>OZ038436.1:5094963-5552781 GCA_964036275.1 Litoditis marina
TTCAATGTTATTATATGAAAGCACATGATTCCCCTGAATAGTGGGCAAATTTGACGAGAATTGTAGGAGTGGAGCTCGTTTTTTCAATATTTTGGCCCTTCGAACATCTTTAGGGAAGTATACTTATAGTCTTTTTTTGTTCCAGGCAGTTGCTGCTGCTCGCTCTGCATTGCAGAATTGGTCCCTCGAAACTACGCCGAAACAGAGAGGTGCGGTTCAAATCAGAGTTTCTCTAATTATATTCATAAGTTTAGCTATTTACCGAATATTTTTGACTTCTCCAATGTTTAACAGTTGTTATACATCAAACCGTAGTTTTTTTAGACAATTGACATATTTGAAGAGACTGACACAAGTATGTTGTGACCCTTCTCCGACAAGCATACCGTTTATAATAATACGTCAAACTTTAACATTTTAATAGAAATATTTTCTTAAGTTCGATGTTCGATGGAAAAAGTCAGTTTTCAGAATTGTTCTAGCTCACTGGACAATAATACTGTAATGTGCATCTGTGCATGTGTTGGAAATATCTTGATACTGAGAACCAAAGTATGTTGTTTTTGTTTACAGGTGCGATTCTCCAAAAATGGTACAATTTGATGGTTGAAAAGGAGTCTGCGCTGGCTGAACTTCTCACTCTGGAACAGGTTAGTCATACACCAGTAAAGTAGTCCGAATAGTTATAAACATCCGCGAAATATATTCTATTTTTTGTAACAAAATCATCTATTTGGATATGAAATTGCGTAAGGTGCGATACTCCGGTTATCTGACCGAAAGACTCATAACTTTACCAACAATTCTGGTTGATTTGGTAATCGTAAATCGTAATACCTAGCGACACTTATAACTTTCCGCTTTTTTTGTTGGAGGGTAAGCGCAAAAGGTTGAACCGACACTATTTCACCCAAACGTAGGGCGACTTTGTTAAGATTGTCGATTGAATCACCCGTTTTTCTTCAAAATCGGAATTTTGAACCATACACCGCCAAGGGCTCTTATTCCTTCAAAATTCTCGCGACCCGTCCGTGTTTTCTCGTGTCGCGACCCCCCAAAACGGCGATATTCAACTAATTTCCGTACGATTATCGCTGATTTTGTATGAAAATCGTTAGTTAACAGCTCGCAACCCTTACTTTTCACAATGATTTGTTCGCGACTCCCCCTTTTATGAGAGGCCTTGGCGGTGTATGTTTTGAACCTACCAAATTTCAACAAATGTCACCTTTACTGGTGAAATACCCCACTTTCCATTTAGCTTGGTAGTTCATTCCACCTATATGGTTGGTGCATTCTGAGAAGGTGCCAAAATGTAAAGAAGATGCGAAATTCTTCCCAGATTCAGCAAAGTTGACAAAACCTGGGCCTTGTCGTCCGTTACTGTGTTTTGTAAACAGAACGTCTTGTTTAAGTTGTTTGTTTTTAAGTAAGGCAATAGGCAATTGTAAAGATACACTAGTAATGCAGTGATGTTGTCCTAGTAGCCAAAAAATCGAAAACCCGGTTACTTTCTGCTTATACTGAGTAAATTAGCCGATTCTTGATGGAAAAAAGTATGGAGTTTCACGTTTCTGAATCAAAAAAACAAGTGAATTCTTGTAGAACAGTCGCAACTCTAGTATGGTCATGTCTTCACGAAAACGAGCAAAATGAACAATTATTTACAACTTCTGTATAACATCATTTGAATGTTTCGCTGCACTCATAATAATAATTGCCGGGTTTCTCAACCCAATTGTATCACGAAATACGAAATGTATTCAGATATGTTAGATAGTCCCGGTTTACAGTAGAAAATAGGAATCTTGATAATGTAGTTTTTAGTGAACGTCCCCGCTTAAATTACATGTTCCACACGTTTACCTACCCCAGTAAAGTTTTTCCCTTTTCACCAATATCGAGACAAGTTGCCAGTTTTTGATGCATATTTTCTTACGCTATTTCGGTAGTATAGTCACACCTTTACTAAAGATAGGTTTCACACGTTACACGTGTCACGTGACATTTCACGTGTACTTTCACATTACACGGGTTACGTGACATTTTACGTGTTCTTTTACAGGGAAAACCTCTGGCGGAGGCGCGTGGAGAAATTCAGTATTCGGCCGCCTTTTTGGACTGGTATTCGGGAGAAGCGAGAAGAATATATGGACAGGTTAGTCGAAGGGACAATGATACTTCAGCCCCCCCCCCCCGCCTCAAACTATATGAATATTAGTAACAATGTTTTATGAAGAAACGGGTTCCTTGTTCCTCGCTGCAAAATTTGGGAAAATGCATTTTGCGGAAAAACTTCATGTATGTTTTTATTTTCAATTTTCAAGTTTTCACGTATTTCAATTGAAAAAACCTCAATGTCCATCTTTTCCCAGTGAATTTAGCGTCTATATTTGTTTCATTCTCTGAATATCACCCTAGTTGTATGTTCGCAGGTAGTCACCCCTTCTGTGCTCAACCGGGAGCACATTCATATCAGGGAACCGATTGGTGTTGTGGTGCTGATCACACCGGTAGGTCAAATGTCATTCTTTTGGAATTGTACCTAAGCCCCCCACTCACCTAGATGAAATTATGAAGTTGCAACACAGCATATTTTTTATTGGTTTTTAGTCATTTGTTCGGCGTAAATCATGAATTTATTAATATATTTGGAGTGGAATTCCATGATACTATGCCAATCCCAACGCATCGGTCCTTTGAACTGCAATCGAAAGATCAACTGCACATTAAAGGCCCGAAGCGTTGGGATTGGACCACATACATAATCGTCCTTTTTCAATATAAACCTAATAAATGAGTATTCGCAGTGGAATTAGCCGATTTCATGATACTATGCCCCCACCTCGTTTTTAATATAAATATAATAAGTATGTATTTACAGTGGATTTTCACAGTACACTATTATATGACAATCTACCCTTTTATGAAATAAAACTGATAAATATGTATTTGCAGTGGAATTTCCCTACGGCTATGATTGCCCGCAAGGCTGGTGCCGCCCTCGCAGCCGGCTGCACCCTAGTTGTGAAGCCAGCTGAGGAGACTCCCCTCAGTGCACTGGCATTCGCTCAGGTTTGTTGTTTGTAGTCGGTTGATAACATGATACCATAGCCCCCCCCCCCCCCCCCCCCATATTATTTGCGTTCATGGTGTGGTTGAACATGTGCTTAGAAGGCTATTGGCCTTTGCACAGGTTATTGTTTGTTGAGGATGTGATTCCATACTCCGATAGAAAGATTTGAGTTTCGTCTTGGTTTGTAGCTTGTAGTTGGTTGATGATATGATACTATAGCCCCCCCCCCCCCTCCCTTAGGATCGTTAATCGAGTTTGCAAGTATTGAGTTCGACTCGACTCGAAAATTCGCGAGTTTGTCAAGCTGAGTCGAGTTTTTGGCCGTTGTGAGACCGAAAATCGAATATTTAGTGAGTTCGACTGTAACGATCCTACCCGCTCTTTTTTTCGTGTAATTATGTGATTTGTATGATTGGTGGCAGTTAGAAGCAGAAGTACTGAGTATTGTTAAAAATGTTACGAAACTGATTCCCAAGGTAAAGTTGGTCCAATGTTTCAGCACTACTTCGAAAAGCACACATAGTAGTAGCAGGAATTTTTTCTTTGATTCCAATTTCAAAAGCTAAATTCGTGTTAAAGGAGTCGAAAGCCAGTTGTTAGGAAAGTTGCGTAATACGAACAATATTAGACATTTATAATTTTTATGATCATAATAGTATACAATACTAATAATATTTGCAGCTGGGAGAGGAGGCCGGTATTCCCGCTGGCGTCTTCAATGTAATTCCGTCGGTTCACGCCAATACGCAAGACATTTCCAAGTATCTTTGTTCAACGACTGACGTGGATGCAATCAGTTTCACTGGAAGTACCGCGGTTGGAAAGGTTAGTAGTTCTTTTTTTCTCTCTTAAAAACGGACGATTATGTGGACCAATCTCGTGTCAACGGTCCTTTAAACTGCAATTGAAAAATATATTGCGGTTTAAAGGACTGAACCGTTGCGATTGGACCACATAATCGTCCTTCTCTAAAGTTTATTTCTAAAAGTTTAGGAGTAATATAGCGGGTTAAGAGTGTTGTAGACTTTAAAGTGAATGGAATAGGCAAAAATCGAAGATAAAACGGCTTTGTTTGGTGAAAAATTTGGGGAATTGCGCTTTTGTTTGATGCAAAATAGTGGTTGTAAGCAATAATAGTGGACGAATACCAGTTATACTCTAGAATGGTCACAAAAGATGTTTAGGGGGTTAGAGTAGACAAAATACAATGTTTATTTCGTGAACTGCTTGAACTGCTATCATTGAATCAAACGCACTCCCATGCTTCACATGTTTTATTAATATAGGGTCTTATTCTTGCGCACGATTGTTTCAATGTATTCGTATTTTCTTATTGAACGGTTGAACTGTGGCCCCAAAAAGCTCGTGTGGGATGTTGATGTTGCGAGAAAACATTATTTATTGATTTTTCAGTTATTGCTCTCGCAGTCTGCGTCTACCGTGAAGAGAGTGTGTCTGGAGTTGGGTGGAAATGCGCCGTTGATTGTCTTCGAATCCGCCGATCTAGCTACTGCCGTTAAGGTCGGTGCATTTGATGCGTATTGATTATTTCTCAAATTGGCTGAATTGAAAAAGACTAGAAGATGAGCATACAATACAGACACTCATTTCATTATTTGAAAAATATATCCAATTGTTTCAAGAGTTAGTTTCCGAAAACTGTCTACTATTCGGCCATGCATTGAAATATGTGGTCATACACCAGTAAGGTCTGACTAAGCGACAAAAAGTAAACCGTTTTCAGATGTGAACACGTGATAGTTTAGGATTTTTCATCAAAAGTAGACCGATTTTCATGTTTTCGGCTGAAAAGTAGTCCGTTTTTCGAATTTTTTCTGACTATTCGGACAACCTTGCTGGTGTATGTATGTGGTCATTTTTGATGTCAGAAATTCGACGTATTCTAATTGAGATACGGGTTCCTTCCTAAATATTAGTTCGTACTGGTGTGTTTTGAATCTGTTCACACCTCGCTCTACGTAACGTCACGTTGCCCGTGATCATCGATTGTTGGTGATTCTATATGTAACCGGGTTTTTTTGGTAACCTAACCGGTTTCCGGTAACCTTTTTCAGGTTACCTCAGCAGGTAACCGGTTGGCAACCGAAAAGAAAAAACCGGTCACTTGTTTTTCTAACGTAAAATGTGTTTTTACCGTTAGTTGGTACGGAAACCGGTATTTACTTTTAGGTTACCTGCGAGGCGACCTTACAAAGGTTACCAGAAACCGGTTAGATATCCTTTGGTTGTTCAGTAGTTTGATCTTTGATCTTTGCAGGGTACAATGGCGACGAAATTCCGTGCCTCTGGGCAGACATGTGTTTCAGCAAACAGAATTTTCGTCCACGAAAGGGTATAGTTTTCCTAATTATAGTTTTTCAATGAGTTTTTTTTTCAAAAGGTAAAAGTAGAAATATTGACTTATGTCTGTTATGTATTCACTTCGGGGTAGATACAAACGGTTGTTTCGCGTTACTATTACAGTTCTAGTTCACAGTAGGTACACGAGGTAGAGAAGAATAACTTTATGAGCCGCAGGTATGAGACAATGTTCGATACGATCGAGTCCAACAATGAGCGGTTGAGGGACTTATATACTGCCAGACACGTTCACGTAACTATGCTAATTAGTCTAGACAGCAAACAACAATACACGTCAGCAACATGTTAACAAGGCAAGTGTGCTAATGTGAACGACTCCACAACAATGTCTGAAACGTATCGAAAACTGGGTTCAAAGTTTCAACGCGAGATGTACTCAGTTTTTGTAAAGTGCATGTTATGCTGGAAGGCTCTCATAACCCACCCAACTAACTACTGAATACAACTAAACTAAATCTGTTCGTCAATGAAAACAAGTGATAGAAGAAGAGTAGAAAGATGTCTTACGAATGAAATGTTAATTTCGAATGTTTTCTAGATCCACGATTCGTACGTGAATAAGCTGGTGGAAGCCATGAAGGGACTTAGAGTGGGAGATGGCATGGTGCCAGAAACCAACCAGGGACCTCTGATCAACGACAAAGCAGTGGCTAAGGTGGGTACAATAAAATACTCAATACAATACAATACAATACAATACAATACAATACAATATGATAATACAGATAAATGAGGCTGTAGACAGGTTGAGTCGTCTGCGTCTCTCTGACCTGCACACTCTCTCGCCGAAGCCGCTACAATAGTGGCGTGCTCAGACAAATAGCAACCGCTTTTTTGATGGCCCAGTCTGTCGTCGACGAGAGATGGAAGATGGTGCAGGTCAGAGAGACGCAGACTGCTTGATAATGTGCTGATCGAAAGATTTGACGCAAATGTTTTGTGTTAGGGATAGAAATAGGCAATCTTTTCTTCAAAGAAAACTTATTTTACGAACGAAACATTTTCATCTGGAATATTTCACCTGAAAGTGGTCAGAAACGCCCATAATGAGGACATAGAAGTACCTGTTACTGAAAGTTGCGTTTTCTATGTGTTTTTGTTCTGGAATGAGTTTTCCCTCTGAACTTGTTGGAGTTATATTACGTAGAAAAGGGACAACACGGAATGTACATAGGAAATCTGGGACTACAGGTAAACTCGTAGTAAACTAGTAGTAGTAGTAAAGGAGGAGTACTCTCGTAGTAGAGTAGGGGTATCCTGGTAGAAAACTAGTAGTAAATACGGACGTCAAATTAAAAAATGCATTTTGGCAGTCTGAAACTAGTCTTTTTACGTTACATTATCTCCACAGAATTCAAATCACAGTGATTTGTAGGCATTATGAGCACGTAGACAGTTAGTAGTAACTTACTCGTAGGCTAGTAGTAACTTAGTCGTAGGCTAGTAGGAACCTGTAGTACGCTAACTAGGCAGGAAAGTGCTGAACATTCATAATATGGGAAAATTTCTATCGAATTAGTGCTACTATAAAACGGGCTTAAGTATAAGGTTTTTTGTTAGGGCTCGTGGCCCATTCACGTTATTCCATAGTGAGCGCTGAACAGTGAAGCGCGCCTGTAATCGTATACGATTGTGGCGCGCCCTCAGACATCAGCAGCGTGGCGCAGTGGTAAGTGTCTCGCTTCAGAAGCGAGAGCTCGAGGGTTCGAGTCCCGGATGGTGCAAAACATGGTAAACAGCAGAGTAATGCGATAGAGGATAAAGTAACTACTTATAGAAGATATATGATCCTAAAAAATATAATTTATTTTTATTTTATTTTTTATTTTTCAAAATTGACTTTTACCACAGATAAACTAGTAGCTGACTACCATCTCACTAGTAGTTAGGTAGGAGTAGAACTATAGTTTAACTCCTCCCCTACGCCTACATTACTACAAGAAAACTAGTAGTTTACTAGTAGTAGAATAGGGGTGTGGTAGGAGTTCACTAGTAGTTTACTTGTCGTTATAGAATCACTGTGTATTCACATTGTTCCGACGAAATACGCTAGTTTGAAATTTTGAAAACAAAACTAGTTCGAATCAGTTATCTGACAATCTTCTCTCCTCTCCCCTTTTGGCGTGGTTTACCATTCAGAACGCACTCCTGTGTTTCACTCTTTGTATTAATGTAGGGCGAACTTCGGCGCCCAATTTTTCTACATCCCTTTTCAGTTGTCAATAAACTCTTTCTTGAAATATTTCATCACATTTGTGAATGCAGCTTTTAAAATGTTATAAAAGTAGATTCAAACCAGTTATACCGAAACCTTTATCGTAGAATTACTGCCGCCCAGCAGTTGGTCTAAAATCATCTAGAATGGCACTGTAACTTTCCACTTTCTTCCCGGGTTGATGTTTAACTCATTCAAGTTTCGCACCGACACTATTTCAATTCAGATCCAATCTCTGTTGTCCGATGCCGTTTCGAAGGGAGCGAAGGTGGTTTTGGGGGGAAAACGGGGAAAAGGCAGCTGTTTCCAACCGACTCTCCTCACAGAAGTAACCGACGAAATGGAGATAGCACACACGGAGATTTTCGGACCCATCGCCTCGTTGAGGAAGTTGGTTTTTGTCCTCTTTTTATAGGACTGTAAGGTTGTAACTCGTTTTAATGTTTCGATTCAGTACGATGCTGCGATATAAATGTTCCTTAGAAAGTTGGTTTTAGAGTTTCCAAGTTTTTCTTAATGTTGAGAGATTAGTGTTGAACGATTGCAATGCCAGTGGATAGGGCTATAGCAACGAAATGGGAGCCCATCTTTTTGATAATGATAACTTTTGAATCACGATGATTATTACGGATGAATTCACCAGATTTGGAGGTACGGTTCTGTTCACACAATAAAACACTCATTTATCTGATTGAAAGTTAATTGAACCTATTTTGCTGCTTTGAGGTTCACATAATGATAAAACATCCTAATAGAACATCGAACACTGTATGTTTAGGGGGTATTTTCATCTCAACGTCGATTCATTAAACTTTTTACATACGCGGTTACCAAGTGCTTGACCAAAGTGTTCCAAACTTGTTACCTATTTACCCGGTATCTGATGTGGTTATTGAAATAACCGGCTAAATGAAGAGTTAGCCTGTTTTTTTGACTAGTAAACTTTTATTCTACTTGCAGGTTCACGGACGAAGATGTTGTGTTGAAGCAGGCAAATAGTACCAGATCTGGACTGGCCGGTTACATTTTCAGTCAGGATTCGGCTCAAATTTACAGAGTTACCAGAAGACTGCAAGTCGGAATGATCGGAGTTAACGAAGGTGGGAAAGGGTAGCTTTATCTTTTTAGGCGCAAAACTAAGAAAAGTGCAACTTAATCGGAAACCTTTTTCGTAAAGAACACGCAAATGTGATCTAAGGCACTAGAAGAGCTTAAAGTGCTTTTTTTGGTCATACTAGTTTGTTTTTGATCCTGATCCGACTTCTACCAGTAACTTGTACCAGTAACTAGTATACGGGTGTTGTCAAATGCACGACAAGAGTATACTGTGGATTACTTGTAACTTGATAAACGGTTTAAGTTCAATTCGTTCAGAGTTTGATTTTAATCGCGAATTAGGAACATTAGACTATTCCAGGTCTAATTTCGTGCAGACCTAAAGGGTTTTTCTTCTGTCAGAATAACGTTATCAAAACTGGGTTAGCATTAATCGGAATTGGGTTACGTGGTTCCCGGTTCGGTACCTAACACTCAAGAATTTGGTTCTCAGTTTGATAAGTAATTATAAAAAAGGCTCTATTTTAGGTCTAATTTCGTGTGCGGAGGCAGCTTTCGGTGGAGTGAAAGAAAGTGGTTTGGGAAGAGAGGGCGCGGCCCAGGGAATAGACGAGTTCACCCAGTGGAAGTACATCTGCACCCAGCACTAACCCTATATAGAGGGACTGCGACATTTGACCGATCTTAAATTGTTCAACGAGATTCATTTCTGATCGTACCGCTTTTTCTATTTTCAGCTCTCAGAAAGCGAATGGAAATTGTTTATATTGAGTTTTTCATCCGGTGTCGTAAAACTTGTAAAAAAGGTGCCAAATATATTTATTTTGTATAAATGTATCTGTTTCGAATTGGTGCCATATATCTGCTCGTGTACGATTCTTGCCTTCAAATAGTCACTTTTTCGAAGTATTCCATTATTTTGCAATGAATGAATAGTGCAAATATGTGTTGTTTTCTCACTGAAGAGGTTATAGAAAAAACTATTGCATTTTGCACTTCAACATAAAAGATACTTAAACCAACCAGGTTTCGATTTCAGTACGAAAAAGTCCAAATTATCCAACTTGTGAGAAAAGACAGAAAGGAGTTCGATTAAAAAAAAGTTTACGTTAACTGCGTTTCAATGTTCTTCCAGGTGTTCATATATGAGAGAAAAACATTGCATAACTCTACTACTTTTGGACTATTTTTAATCGGAGAACCTTTGACATAGTGATTTTACACCATTTCTCAACGATAACAAGCTGCTCTTTTCGTTTCCACTGTTAGTACAGTTATAAAGTTTCATGGTTTGTTCTAAGCAACAAATTAGGGTTCTCACGTTTTCCCTGTCTCAGATTCACAATTTTTGTAGGATGATTTTGATAATTCACAAATATTACACTTTTCGGAGAATTTCGAGTTTTAGTGTTTTCGAGTTATCGAGTTTCGCAAAATTTCGATCTAAAAAAATTTTTCTCAGTCAAGTCGAGTTTCGAGTTCGATTTTAACAACCCTCATATAGATCAAAGCACAGCTCAGATATGAAAAGCCTATATAACACATCGAACAAGTAGGTATTTTCGATCTCATCAGTTAACGTTAATTGATGTGGTTGACGAAGTGGCATGAAATGAAGAATCCGAGAGAAAGATATGAATCTGAGGTATGAAACTCAAGCTAAATACTCTAAATAGCCATCTCATCTATTATAAAACGATAATAGTTATACGTGTAATAATGCAAGTTAGGGGTTTTAGTGCGACTTAGAACGTTTGGGCGTTTCATGTGGTTTATAAGACCGAAGTTTAGATTCAAGCTTCGATCAATCTTACGGCAATATCTAATCAATATGTGGTCATATGTGTATTAGTTCACCGTATTTTGATCATCTGGCAGATTATTGTAGGAGGTTGCAGAAAAATGAATAGAGGATAATAAATTTGATATTTTCGCCCGAGTGAAATGTGTTCCGAATGGGTGGTAAAGGTTTGGTTTCTTTCCCAACGTGTATGCGGTTACATTAAATGGGTTTATCGTTGATCAGTTATTCAAAGTTTATCTTTTTCACTATTTTCTTCCTAACGTTCTTTCAATATTTTCATTCTACTGCACTCAAACGTTCCCCGGTGTGTTTTATTGCAAACTGTAATGTAGAGATTCAATGTAGAATTTTTTGATCATTTCTTGTTCAGTAATAAATATTCTCAACAATGATTTCCAATGAAACGTTACCATGTAAACAAACATGACCTCCAGTTCACTAAAATACAATTATGTTAGGATCTAAGTTTGATCCATGGAAAATATTGCTCAGATTTCATACCATATTCTCTTCATGAAACACAAATATTGGAACAGCGCCAACCGTGGAATAAAAAGTAATTGACATAGGTTAGTTGAAATAAAGTGAACAATTGCCTATAAGTGAACACCCGTGTTCATTTCTCAAAAGAACATTCGACAAATAGTCATTTCAACTAAATCTTAGATCGGTTAGAGCGAATTAAACAGCTACTTGTTTACTTACAAACAGTTTAAAATATATCAACTAGTGTCGGTTCTCATGGGGTTCTCCAATACTGGTTTATCGCATTCACATGTGCAAACATACGTCTCAAATCATGAAATCGTGAGCGAATAGATTACAAAACTGATTTAAAAGCATATATTCTTATTATTTTTTGTTCCACACACTTATTGCACTAGTTTTAATGGAAGGAATGTTTTTGAAGTATGGATAGATGCGAAAGATTAATGAGTGGTCTCTTGCTAGGGTTGTTAAAAAACTCGAACTAGAAAAACTCGAAATAAACTCGAAACTCGAAAAACTCGAAAATTTCAGGACTCGAAAAACTCGAAAATTTTAGAACTCGAGAAACTCGAAACTCGAAAAACTCGAAACTCGAAATTTTCAACTCGATTAACAACCCTATCTCTTGCAAACAGTCGTTCTCACAAGTTTCATTCAATTTTGAGGCGGTGACAACATTTTTTGTATATAATTAACTAAGTTGATGAAATGAAACAGCACCAACTGTCAGAGTGTCTTCTAAACTTTGTAACTCAGTTATTTTAAGGCGATTTTTAATGAGTCTACGTAACTTCATGGAGCTCAGTGAAGTTCGATATGCGACCTCACTTCACCCTTAAAACTATTATTTCTATCCATTCGTTAGCAATGAAGAGCACATCAGTAAAAGATGCATACTTTTTCAAAAATGATTCTCAAATAGTTTGCGATTAATTTGTTCTGCCGCCGCGAAGGCATTTCCCAGTAATGCCAGATGTGGTGCAATGTTTCGCGAGGTATTTATAATGCCTGCCGGGTTTGTCCAAATAATTTTCTTGACGTGAAAGGCAATTCGTTATTTAGCACGGTAGTGGGTACCTACAGATGTTAAACGGCGTATTAAATGAAAACATTGGGAGAATCCAAATGAGTAAAATGTTTCTGTGTTAAAATGTTGCGGTGTTTCTGTGTAAACAGTGTTAAAAAAAACTCCGCCACAAACAAGCGTTAGTAACAATTAGTCGCAAAAAACGCTCGGTTTATTTTATTCAGTTTACATATCGTCTCAGAAACCAGTTTCTGAACATTTCATCCAAAAAGATGGACCCTCAGGTTTCACATTCAAACTATTTCATCTGCTTTGATTATATACATGGATTATGCAATCATGGTTATCTAAGCCCATTGGAGTGTTTCGCGGGGTTTATATTATGGCAGTTCCAATTCAATATTCGATAGGTGCTTGAAGTATGAAGTAAATTCAATAGCGAAAGTCGAAGTAGGGAAGCTCTAAATATGATTTATACGCTTCTGAAAATAATTGAACGAACGTCCAGTTCAGTTCGAAATGGCGTTATTTTCTACTCTCAAACAAATTGTGTTATGAACATCTTCCTGGCAGTGCAATGATTAATACCCCGTAAAACATTGGAGCTTATTCGATATACGATAAAAATAGAAAGACACAACTCAGAAAAATTATTTAAAGAAAAATTCAGATGACTTTTTTTGTGTGAAGCGGAACACAAACTGGACTATGAGAAGCGATATTGCATGCCACAACTGACGACTCCTTCATCACTACATTTTGCGCTGTGAAACATTCCGAGAAGTTGTTTCGCACAAAAAGTTCATCGTTCATGTGTTTCTTATGAGAACTTCGTGAAGTTGTCGTCGAATTGATGAGATCACCACAATAGTTATACAATTAAAAGTGATCGCGATTCTATTTGGTTCACGTTTAACTACTGCAACATGTATAATTTAGGTTTTCTGATTTGTACTTGTCATTATTTCCGAATCACGACCGAACCGAAGGAAACCAAAATATAAATTAGTGTAAAAAACGGATGTAAAGAAAGTAAAGATCAGTTTTGGACTAAACGTGTACAAGGAATATGAAAGAAGTCCAATAAAAATTATTTGAGAAAGAGGGTAATCTCGCTTTTGTTAAAAAAAACAGAGTGTAAGCTAGATCATTGTGAGTCGCAGTCAGAAGTTTTCTTTTCGGTAACAAAAAACTCGGTATCCATTTTTTCTGAAACTTGAAACCGAGCGAGATTAGCCTTTCCTCAAAATATTTTTATTGGACTTCTTTCATATTTTTTGTACACGTTTCATCCAAAACTAATCTTTACTTTCTTTACACTGGTTTTTTTCATACTAATACAACTACGTGATAGTTTCTTTTGTCGATATGATTAGTTTATCACACATGCATGCATTGGACTTAACAAAATCAACTCTTGCGCTGCTGTGTTAAGTACACCGTGAAACATTGCAGCGTACTTGGTATCACTATTGCTATGTGTTTTGTTAAAATGGCTTGTGATGATTGAAACGTTTTTTAATAGAAATTGAGTGATATTCGAATATGTAGTATATTTGAATTCCCTTTTTTTCAAATTTCTCAGATACCGATGTAACAATGAAAACCCATCTGGTTGCTTCGTGTAAATATCACAATCTTTGAAAATACTGCAAACTGTCGTTGGGATCCCAAAACATCATACATTTGGAATTACAATGAAAATATTTGAAATCTAACTACAAACACAGAACACAGCGATATCTACATTTTGTTTCGAGTATTAACAATTCGCTTTGAAGGTTAATTTCGATTAACCATTAACTTTATATAGTGTGTTCATATTTCTCGGGTTTTCTCAAGGAAACACACAAAATAAGGTGGTAAATTGCGCCAAGTCGAAATTTGTGCAAAATATTCATTATTTAAATCAGATAACAGCACGTACAATTTAAAATTGAAAAGTTGTTTTTTTACTGCGTATTTCAACTATTTTACTTAAATAACAAAACCGTGCAACGATCAAACACTCCAATGAGGAGGTAAACCCGGACTGAATTTTTCTTTCCGCACCTATTTTTTTCCTTCATCTGAAGTTATCGCTTTTACTGTATATAACAATGGAGAAGAGCTACCAGGAAATGTAAAAAGGAAATCAAGCATTAGATGCCCTAAAACACTGGCCTTATAAATACTCGGCGAAACATTGCACTACGTCTGAAATAATTGTACAACTAAAATAGAACTTTTTCAGAGAAAATCAGAAACAAGTAGCAGTGACCATTTTCATGATACAACTTTATTAACAAGCATTAATCAATCGTTCAAAATAACTAACACACTTACCTTCAGAAGACTAACTAATCTTGTCCCTGACACTGATGTGATAAATACACCGTGAAACACTGCAGCGTATTCAATATCGCTAGAGTGATACTACTTTGAACGAATTTTTTCTATGTTCAGATGACTTGATAAACATTTAAACGTTTGTTAAGTGAACTAAGACAGTGGTAAAAACGGTAAAATACTCGAACTCCGTCAGTTTCAATATAATAAACCTTCCTGTTAGTGAAGTTCGGGTGATTTATGTATTTCATTTCGAGGGAGTATTGTGACTGTGAATCAAAATTCTGACAGAATTGCAAAAGTAACCAAATGAGAAAGAGAAGGAGAGTGAGAGAGAGAGAGAGTGCTAGAGAGACAGAGAGACTCTGGTAAAAGTATAAACTACATCTGACATAAATGCAGTTTTTGCCACATAATTTCCTGGACTTTCTTAGAATTCATATATTTTCATCCATTTTCCGCACTGCGTTCGAGTGGTGTATGAATTGTCCACTAAACCTCATCGCGCCAATTAACATACGCGCAACATTCTAATGCAGCCGCCAGTTAAAATGGGAGAAGATAATACAACTTTACGTGTCATATAGCTTTCATGTGCTATATTATAAACATAGAAAGGGTGGAAAAACAAGGTTGCTTGTTTGTGGTCACGTAAACATTGTTCAAGTACTTTATTCTGTCCGGTCGCTTCAAAATCGGTAGAAACTGAACTATATGAGGGCTGCACACAGTATTTCGCGGCATACTGTACAGTTGTGGACAACAGGTTAGCACGGAAAAAGGAGATAGTCTCAGTTTATGTAAAAAAATGCCAAATACATACGTAACATACGTAATTGAACGAACGTCCAGTTCAGTTCGAAATGGCGTTATTTTCTACTCTCAAACAAAAAGCGATGATGTTATTTCGTTTTGTCACCGGACATTAAAATGCAAGAGGAAGTAGCCAACCTACCTCTAGTGCCGTTATGATAAATGTACCGTGAAATATTGTCATCGAGACGTATACAGTGACACTGTTTATGTAATTTATGCAAGTGAAGGTTTCATTGCAATGTGAGTGTGTTGGAGTGTTTCATGGGGTTGATATGTAAGTAGTTTGGAAGTAACGTCTGAATGTCTATCGAAATAATACTAAAATAATACACCGCTAAACGAGCAAAATTTTCAACTAAATCATCTTGAAACAACCGGGGAAGATTATGAGAACATGATATTTCGCGCAATCGGGTGATTTCTCGAGAAATACATGAATTGCCTTCGTTTCTGAAGAAAATCATTTTTTTCTTTCGACCGAATCAGTCACCCTATCTAATTAGCCGGGTAAATTATTTTAGAAAAATTCAAATGTAATGTAGTAGTGAACACTGCATTCAAGTTTTACCAGGTATTGGGAGACTTGGACGGTCGAAAGTTTTCTCTTAGATTTTGATATAGTTTGTACTAATAATACCAGTTAAAAAAGAACTCGGAACCAAATATGCTAATACACTGAATTTATAAGTACTGCGCGAAACATTGCACTACCTGTGACTTCTTCTCTACTACGACAGTTTTCTCTCAATCTTCTTTCGAACATTTCTCAGTTTCCATCTTTTTGTAATAGTTCTCCCAAATACTCTACCACTCGACCCCGGTTTAATTTTCAGTCTTCCATTAGAACAACTCTGTCTCTGTATTCTTATTGCTCATTTTCTGTTGCATAAAAAGGGTAAGATATTGTGAAATATTTGTACAACTAAAATGATTTTTCTCAGGGAAAAAGCAGAAAGAAGTAGTGAGAAACATTTTATGATACACCTTCCTAACATAAAAAGCATTTGATCCATTACTTAAAATAAAATAACAGAAATTTGGAGGAAGAAGCTAACTTGAACCATTTTGTTTGTATTATCATTGCTCACTTTCTTTCGCAAAGTACAGGTAATATATTCTGAAATGTTTGTACAATTGCAAAAGAAGTAATGAACATTTGTATGATACAACTTTATTATCATTTAAAAGCATCAAATACATTGTTCAAAATAACTAACACCGATTCATCTGGAAGATTGACCGAACTTTACTCTGACACTGATATGATAAATACACCGTGAAACACTGCAGCGTATTTGATACCGCTATAGTGATACAATTTCGAACAAAGATGTTTTTGTTCAGATGACTTAACAATCAATTGAACGTGTTTTAATCATCAAACCTTTAAAGTGTCAGAGAATGTAAAATACTGTAACTCCATTCACTCCATTCTTATAAACGCTCCCGTGTGAACTTGGCTGAATTTATGTCTGTTAATTATTAATTTGGCCATACTCCAACATATTTATGGCTAATTCGACAATTAACCGGGTTTTTATGTAACCTAACAGGTTTTTGGCAGCCCTTTATTCCAGGTTACCACTCAGGTAACCGGCAAGTAACCTAAAACTGAAATCCGGTTGCCGTACAAACAAACGGTATAAACCACATTTCATACCCGGTTCTCCATTTTCGGTTACCGACCGATTACCTATCGGAGTAACCGGAAAAAGGTTTCCAAAAAACCCGGTTACATAAATAATTCACCCATATTTCTTTGTTGACTGTGAAACCAAATAATGATCATTCAGTATGCAAGTGAAACCGTTGAAAATATTAGAATGAATATTAACTATTAATAATAATATTAATATAATCAAAAACTAATCTGCGCTACCAACTCTTTCATTTTTTTTTCTATTCAACACTTTTTGTTGTGATGTTTGATTCGTTTCTATCAAGTCGCTATTTGTAAAAAACCGCATATTTCCACTAATCATGCTCGTATTCAATTGGTTTCTTCTTACTTGTGGCACAGAGTGGAATTTCTCACTTTTAGTTCACGAAAGAGTCAGTTTCACTTCATTGTAAGTGGCTTAACTTCCGCCACTCACAGTTTTCGTTAATTCAACATTATACTCAGGTAAAGTGAAAAATATACGTTAGTCAGTTGCACAGTCACGTGAAAAATGTTAAACACAGCAGAACTATGAAACATGCCACGGCAAAGTGCACGATTTCTCATTGAAGTGCTGAATTTACGTGACTATTCATTTTACTTCTAGTATGACAATTCGACGAAAAAAGCAATAATGAATTCGAATAGTTTCTCACCTATAGCCATCCTGTAACGTTTGAATGCAGTAAAATATAGCAGCTATCTGGCGAAAGCTGAATTGTCCAGCTAATTGAGCCTATAATGTTTTTTTGTTCAATTTCTTCCATACCCAAAGATCATGACAACTGTATTTATTTCTGACAAGTATATTTGAGAATCTAACTAATTTTTTGGGAACTATTTTACGCGAATAATTCAGAAACACAATGATTTTGGTAGCTTTATAACAGCAACTGACGATATTTCAGTCCATGTATATCAAAAATATGAATGGAACATTACAATACAATACAATACAACACAATATGTATTTGTCTTCAATCAACACTTGGACATATTATATTCACACTTCAACGGCAATGAATACAATAATTTAATCCGCTCGTTTTCATAAATAAAGACATCGCGAAATGCGTGAATGCACTAGAAGTGAGCGACTATGTGGTAACTAGAATGGAAGAAATAATTTCATACGCAAATGAACTCGTGTAACTAAAAGGTAGAAAAAACAAAAACAGTAGAAACAACGGGACGAAAATAAAGATTGTATTCTCTTCAGTTTGTTCTCTATATAATAAGTGAACTAATTTGCATTGAAGTTTAATCCCCAAGTAACCGTACATGCCCGAATTACGATGAATTGGCTGCGGAATTAAACAACAAACACAGCAAAACATCCCAACGCGTACCGTACATAAACAACAACCGCCATCATTTTCTTTTCTCAATTTTTATATTTCTTATCATACGAAGACTTGCCAAACCTTATTACTGCGCTGCTGTCTTGAGTGCACCGTGAAACATTGCAGCGCACTTGGTATCACTATTGCTTTGTGTTTTGTCATACGGCTTGTAATGATTGAAACGTTTGTTAACCGAAATTACATGATGATCGATAATGTACATTATTTGAGCTCGAACAGTTATTTCAACTTTTCACAGCAAAAAGAGTCAATGTTGACAATTCATATGAGTTTCGCCAACATGTGTACTCCGAAAAAACGTCATTCTGTTTTCATAGTCCCTAAATCGGTAAACAAATTAGCTTTGTAGTTTGATTTAAATATAACCGTGCACATCATACATTTGAAGTTACAATGAAAATGTTTGCATTACGAACACAGCATAACAGAGCGATACATTTTACATTTTGTCTCCAATATTACCAAATCGTTTTGAAGGTTGATGTTTCGGAGAGTGACTACACATAGTGTTCTTCATTCTTTATGTTGTTCAGTGAAAAACGCGAAATAGATACTAGCATAGGTCAGTCTACTCAAATCATTAGCAACATTAAGACTTATTCCATACTTATCATCTTCGATTGGATCACCGTTCCCAACAGTCCAATTCACCTATAAAGAGACAGCGAAACATTCAAGTAATCGTATGATTCGGCAAATTTTCGCAAGGTGTGAGTTGTCATTTTTATGAGGTTGTAATTGACAGAGATATTTTAGTGTTCATCATACGCTTTCCTCACTACAGTTTTTCAATTTTCGCAATTTATCCTCTGTTAAATCATACTTTCGTGTTATTTGAATTCTGTGAATTTGATATTTTCCAGCGTTTAGTTTGAAGTGATTTAAGGAAAGAATGAAATTTGAATTGAACCAATATTGAATTAGACTCAATTTTAGAGTTCAAAGAGCGATTTGATAACGAACGTGAAAGTTCTCCCGCAAACTGCACAACTTTTCTACGATCCTCGATTGCGCAAATTCCGCGGACAGTGTTTCACATTGAAAAACAAGCTGAACCTCTTCTGGGCAATTCTATATACAACCGGGTTTTCTGTTTCCAGTTCCCTCACAGTTTAAAGGTAGGTAACCGAAATCTAAGTTTCGGTCACCGACCAAACCCGATATAACCAAGTTTAACGTTAGAAAGACGGGCAACTGTAAGGTAACGTGAAAAAGGGTTACCGATACTCGGTTAGATGTAGAATATTCCTCTTTTTCTGCAGAGCAGTAAATACATCATTTGATTTCCGAGGAGCCCGATTTGATCAAAATGCTTGTTCGACTTACAATTTAGTCGACCACTTGCTTTTGTTCATTACAAGCCATTTATATTCTTATTCGAAGTTTCAATCATTTTGGAAGAGTGTTCTGTAATATTTAATATTTCTAAGGGAAAGAGGGTGGAGTTACACTTACATTTATAGATCCACATCATATAGTGCATATAAGTGGTTTGATTTAAAAATGTGTTATTTGTTACTATAGGTGATGTGAAAAAGCCGGAAGGCTGGAATGAGCTTGCGTTTAGTGCCCTTCAATGTTCTGCCAAGTATCCGAATCAGGATTGTAGATGCAATATCACTTCATTTCAAACAGTTTAAGAAAAACGAGCCAATTGATATTTCTTCATCAACATTCTAAAAGAGCTATGTGATCAAGCATTCAGGTTGGAGTTGAACTCTGTAAAAACAGATGGGAATCCTTTTAATATGTTTAAAAACTCAATTGTTTTTTTTTGAAATTCTCTTCATGCAAATACTTCAAAACACAGTTCATATGTAGTTTTGCGACAACAGTTGTACGCAGCTCTTTCAACAATAGAAAGTTCAATGCCGCATATTACAGGGTGTAGCTATCTCTCAAAGAGATTAGCTATCTCTCAAAGATGTGTACGCTAGCACTGTTTATACAAATAAAGCAAGTGAAGGTTCCATCGTAATATGAGTGAGAACGAGTGTTTCATGTGATCGTAAAGGAGAAAGATTCACCGAAGAAGTTTTCTCAGGTTTTCTTACTGCCCCTCTTACAAATCAAATTGTGTTATGAACATCTTCTTGGCAGTGCAATGATTAATACACCGTAAAACATTGGAGCTTATTCGATATACGATAAAACTAGAAAGACACAACTCAGAAAAATTATTTAAAAAAAGTTTAGATGACTTTTTGTGTGAAGCGGAACACAAACTGGACTATGAGAAGCGATATTGCATGCCACAACTGACGACTCCTTCATCACTACATTTTGCGCTGTGAAACATTCCAAGAAGTTGTTTCGCACAAAACGGTCATCGTTCATGTGTTTGTCATGAGAACTTCGTAAAGTGGTCGTCAAATTGAACAGATCACCACAATAGTCATACAAAATTAAAAACCAACCGCAACTCTGTTTGGTTCAGGTATAATTCTGTATAATTCTGGTTATCTGAGTTGTAATTTGATCCGCGCAAATGTCATTATTTCCGAATCACGACAGAACCGAAGAAAACCTACCTATAAATATAGCAAAACCGCGCACCTTTGTTTCAAACATGAATATTTTCTGTTTGTAAGGAAGTGGTGTCGCACCAGGAACAATAATTGCTATTGGTTTCTTCTCTCTCAAACGTAACCAGTCCCCTTTCACAATATAGACTGATGATTCCTACATGGTTATTTTTATAAAAACACTGTGCAACAATATCTTTGAATGGATTATTTGCAGCTCCGTGTCACTTTATTGCTTTCGATGGCATTTCGATGTTGCACAATTTCTATATAAAAGGAGAGAAGGAACAAGGACAGTTTACGGTGTATTTACACTAAAAAGTTGTCTAAAATGCGAAGACAGAACTACTGGATTTATCTTAATACACAAAATGTGTTATCTTGGTATCTAGATCAGATGGATAAACTATACACTTGCATTTAGTTTGACCCCATGCAAGCCCACACAACTGGCGCTGTAGCAATCCCCCCAAACCTCGTGAGGTCACGTCATGAGCTAACTCACCAGCTACCTCACGAGCTTACCTCATGAGGTTACTATGCTTAACCATTGTAAATTTGAGAACTGGTCAGCTACTTGGGAGGTAGTTCACCAACTTTTTACGCGCAGTCTCGCTGACCAGTAAGCTGGCGAGGTCGGGTATTCCTTATAAATTGTACCATCTGAATTTCTCAGACATATATTTATTTTTGTTGGGTAGGCAACATTTGGTGAATATAGCTAGCTCTCACTTTGAAATTTAGTGGTAAAAAGTGAGTATTGATTGAAAAACTGGTGAGCTGACGAGGAGCTCGTCAGTTCCTCATGAACCTCGTGAGTAGACCTCATGAGGTTCACTCATGAGATCTCGCCAGTTATGGAGGGATTGCTACAGCGCCTGGTTTACTAGAATATGTGGTCGAATCCTAACGATTCAGTCCTTTAAACAGCAATGAATTTTTAATATAGTTTAAGGTATAGTTTCAGATGCATCGAATCTCATTCGTTTCTATACCATAGACCTTATATCCTTACCACATCAATACTGCCTTTATAGAATTATACTATTATACTTATAATAATTAGAATGACCCACTACGATAGAAGCAGGAGAGTTGACCGACTGTATAGTTTAACTATTTGTGATATATGGGATTTCATGTATCCTTACCTCACGTCGGAACCGATTCTGCGGTCGGTTCTCTTCCATTTGTAACATCCACTGTTCTCTCCTGGTCTCCTGTTCTCTCCCTCATGTTCTACTCTTTTCATCTTCTCCTCTTTTTCTCCTGGCACAATCACACTCAGGAGAGAAAATAACATAATCTTCAGATGTCTGGAATAAAGAAAGTTGGAACTATATTATTGAAAGAGTTTCCAAATCTCACAGTAAAATACCGATTAAATTACGACAGATTGTACGAAACCTTTTTCAAATGTTCTTTCACACATAAAATGGAGAGTACGAGGATACATACTTTGATGGGCATTTTAAATGTACCTGGGCCTCTCAGCCTCAGACACCAAACTACAAATATGAGTAACATAAAGTGTTATATGTGAATATTTGTAGTCTTGCAATAAATGTGCAAGTCGGGAGAAATATGCTCCACTGGCTGTAGGGTTCCATTCAACGCTTATATATACATGAATATCTTATCCAATCTCCTGGATCTTATCTAGCATAATTGTTGGCCAATCCTATCTCGTCGGTTCTGCCGTTTGTAATTGTTAATTTAGCTTCGAGATCTACCGCAGTAGCGTCTGATTAATTGAGATTTGTTGATCTCTCGAAAATATGAATTCCAAACAGTTTTGCCCTCTACAATCGTTCAGTCCGTTGAATATGATGGAAACAAATTTTTGAAATTATATTGATTTTCGCCTTCAGGGCCCTCATTTAGTTGAGTTGGATATTTTGGGGACGATGATGAAGTGTGTCACGCCGTTATAAGTTTATTTATTTGAAGTTGGCAATTGTGGGGACGAAAGTATCGCTGTGTTATCAGTCACTTCGAATGTGGGAAATTCGGGGGATGGTGGTAAATGGCGAGGTAGTACACTACTAGCGCATTTATTCGGTAATTTGTCTTTCATAAATAACAAATTAGTTAAATTGCGGATTGAGACGAATAGCGGTTGTTGTTTATGTTACGGTTCGTTTCGCGATGTTCTGCTGTGTTTGTAGTCTGAATGCGCTGATCAAACTACAGCACAGATAACCAACAGTGTACATATTATTAAGATGCTGATTGGGCACCGGGACTTAAAACGTTTGAATGTTTCTTCGTGTATTTGTCGGGGCAGTTCATACATGTGCCAAAATTGTGTGTACCAACCCTTCCCCCAAAATCTCATGAGATACTTCATGAGCTATTAGCACGAACTGATCATGAGGTTCTGCTGATTGCCATGCTACCACATTGAGAGTTCACGAGTATCTCATGAGATATCTCATGAGAAACTCGTATGAACTTCCCATGAGATTGAGGCGATTGCTAGAAGTCTGCGTATCTGCTATCCGGTTAACACAGATTTCTTCAAAGTATCTGAGGACGTTTGCTATAACACCCCAACATTCCCAACTTGCTCATTTGGCTTCGTGCCTTTTTTTGCAAGACTGGTTCTTTGACCAAAGCTGAGAGCAGAGAAGTAGTGTAGGTTCGAGGCGCGCAGTGTGGGAAATGTCCGAATTAACGTGGGTGAATAAGGTTATTTCTGTATTTTCCCTACAAACTGAATGTTTCTATAGAGTATGTGTTTTCTGGTTATTCGACGAGGTACTGCATAAAGTTACGTTATATTACTCTTACATGAAAAGCAATTCATTCAGGTTTGAAAAACAGATCGAATAGTCTGCTGTCCAATAATAATTTTCGAACTGGTTTCTGAAGAGCGAAAGCACGAAATAAACTGATGCTGTTGTTCATAGAGAAATCAAAATCTGGTAAGGTATCGGTCATATATAGACTTTGCGAAACATTTCATTACCGTTTACAATTCTAAGTTGCATGAAATCCCTATACCACAAATTGTAAAATTAGACACTCTTAGGTTAACTCTCCGGCTTTTGTCGTAGTAGTTATTGATAACATCTTTTATAGTTTGATCTCTGAACACATTGGAATGCTGAAAAACGATTAACACAACAGGAATAGGGTCATCTTGAAGAGATTCTGATTAAATTTTCAAAACTAAGTGCTACCGCTCAACACATTTCCATGAATCTTGAAGAGAAAATGTGGTAGTAACACGATTTGTTGTTTGTTCGTTTGCCATTGGAACGATTCCGCGCCGAGCGAGGGCCGCCCTGATACGGTGCCAGGTTTGACCCACTATTGTGACTCTCTCTCGCAGTCTCGCGTCTCGAGCTTAATCACGTATTACTCGTGCATCTTCCATCACAGCCAATTGGTTTTCAACAGAGACAGAGAAAGGGTCCTCCCACTAGCTACAACTTGATTACATTTCTTTTGTATTCATCCTGGATTCACAATTCATAATTTGTCTTTCTATAACCCCATATGTGAATGATGGTTGCCAATTAGTGATCAAACCTGCTCCTTATTTTTGTTGTGTGCTCCTTCACTTTACTATCCTGTTTGGTTGTACTCTCGCACTTCCAGTAAGTACCGAATAGCAGCTCATTTTGGTTACCGTTTCAATATAGGTGTTCTATAAATAACAATACTCACGAGAGCGTCAGCCTTCGAGAGCTCAATGTCAGCATCTCTCCAAGTCTCACTTTTTCATCTCGGAATTAGTCGGTTCGAAATCAAACTCCAAACAGGTCTTACTGTAAAAAATGACTGCTCGAAACGCGCTCTGTTAATTACAATTTCGCGTTTGGTTGAAACTGTATCGCAACAAACCTAGAGAGACAGTGTGCCTCGAAGAGACGTCAGACGATGAGAGGGAACGCCAATATGTAACAGCCGCGCTGTATAGCCACGCCGACCGCGGTATGCAATAAAGTTTAATGCAGGAGCTAATGCAGGAGCCAAACTATCGAGACAATTGCGAAAAAAACGTTGAAGACTATATAAATTTCGAAAAGGTTTCGGAACTATTGTTGCAAAACCTGCATCGATGGCAAGTGCACTGAAATGTTTCGCGAGGTGCTTACAAACCTAGTGTCTCAGCATTGATATTCATTAGTTCAATAGAATTACGTTTAAATAAAATCAAATAATGTCAAGTTTTGTAATATAAAACTTTACGGGATTCAAACCTATTGTATTGATCGGCTATAGAGTCCATGATGCAACTAGATACAAGTAGGATAGAGGAGAAAGAAGAGCGAGAAGAGAGAAAATGAAAGAAATTCATTTGCACTATGCAAATTCCTAGATTGCCTATTACAATCTTTAGTTACCTCGACATTTCAGGCAATTATCTATCAAACAGGGAGCATTCATCAGTAGACCTGTTCTCAGTTAACCTAGTGAAACTATTTTAAGAAATTTAGAGGAGAGCAAAGAGATTTTAAAGAGAACTTAGATAGTCCAGAATACAACTAGCTCCCAAATATTATTTAGATGGAGAGTGACAATGAGTGGTGGGATAGGACGTGCCCAATGGGTACAGATATGTGTCAATTAATAATAGACATCTCTCATTTTATTTAATAGACTAGAGGAAATGGTCTTTACTAGTCCATATTTTCGTATAATGAGTGGATTATTGTGTAGAACTCTAAATATACGATTAACTAACATTGTTAATGGTCAAGAGTTGATTTTATAGAAACTAACTAGTTGGACAATTCTGTCCTCGAAGTCAGTTTACAAACAACAAGTTCTAGAAAAACGAATTATTTCTCCAGATATAGTATTCAAACCAGACGATTTTGGTGTAACCGTATATCCAAGTCTAGAAAATCACATTCGAGCTTGATATCTGCAGTAGGTTCCAAGTTGAGTGTGGGGTCATAAGTAAGAAATCACTATAAAATATGGATAGTTCAGAGGTCTGCGTCTCTCTGATCTGCGCAGTCTATCTTCATTGCACGATCGACTGAGGGTAAAAAACAATACAATCTAAAATTGTAATGCAAGTTTATTCAATCACTTTCAGAAGTATATGGGTAATATTCATAGTTTCATGAAACTTTCAGACACTTTTTTGAAAAAATTCGACTCTCTCTCCTTATAACTACAGTACCATCAATCTAGGTAACGTTTTCGTCAAACCTATTCTATGATTTGTCTTTCACTCATTGAACTCATTATTCATTTCTCGTTCGTTGTTAAATGGTGTGTTTATAGCGCACAGATAACTGCCAACTTGCACTGCATCCAAATGTTACGCGATGTCTTCATAGCTGTGGGAGACAACAGAAAAACAGTAGGTTATTCAGTCCTTATTGGAGCTAGTATTTGTAAAAAGTGGGGGACCAGGAAGTGTGTGAGTTCTGTTCGGTTTCACCGTTTTCTGCAAAAAGTGAACAATACGATGTTGTGAATGAGTGTGCAACAAAAATAGAACAATACATTTGTTTGCACAACGGTTCACAACGTTTTTAGGGGAAACCACTATGCACTTTTACGTTCAAGTTATACTTTGTATATTCTGTTTCTTGTGAATCGTTGTGCAAACAAATGTATTGTTCTTTTTTTGTTGCACACTCATTCACAACATCGTATTGTTCACTTTTTGCAGAAAACGGTGAAACCGAACAGAACTCACACACTTCCTGGTCCCCCACTTTTTACAAATTGTTCTCTTTTTGCTAGTTGTACTAGTACAACCACTTCTAGAGTTGACTTAGAAAAACGATTTTTGAATAGTGGTGACTATAAAACATCCTGATATCTGAAAGTTCCAGGTTTTCAAACGATGTGATCCTGAAACATTCAAAAAACAGTTTTTTTCCGCTTCCGTAATTGAAATCTGAGTATTGTGAAAAATCTGCGTCATTACAGTAAGAAAGTATTTTCTGCATTGGCGCGAACGGGCGCCAGCCATTGGCACCAGATACAGAACATGTTACTCTAATTAGTAACAAATAACTTGGAATGAATGGCCTCGACCAATTAGCACAATTTCCGACTGTTTTTTGATTCAGAAACCCTATTTTCAATTTTGGCGCCAATTGGCGGATAAAGTACCGTTTTGGCGCAGAATGTCGAAGAAATGTTGCTATCCAAGCCGTATTCGTTAACTATGACCATAGTTCGAACATCTGTGGAACATTTCGCTCGTTACCCTACTTGCCTGGCGTTGTTCTAATTTGGCGCCACTGGGCGCCAGCGTTTGGCGCCAAATATAAATTACTCTAATTAGTAACAAAAAACTTGGAATGAATGGCCTCGACCAATTAGCACAATTTATGACTGTTTTTTGGTTCAGAAACCCGGTTTTCAATTTTGGCGCCAATTGGCGGATGAAGTACCGTTTTGGCGCAGAATTTCGAAGAATTGTTGGTATCCAAGCTGTATTCGTTAACTATGTTCATAGTTCGGACATCTGTGAAACATTTCGCTCGTTACCTTACCTGCCCGGCGTTGTTCTAATTTGGCGCCACTGGGCGCCAGCGTTTGGCGCCAAACATAAACCATGACACCAAATTTTCAGAGAAGGCTGGGATTCACTAATCTAACCTCTGTGCAAAATTTCGGAGCATTTCATCCATGGGAACACATATTTTCCTGCTACTGGCGCCTATTGGCGCCCGCGCCAAGCGCCAAACGAAACGTGACATCACCAAACTTCTTGGGCCGCGCTAACTTTGGGGTTTACACATGTGTGCCAAATTTCAGCCGAATTGGTCCAGTAGTTAAAAAAATAATTTTCTATGCGGACATTGGACGAGGGACGAGCGACGAGGGACGAGGGACGAGGGACGAGGGACAACGGAAATTTTCATAACGACACGACAGCATAACTTTTTTCTACCTTGACTGATTTTCCTAATTTTTTCACACAACATGTATTCAATAGATATCTAGCTCTCTCTTTTTTTAAATTTCGAAAAAATGTTGTATTTGAAGACTTTTGTGGTTTGAAAGCCAAAAATGGGTGCGCAATGGCCAAACCAAACACAACTCACACGCAGCGCTTCGCGCTGCGCGCGATAATTGATACTATGGAATTCAGTGGCGCGATTACCAAATATTATTCTTTCGCTTTTTAGCAATGACATTTCTGTAATAGAAAATATTTTTTCAAAAGTAAATTTAGTTAACGAGCCGAGAACCCATTATTGCGTTAACTATCGTTTTCTTAATTAAACATTCATTTGTTACTCTCCGGAATCGAACCCACGACCTTCGGCGTACTGCGGCGCTCACATCCTCTCGACCACCCTGCTACGGGATCAGGAGGGCAGCTAAGGCTGCGTTCACACTTCGCGCCTCCAACTCGAGCCGCTGCATCTGGATGCAGCGGCCAAAAATAGCAAAGGCTGCATTTCAGTCAAAAGCCGCTGCATCCGGATCTGAAAGCTGAAAGCCGCTGCTTCTTGCTGTCGAGAAGTATGAACCTACTTGGAGGCCGTTACGATTTTCTCAAACTTGAGCAAAATTCAAACATTATATAATTTTGTTTAATTTCAAGTCTATACGCAAACCGTGCCATTGCGGAAAGAAGATGCAATTCTATTTTCGCCTTGTGTATACTTCAAATGACTAGACGCCTGCGGCGTCTAGCAGTTATACATGTTGTAGATCACAAAATTTGCTATAGAATGATACCAAACACGACTATATTGTATTTAATCAAACAATTTCATTTTCCTGCGTGCCATTGAATGAATGTGTACGTACGCCAAATTTACGCCAAATTTGGTACGATTTCATCCACTTTGAGAAAAATGTCGCGTCGCGTGCAGCGCGCGCGTTTTTTCAAAAATATGAATTGTATTTTACGTTATCAGATACTACTACACTCGTACGCTAAATTTGGTACGATTTCATCCACTTTAAAAAAAACTGTCGCGTCGCGTGCACGCGCGCGCGATATTTTATTGTGAATTTATGAAAAATAATAGCTCTGACGGTTGCACACCGGTATTTCCACTATAAAATTGCTGCTCACTGATGATATTGTTCCAAACACCTGACAGAACTTTATTAAAAATGCACAATGGGAACAGAACAACAAATAAACTCAAGTTACAAAGAAAATGCAAGCACGGAAGTGGCCGCTGCCTTTGATTGCAAGCAAAGGCAGCGGCTTCTTGAGTTGGATGCAAAAATATCCCAAACCGGCGGCAAAAGTGAGCGGCCGCTGCAAAATAAGTATGAACCTCCTAAATGCACCTGGGTGCACGAGCCGCCGCACCTGGATGCGGCGGCTCAATCGATAATCATGTTTTTAGCAGGCGAGCCCCCAGGTTGCGAGGCCGCTGCATCTGGGTGCACGTAGTGTGAACGCAGCCTAAGAGCTTAGTATTGCGCACCCAGAGCATTCAAAACAATGGTCGGACTAATTAATTCTGAAATTCAAGTTTTCACTGCTTTTGAGTACGCGACAATGCACACTGGTAAATCTTCTGGGCAGTTGGGGCCTCGCGTTGGTGGTTGCCGGGCACCGGCGCGCCAACGCTACTGCGCTGCGCAGTTTTTTCATGAAAGAGAAGAAGACGAAGAAAGGGAAGCAGTGAAAACTTGAATTTCAGAAAAAAAAATTCGGTTTCGGTCACCTTTAACTTCATGTCGATATTCGAGATCCCTATCGTCAACTACCCCTTCTCTGCAAGCTTGACCCAATACAAATGAATTTGAAAGATTTATACTTTAGCCCCCCACCACCTTTAACCCCGTACCGATATTCGTAATCCCCATGATTGATTACCCCATTCCCGAAAGTTTGGTTCGAGAATACTTGTTTTGGCCACCATGATACTTTAGCCCCCCACGACCTTTAACATCATGTTCATATTCGAAATAAGCGTCATCAACTACCCCTGTTCCCAAATTTTCATTCCCAATTTCCAATGTTGATATATTTGTCGTGTCGTGTGCGTGAAATTAAATTCAACATCCATATTCGAGATCGCAATGATCGATACCCCATAAGTCCTCAGTTTCAGCCAAATCCATCAATTTTGAAATTTTTGGTAATTCCGGGTAATTTTTTCAAAAGTTGTCTTTCCGTCCTAAAAATACGACCTTCGCCCTACAAATACGTCTTTTGTCCTGAAATTACGTAATCCGTAACGAAAAATGGACTTTCGCCCCAAAAAGTGGACTTCACGTCCTAAAAAGTGAGCCGTCCTATTTTTACGCCCCTCAGAGATCCAGGCCCATAGTTTAACGAACGTTTCACGCTCCTTTTCCCAAAAATTCCCGCTCAATTTACTATTCAGATGTGTTTTCTTTATATGACTTGTAATGATTGAAACGTTCGCAGAATTCGAACTTGTTTGATTTTTAGTCGATTGAATTTAATCACAATCTCTTCAAGATGACACTTTTTTTGTTGTGTTAATAGTTTTTCAGCTTTCCAATGTGTTTTGAGATCAAACTATGAAAGATATTATCAATAAATACTACGACAAAAGCCGGAGAGTTAACCGAAGAGTGTCTAATTTTACAATTTGTGGTATAGGGATTTCATGCAACTTAGAAATGTAAGCTGTAGTGGAATGTTTCGCAAAGTCTATATATGACCGATGCCTCTCCAGATTTTGATTCCTCTATGAACAGCTGTATCAGTTTATTTCGTGCATTTCGCTCTTCAGAAACCAGTCCGAAAGTTATTATTGGACATTTTATCTGTTTCTCGAATCTGACTAAATTATTTTCCATAAAAGAATTATGTGACTTAACTTTCTGCAGTACTTTGTTAAATAATCAGAAAACGTCTAATAATGAAATCACATACTCTATAGAAACATTCAGTTCGTAGTCAGTTGTCAGAAACAACCGTATTCACGTACATATGGACATTTCCCACACTGCGTCTCCTCGAACAAACACTATTTCTCTGCTCTCACCTTTGGTCGGGGTACCAGTCTTGCAAAACAGTGCACAAAGCCAGGTTGGGAATAACCTGCCGGAGTGCTCTAACAAATCTGCTCAGGTTGTTTTTAGTGAGAAATAAGAACCGATACTAGGAAACAACGCAAAATATATTTAAAAAGGCATCGGCCCCCCACTTCTAAAATAACTTAAGTTTGAAAGTTACAGAATGTTACTGAAAAAGGTAACCCGAGATTCTTTAGTTGCTCAAATCATTGGCAACATTAATTTAATTTCACACGCAAGTCCTCTTGTGGTTCCATCGTTTACAACCATCCAACTCAGCTATGAAGAGACAGCGAAACATTCAAGTAATTCTTGAATATATGAGACATCTCGTAACGTTCTCTAAAAATGATTCATAATAATAATTCCGATAATAATGCTTACATTGGTATTTGAATAACAAAAAGCACAAACGGAATTAACTGATGGAAGGCATCACCGAAAAATCAAAATCTGCTGAGACACCGGCGATATATATACTTCGCGAAACATTTCACTGCATCTCACATTTCTAGGTTGTGTAAATGGTGCTATTCAATTAGTTCGAGGCGGCCATAAATCACAAATTGTAACATTAGAAAATTTAATAGTCTTTTTCATTCCCGTTGAGACTCTTACATAATGATAATAACGTTTGAGTTGAAAATAGGTGAAAATCATCGAAAGGGTTAGATGACAGCACAAAAAGCAATATAAAAGTTTTCGGATGAAGTTGTTAGGTACAACATGAATGGATTGAACTCCGAGTGGGAATGTTATGGACTATGTTAGGCGACTGCATGGTTAGTTTCATCTCAAATACTCAATTAAAATTGAAAACTTTTCGTTAATTCTACGACCAACTCCACAGTTTGTAACCTGTTTTTTGTTCAGTTGTCGGCCAGTTCTTTTAATCAGTTTCAACAAATGGAAAGCACTTTCGGTTGTTGAAAACATGTGAATACAAATAACGAATATCCAGGTCAATTCTTATCGGAACTCGTTTGTATCTCTCGAACATGTAGTACCCAAGACTGATATTTATTTATTTTTAAAACTCGTTTTTCTCACTTATACGCTCTGTAGTTTGATCTCACGTTCACCCTAAACAACATACATTCACAAAAACAATGAAAATGTTCGCAACCAACAGTACATTTTACAAAATGTACATTTCGTCTCGATTATGACCATTTCCTTTTGAAGGCAATTTCGCTTAACTTCACATAGTGTGCTCTTATTCTCACATGAATTAGCAGATTGCCAGAGCATCAACGATTTCAGCAAAAATAGTCCGGTCATTTTTGTTCGGTACTCCACAACAGTATATAGCATTATTCAGAACTTATGTTTCACCAATACTTCTATATTGTAGCGAATAATACTGTCCCCTCTTCTCGATTATCTTGTTTTAGAAGGACCATTTAGAAGAAACCACTTTTCAGAAATATAGAGTCTCTTATGAATCCTACACGGATAGATTGAGCATTTTGAACGAAATGACCATTCTATTTCAGACGTGCTAAATTTGAATTTTTACACGGCTCACAAAATAAGGACGAGCCCATCCCAACTTCCCATCGTTCCACGGAAAAAACAGTAACCCTCCGAGCTCCGATTGCGCCAAGTTTTTTTTATTCAATGGCAGCCAGTACAACTTAAATTTAAAAATAAAACTGTTTGTGTACTGCGTACGTGAAAGATTTCCCCTAAATAACGAAACCGTGCAACATTCAAACGCAGTCGACCCCAGTAAGGAGGTACACATGGACTGAATTTTTCTTTCTGCACTCATTATTTTTTCTTTATCGGAAACTGTCGCTTCCGCTGTATACAACAATGAAGAAGAGCTACCGTGGAATGTAAAAAAATCAAGTGTTAAGTATCCTAAGACTGACCTTATAAATACTCGGCGAAAAATTGCAATACATATGGAATATTTGTACAACTAAAATGAAACTTTCTTAGGGGAAAAAAGAGGGTTAGCAAAAACCGGTTATGTTACCTGTGCTCCTGGGTATTCTTCACTAATAAAATAATATAAATGTGATCAGCAGTCCGATCCAACGTTAATCAGATAACCAATGGACCCCCTGCCACTCTGCCACCTCCCTGCTGCCAGCCTGACCTCACTACAGTTTTCCAATTTTCGTAATTTCTCCTCTGTTAAACCCTATTTTCGCGTTTTTCGAATTCTGCGAGGTTCGAATTTTCCAGTTTTTGAATTTGAGTTGGGCTCAATTTTGGAAAAGAATGAAATTTGAATTGAACCATTGAATTGGACTTAATCCGAAGATTCAAAGAACGATGTGATAGCCAACGTGAAAAGGTCACGCTCTCGCGAACTGCACAACTTTTCTCCGATGCTCGATTGCGCAAAACCCGCGAACAGTGTTTTACATTGAAAAATAAGCTGAACCTCTTCTGGGCAATTCTATATACAACCGAGTTTCGTGAGCCGTGTTTCCAGTTCCCTCACAGTTTAAAGGTAGGTAACCGAAATCTAAGTTTCGGTCACCGATCAAACTGGATATAACCAAGTTTAACGTTAGAAAGACGGGCAACTGTGAAGTAACGTGATAAATGTGGAGGTGTTTTCCTTCTACAGAGCAGAATAGTGACTACACTGCTAATCAATCACTTAGTCACGGCAAACATGTAAAACACAGCAGAACTCAGAAACGTGCTATGACAAATCAGGATGCTGAATTTATGTCGCTATTCAATGTACTCCTAGTATACCTCATTTGATTTCCGAATACTATGATTTGATTGAAAGTTGAATCAAGTGATGAAGCATTAGGAATGAACTAATTTCAAATGTTTAAGAATTTAATTTGTTTTTTGAATTCTCTTCAAATAAACATTTCAAACAGATGTATATGTTCTGAAACAACAGTTCATACTCCGCACATTATTCAAATATGAATGGAACACTACAACACGAATCCTAAATTCAACACGGTATCCAGTAAACCCGAAAAATTAACTATTGACCGGGTTACCTGGTTAACCCTTGTTCACAAACGACAAATTTCCTCCAAAATACATTGTAAGAAAGGTTTACAAATGAATTAACTAACTTTTATTAGACTCATTTCACTTTTGCTCCTTTTTGCGTTCCGTTCTTATTTTTACCTCTTTCGTTTCACGATTTACCGTTTTTTGTTATTGTTCATAATAATTATAATAATAGTAATAATAATTATAATAATAGTAATAATAATAATAATTATAATAATAGTAATAATAATAATAATAATAATAATAATAGTAATAATAATAATAATAATAATAATAATAATAATAATAATAATAATAATAATAATAATAATAATAATAATAATAATAATAATAATAATAATAATAATAATATTAATAATAATAATAATAATAATAATAATAATAATAATAATAATAATAATAATAATAATAATAATAATAATAATAATAATAATAATAATAATAATAATAATGATAATAATAATAATAATAATAATAATGATAATAATAATAATAATAATAATAATAATAATAATAATAATAATAATAATAATAATAATAATAATAATAATAATAATAATAATAATAATAATAATAATAATAATAATAATAATAATAATAATAATAATAATAATAATAATAATAATAATAATAATAATAATACACATTCGCATAGAGTTATAACATAGAACAAACTGAGATAGCTTGAGAGGTATGATTGAATTGTGTTCTATTGTCGATTCTCGCGTGTCCCTCTTGAATCACAAAACCAGGGCCAAAACCGCTCCGTTCTCGACCTTCTTGGGGTACTTTCGTTACAGTTTTAGACTGCTTGCTTTTGAAAATAGAATTCCATTGCAACTCTAGCACCATAGTCTTCTGATTTCATAAAAACGACATTAGTTCAAGCTAGATGTTTTGTTATGATACAACCCCGTTGGTGTTTCATGAGGTATATAAGACGGTAGTTGTATAGAGGCATTTAGTAAACTCTGTGTAGCTCTAGAAAATCTTGCAATAACAACCACCTGACCACTTATATGTTCCGAGAATTCAAAGTGTTTCATTATATTTCAGCGACACGTGAAAACTATTCGCCTACTGAAACGAAAGCAGTTACCACTAATATGTGATGTATTACAAGAAGATAAAACGTCTGGACGAATTTCAACTTTTCTTCTTAGATAAGTTCTTCCTAGCGAACACTATGAACGAAACGGGAAGAGGTAACTAGAGATCATTTATATATAGATTTATATAGAGACATAGATTCATATATAGAGTGTACATAAATAGATCAAACTAAGAAAATCGCGCCAATGTTCTGCGATTGACCAGTTTCAAAAACGAGAGAGCATGCAGATCAATGAGACCGCAGACAGGCTGAGCGAGTCTGCGTCTCTCTGACTTTTCTTACCATTCTGAGGACAGTTAGGAACTCATCGATATTGGGAGTTTTGTGATTACAGGTAGTGTTGATACATGCAATAAAATTTAATGCATGATTTGTCTTCCTAAACTATCGAGACAATTTTGAAAAAAAAACGTTGAAGACTATATGAATTTCAAAAATGTTTCGGAACTATTGTGGCAAAACCTGCATTGATGGCAAGTGCACTGAAATGTTTCGCGAGGTCTTTACATAGCTAGTGTCGTAGCATATGCAATCCACAGTTCGTTTCACTTAGTCGCAGTAAAAACTACATAACAGAAGTTAAAATACGGCTTTATACTGAGAACTGTATTGATTATGTTTTGTGTTCAAATGCTCAACAGATAAAGCCAATTAAATTTTGTGTACTCGTATTTAAACAGCGAAACTTGATCAACGACTTTTTGTGGATTTAAAGAACTTATGGCTGTTATACGTTGATACCAGATTTTATGTGTTGCGAGCTCGTAAAATTGTATCATGTGCCCGTATGCACCAAGTTAAATAGGCGGGTAGGCTATTTGAGCAAAGTTTCAATAGACATTTTCTCAACGGTTCATTTAAATTTTCATTAGTTTCTGCTCATACCTTAAAATGTTTCACCTTAAAAAAGATGAAAAGTTCTGCTTGAATTTACTGAGAACGTAATGAAGTATTAGAAAGAATAGACAAGCGTCTAATAACTCTGCATTGAGAATTTGCTCAAATAGCTTTGAGCTGAGTAAATACGGCCTCTGGTTACAACCAATCAGCAGACGGCGCAATACTGTTTTTATATGAACTACATGAAACACTCCACCGTACTCACAATGAAATCTTGACATGGAATATTTCGTCAATCAGCGATTTCAAAATGATGGAAAATGTGCACCCATATAATACGAAAACTTATTTTCGACGTTGACAGAAACAATTCAGGGTTTTTATAGGCGAACATATCCAATAGAGTGGATTGGATAATGTTAGTTTTATCGAACAATTCTGGCCTTATCTACAGTCGTCATTGACAACTTCAGCAATTGAACGATACAACCCTTGTGTGTTAATACACTGGAAATCACTACAAAATATAGATAGTTCAGAGGTCTGCGTCTCTCTGATCTGCGGAGTCTCTCGTCAGAGTCTTATCCATCGACTGAGGATAAAAACAACACAACCACATGAAAACATATAAATTTGTACTGCAAGTTTATTTAAACATTCTCAGAAGTGTGTGTGTGGGAGAAAGAATTCCATATAGAATTGAATGTGTGTGATGAAAAGGTAAAATAAACAAACCGATACAAAGAAACGGACAAAATGAAAGCTCGTATTTTTTCTAACTTGCTCTAAATACTGAATAATCCAGTTTTCATTACAGTTTTTCTCCATACAACAATTCTGAATTACAATAGGTTGACTTTGGAATTTGACTAAAAACACAGCAGAACATCGCCAAACGTACTGCACCATGAACAACTACCGCTATCCGTTTCTTTTTTCAGTTTTTATATTTTCTATACATCGCGGATATGAAGATTTACCGAACCTTATAAATGCGCTACTCTCTTAAGTACCCCGTGAAACATCGCAGCGTATTTGATATGTCAATTTCGTTGTGTTATTTTTTTCAGATGGCTTTTTATGATGGAAACGTTTGTGAACCACAGTAACATGATGTTCGATAATGTACATTATTCGAATTCCAGTTTTTTCAACTGCTCCGAGCTGAAATAATTAACATTGACCATCAATATGAATTTTACCACCATGTGTTCTCCGAAAGAAACGTCATTCTGTTTCCATAATCACTGAATCGGTAAACAAGTTACTGTACTTTACCTTTTACTTTTTGCAAAACGTAAAGTACTTTCTAGTACTTTTTGTTTCGAGTATTATCAATTCGTTTTAGTGATTAATTTATCGAAAATCGACTTCACATATACTCCAAGTCAACATAGCACAGTAAGAAACATGTTGAACACAGCACAATTCAGGAACGTGCGTGACTGTTCAATTCCTTTCCACTATAGTGTCTTCCTATTCTTGGGGTTTGCTCAAGGAACCACATTTTTTTATCGTGTGTTTCTACGATATTCACTCAATCACACTAGATCAATCTTAGAAAATCTGCAGCAAATTCATGAATTGTAAAATTGTAATAATGTGTAAATAAAGTATGGTAAAAACACATTGCGCGACATACTGTATGTTTGAAACGAGTGCGGAAATGAGTTCTGGAAATTCTTCGAGGAGATTGGGAAATATAATATGTTCATACATAACATTTGAATATGTCGATTTCGATATGGAGAAAATTAAATAGATTTGTCAACGAATGCAGCTGCTAGTTCAATGGAAGTGGAGGTTGAACTCGCTACTTGTACTATACGAGTTTGTTATCTAATACAAGGATTACTATCGAAATGAATAACCGTCACAAAACGACTTCTCGTTTATTTCGATTTCAGATCATATAAATTCCAAGTTCATTGAAACTCACTCGGCTTCTTTTTCTTACTTTCATTTATGAGGAACTTCGAACTTCATATAGAATGTACTATAACTAATAACATATCTACGTTCTGTTTATATTTCTCACTCTGAAGACGATAAATTGGAAGAGCGAAAAAACGAAATCCAATTTAGTGAGACATTGGCCCTATAAATATTTCATGAAACATTGAATTACGTCAGAGAGTACTGAAATATGGAGCAACAATTACACAACTTCTGCTCGTGATTTTTCATTGGAAGATACTTGTTGGAACCCAGTCAATCTAGTTCTTCATTCGGTTCACTAACATTGCGTGCAACGTTCAAATGAAAAACAGTGTGAAAAATGGTTGATAAATGGATTGGGAAAATATTTTTGTTATTTTCATAGTTTATAAATTGTTTATTAGATTATTAGCAGTAAATGTGCTTGAAAGGATATGGCGAGATGGTGGCAGATCAGAGAGACGCAGACTTCAAAGATCAATTCCGGTTGATTGACCCACATAGCAATGAAGACTCTAAATACGTTCTAATGGTTTAGTTCGGTTGGGTTGTGTGTGTGTTCTTTGATCTCAACCACAATATCGTTGTCCCATTGGCTATTGATGGGCATCATCCCTCTCTCTCTCGCCCCGTCTCGAATGTTAAGATCAAGTGTTACATATAAACCAGTATGTGCAACCATTGAGTAGTGGTCTATTCTCTCACTCGCTCTCTCATATACAATTGTCTGAATGTTAATAAAGCTTCGTGCTAAGCAGGTGTTGAAATAGTTGGAAAGTGTGTGAAACAAGTGTCGAAAGGCAATGTTTACTTTCAATCTAATACAATTATCTCATGAATTTGTGATCGCAAGTGAAGGTTTCACTGTAATGTAAATACGTTCGAGTGGTGTATGCAGTTTTAATAAAGAGGCAGTGTTGTTTTATAAACCAGTTAACTTTTCAGATAATTCCCATACAACCAAACGAATTAACAAAACTTTTTCGGCACTGCAATGATTAATACACCGTGAAACATTAAAGCGTATCCGGTATCACTGGAGTGACACTACTCTAAAAAATACTGTTTAGATGACTTTTGGTTTATTATCCCAAATTACAACTTGGAAGTATGAAAAAGTTCATAATACTTATATGGTTTATCAGTACATGGTTGGGATTCGAGTTTCAGATACTCAAGTTTCGAGTTTTTCGAGTTTAAGAGAACTCGAGTTTATGAGTTTCGAATTTTTCTATTTTCGAGTTTTTCGAGTTCCTTTTGTCGAGCTTTTCGAGTTCCGAGTGTCATTTTAACATTTCTAAACGGTAGGCATGCGAGCACTTCTGTAATAAAACACCGTGAAACATTGTTATGCACTTAAGGCGCTGGTTATACTAGTGGCTGAACGCACAGAAAATATGATCAACTGGAAAGTTGAGAGTGCTCCTTCAAAATTTATATGGACTGGTCTTTGGCTTAAATAGTTTGCTTCACGTCTCGTACCAGAACTGAAAAACACACAGTTTATTACTCAGCAATATTCCAGTATAATTGATGAACACGACTTGAACCCAAAATATTTATGTGGCCAGACGTGTTCCAAAGAATCTTGTGTGCAAAGCAACCATACAACAAGGACTAGTTCGAGGAGTCGAACTACAACACTGATACAAGAGAGACCAGACTACAATCACAAAGATGCAATTTTGGTCGAAAAGACCGTTTCTCAAACCAATGTTGAAGCGGAACTGTTCTAATGTTATGCGAGCAAAATTAAACGCAATTTTTTTCCTCACACGCAAATAAGGGGAGAAGTTCATTGCTGACTACTTCACTGTCCATTGTTCCATCTTCCACAACGGTCCAACTCACCTATGAAGAGATAGCGAAACATTCAAGTAGTCGTATGATTCGGCAAACTTTTGAAGGGTGTGAAATGTCATTGATACGAGGTTGTAACTGACGCAGATATTTCAAAGTGTCCCTTCCACGCTTTCCTTACTACAGTTTCCCAATTTACGCGCATTTTCCTCTGTTAAACCATACTTTCGTGTTTTTTTTAATTCTGCGAAATTCATATTTTCCAGTTTTGAATTTGAGTTGGACCTATTTTTAGAAAATAATGCAATTTGAAGTGAACCAGTATTGAATTGAACTCAATCCGAGAGTTAAAATAACGATATGACAATCAACGTGAAAATTGCACCTCTATCGGGCAATTCTATATACAACCGAGTCTTCAAGTTACCTTACAGTTAAAGGCAGGTAACCTAAATCGAAATTCCGGTTACCGATCGAACCCGGTAAAACCAAGTTTCACGTGAGAAAGACGGTTACTGTAAGGTAACGTGAAAAAGGGTTACCGAAACTCTGTTGATTGTATAGTTTTTTCCTTTTTTCCAGTGACTACTGCTAATCAATCACATAGTCACGGCAAACACGTCGAACACAGCAGAACACAGAAACGTGCTATGACACATTAGGATGCTGACTAGGGTTGTTGAAGACGAACTCGAAACTCGACTCAACTCGGAAAAACCGAGGCGAGTCGAACTCGATTTTTTCTGAAACTCGAAAACTAGAAAATTCTTGAAACTCGAAAACTCGCAAACTCGAAATGTTGAACTCGATTACCAACCCTAATGCTGACTTTACGTGGCTATTCATTTTACTCCTAGTATACATCATTTGACTTTCAAGTTCCCTGATTTGATTAAAATGCCGACTCGACTTACAATTCAGTCAACCACCTGCGTTTAGTAATAACACGCCATATTTATACTCATTCCAAGTTTCAATCATTTTCGAAGAGTGTTCTGTAATCTTTTAAGGGAAAGAGGGTGGAGTTACACTTACATTTGTAGGTCCACATCATATATATAGTTTGTTTCAATCCCACTGAGGCCCATTGGCATAGTCATGATTAACGGATGACAATTTCTCGCACAGTGCAAATGAATTCCTCTAATTGTCTCTCCTCTCCTCATTTTATTACTCTAATTCTTCTGGTATATACTTTTAATTTGGGCTCTGTAGCTACTCGAGGGGTAAAATTCTAGATTTTAAAACCCACATCATTTGAATTTATTTAATGTAATGTTATTTTACTAATACAACTAAATGAACGTTGGGATAAAAACTGGCTGTTCATGTATACGGTCTTTGTTGGTTTTTAAGCAACTTTTTGATAGAAGGACTCTCCAGAATATGGTCGTTAATCGAGTTCGAGTTTTCGAGTTTTGAGAAATTTGCGTTTTCGAGTATTGAGCAATTTCGAGTTCGACTTGACTCGAAAATTTTCGACTTTAACAACCCTTTTCCAGAATCCTTGAAATGGTTGTTTCTGGCATCACCAATCAATCGATAATCGATTGTCCTCCCTTCGATGCTCAACCCGTGTTCTACATCACTTCAATGTATGTCATGTCGGCCATATCAACTCCACTGAATATATTCGTGTCGTATGTTATTGTCAAAAAGTCTACGGACGCCATGTCCACTTACAAGTGGTATCTTTTGATCTACCATTTGTGGATTTCAATTCTAGATGTCTTCCTAACTTCCGGCACGGTACGTGTATCATTCTCTCCATGTGAAGTTCATATGAGTTTCCATGAGAAATTTTCTGAAAATTTTTGCGCCACCTGGTGTTTTATGTTACATGTTTGGTTTACCCATACTAGAAGTGAAGTGAATAGTCACGTAAAGTTAGTATTTTGATGAGGAATCGTGTACGTTTTCATTGCACGTTTTCTGCTGTGTTTAACATGTTTTACGTAAATTTTGCATTTTCCACGTAAACTTGTTGTTGCACGTGAAATTGAAAAAAATTTCACGTAAATTTTATGAATTCAAATAGCTCGTGTTTCTATTGCTTCTGGGAAAGGAATATCATTCTGCGTCTCTTGATCTACACACTATTTCCTTCCGCTCGTATCCCCCAAAAAGTGAGAACCGAGAAATACTGTTAGTCAATTGCACAGTCACGTGAAACACGTTAAACACAGCAGAACTCAGAAACGTGCAATGACGAAGTGCACGATTAATCATTAGAATTCTCACTTTACGTGACTTTTCAATCTACTTCTAGCATATTGCGTGTTTTCCATGAGACCCAGGTAGAAATAAAGATATTTTCCAGGTTTGTTCCAGAAATGGCTTCTAGAAGCACGTTCCACCAGTTTTGAGGGAGTTTGTAAAGTGCAAATTTTCAGATTCCAATCATCTTTTTTCCGTTGATTTGCGGTTATCCACAGGGATTGTTCCAATATTTGGGGATCGATTCATTCTGGTTAACTGGCTGTGTTATCGTTCTAATTGGCGCTGTCTTTTCTGGAATTTTGCTTCTTTGGTTTTTTCGTTGGTACGCAGTTTTACCTGCGCATCATCCGTTGAAATTGGGTGACAAAGCCGTCAGGTTGGTTTACAAGAAGTAAATTGGATAGTCACGTAAAGTTAGCCTTCTCATGAAGCATCGTGCACTTTTTCATTGCACGTTTCTGAGTTCTGCTGTGTTCAACATGTTTCACGTGACCATACAATTGACTAAACGCATAGGCGTGGTAAGTCAACTCCATCAGTCAACTTCATCTTCAAGACAAACACAAAAGATGTTTAAAGGAGATTGGAGACTTTTTTTAGTATTTTTCGGTTATTTTAGAATCATTCAACAAATTTAAAGTGAGGATAAATAAGTATATGGCTTAGATCAGTTAACGTGTGAAAAAAGGTGGTAGGTTGCGGGCCTAAACATGATTCTGGGTCCACTAGGGCCGGTTATGGTAACATTTTTTGTCTCAAGTACTGAATTAATTATCTCCATACACCTTAGTGTATGTATTGATCGTTTTTTAATACTTTGTGATTGTTCTCTCAGTGTTTTCTTCATATTCACGTACGTTTGGATAGTTGGCACTATTATTGTTTCTGGAATTTCCAATCATGAAGATCAAGAGCCCCTGAAACAGAGATTCATGGTGAGAAGGATATATATTTTGAGCCATTTTTTTGAACTATCATAGCATTCAATCAACTTTGTTATAAATAATTTTGTTTTTTTTGAGACGTGATCAGGTATGTAGATTGTTATGCAAAAACTGAGTAGATTACAACACACTTGCTTGCAATCGTTAAAGGGGGACAGAAAAAAAAGTCTATATGAGAGAGCTGCTCAAGAGAAACTGATGTATACCTTTTTTTTAACCCAAACTAACAAACCTAATTTGCATACGGTTCATGTGTTTTAGTCTGTTTTGGCGCGCGCAACCTTATGTTTAGGTACCCCGGGGTACCTAAACTAGCTTTCCATTCTGATCCCTTCAACTCGTTTTCGCTACCTCTCAGACTGCTTCAGTAAAAGTACCGAATTTGCAATACCTCATCGAAAAAGTGAACGGTTTTTTCCATACCGAAAAATATTGGAAATTTTCAACTTAATTGTCCTGGAAGATGTTACTTGCAATAGAATGAAACGGAATGAAATTCATTTGCTATTGGCCATGTGACTCTCCATATAGTATGCGGTTCTTCAATTGAGTAAATGGAGAGCAAAGTTGATAAGAAAAAGAGTATGAATAGATTGTGTGTGTGTACGGTAAGAGTATCATATAAAATGCTGTGAACTATTGTCAGGTTTACACATGTGCTAGGCCGATTCTCTATCTGGATGGACTTTATATTTTTACTCCTGAAATAGTAGCGAAAGTTTTGCCCATCTACATGGCTCAGACTATACTTGGTAAGTAGATTCCTATTTTTTATTTTCCAGTTCAAGATATCAAAAAACTTGTTGCGCACAAAGTGTGAGTAGCCAGTATAGAAAATAGAAGCTTTCATATACTTTGAAAAAATTGTTTTTGCTGATTGTAGGCAAAGCCTTCAGTTTCTGAGACTATATTTTAATAATTATGTATGTAAATAATAATAATATAGTTTATGAATATAATTTTTCAGGATCCTTGATGACGTCATATTTTCTGATCAACACCCTTCAAATTCTGAACAGCAATGCGTCTCATTTCTCAGCCGAAACTTTGAAGCTACAGAAGAAGTTCATAACTGCTCTATGCTATTTGGTTAGTCTTTTTTATATTAAACAAGAGATTAAAACTGTAAACCGGAATCGCTATGCTTCAACATTTGAAGTTCACGAGTCATGAGGTGTTCATGGGTTTCACATGAGAAACTTATATGGGTTTCTCACGAAGTTAAAAGAATTGCTATAGGGGTGCACAATTTATAAATTTCTGTCTCTCGCAGGAATCGAACATGCGAGCAAAATATTTATAGATTGGCGCTAACCACTTAGCAACGAGAGTACATACTTGGCAAGCTGTGAAATCGAGTACATGTGTCGTACACAGTGAAAATTGAAATGTACAGTATACGCCTGACGTTTCGTTGGCGACGACTATACGCCGCCAGGCTTCCAGATTCCCAGTGGAAAGGGTTAGAAATAAAGGAAGTGACCGAAAAATCGTTGTGGTTTGACCCCAAAACCCATTATTACGAACGATTTGAACGGAAAATCAATGAGACCGAACTAAAATCACAGCAGGATCGGGTAGCATACAGCGTATGTACTGTTGGTCAATGGCACAGTCATGTTAACCATGTTAAACACAGCAGAACTAAAAAAACGCAATGACAAAGTGTACAATGCCTCATTAGACTACTAACATTACGTGACTAGTCATTTTACTTCTAGTGTATAAGCCTGTTATTGGTAGAACAAACCCTTCATACCTCATTTACAGCTGACTATCCCATGGTTTGTGCTAATTTTCCCCGCATTCATGGTGTTTACTCTGATCGGAAATGAAATATTTGGAGTTCAAGGTAGGTTCTAACTTCCGATGAAAGTAGGCCTGTTTAGTCAGTTTTCTTCTATACCGGTCGTGTTAATTCATAAAATAATATTTATTCATTTTTATTGCACCTTTAGTGTAGAATAAATAAATGTATAAATGAACAAAATGCAAGAAACTCGATACAAAGCAGTTTGTCACAGGAAATCGAAATACAATCCAACCTGAAACATAAACAAAAAACTGGAAGTTTTGTATCAGTAGTCAAAGTGCGAACAGGTCTAGACAGTCGAGTGAAACAGGTTAAACACAGCACAATTCAGAAACGTGACAAAATCAAAAAGTGCACGATGCCTCATTGAGATGCTACTAACTTCACGTGACTACTTAAATTTTTTTGGAATATAAACTTGCGTGCAGTCACGCTACCATGGTATTTTTGACTTTTAGAGAACTGGAATTGTGTTTTTCAGGTGTCGGTAACCTGTGCATGGTGATTATATCAACACATGGAACTTGCAGTTCTCTCTGTATTTTATGGGTGAATGATCCATATCGAAAATATGTGATCTCCCTGTTCAGAAAAGGTATATGAGTGACCAAATCTTCGTGTTAGTTTCATATCGATACCCCTCGAAATTCCCGAATGTTGACCAAGGAGCTACAGTATCTGACTGCAACTACAGCCGTACACGGAATAGGTTTTTTCTGGGGAAAAATTGAGTTCTATAACTATACGATTTCAGAGCACAAAGATGGGAGCGAACTACATAAATGCAACGCAAAGATTGAAAAATGTAACAAAAACTGTGAAAATTCGGCTGGTCTTGAGTTTGAAGAGCGTTCTCGAACCATCAGACTACAGAACTCCCGAAAGATGTTTTCCGTCCAAACGTGATCGATTATTTTGTTTCATGGAACTTTCTTAACGAAATCATAGAAACAATGCCTAACACCTCATATTTTTCCAGGAACTGCGAGCTCTACCCAGCTCCTGTCAAGTTTGAACTCATCTTCGGTCGCCCCCAGTCAACCTCAGGTTCTTCAATGAACATAATCTCAATTGTAGTTGTTATATTCATACTTATTTCATATTTGTTATAATAGAACTACATTGAACAGTCACGTAAATGAAGAATCGCCCTTTTTTAGTTGCACGTGTCTGAGTTCTGCTGTGTTTAACATTTTTCACGTGTCTGAGTTCTGCTGTGTTTAACATTTTTCACGTGATCTCTGAGTTGGTCTTGGTGACTTATCAAATTATCTAATGACATTCGTCCGGTGACATGCTAGTTGTTCTACAAACTCTAACAACGAATAGACTATAATAAAACCGGAGATAGACCACGAAATAACATATAGATCAATGATTGAAATATTGTGCTCTATGGTTATCAACGGTTATTGTGTTCATTAACCAACTGCTCAAAGATAACATCAGGGATTTTAAAAATCGTTTTTCTAATAAATTCCGTATTTCATGCAAGTAGTATCAGTAGGTTTTAAGTAAAGTTGATCATGCTCTAAAAGAGACGTATTCCAGTTTGAAACGTGGTTCCCTCCTAAGCAATTCAAACGTTTGGAAAAGGGTTCATTCACGGTAACCTAGACAATTGATTCTTCTCGACATGTAGTTCACATAGTGCTCTAATGATTAATGCACTTCGTATCAAAACATTCTAGGAAAGCCTGTGAAAATTGAAGAGAACATTTTTTGAGTACTCAAGCGACCATTGAATATTCATCGCTTCCTGTATATATGTAGACATCGCGTAACGTTTGAACGCAGTAGGACTTGGCGACTATCTGGCAATTTGGATAAAAGAATGAACAGTGTTTTCTCCACCATGCCTGTTTTCGTTATCCACTTGTGAGTAGATAACATTTTTTGCACAATGAAATGAAGGCCATACCTTTTCGCTGTTTTGACCTACTCACGGCCATTAGCAACGAACAGACTACAACTAAACCGGATATCCACAACGTACACACATCAATCGATAAACTATTGTGATCTATGGTTTTCTAAGGTTGTCTACGGTTTTGAACAATGTATAAATGTGTTTGCAGACCATTCAATTCAGAACCGAGCTCTCGTTGCGTTAGCCGGGATTCGGAATCATTTCGTTAACTTTTTCAATCCTTAGCCGCGTCACCATTTTCAATGCGGCGAAACGTGATATTCTAGAAGTAAATTGAGTACTCACGTGAACTATGCATTGTAATGAGGCATTGTGCACTTTCTCATTGCACGTTTCTGAGTTCGGCTGTTTTTAACATAATTCACGTGACTGTGCAATTGAATAACAGTTGTTTACCCGGATTTTCAATTGATTTCCAAAAACCTCGGCCGTTCGGAGAATTAGCCGAGATAGTAATAAAAAGAATGAAATAAGATTAATCTCAAAAGGCTCGACAGTCTTTTCAACCGAAACCTTTGTCGTTTCGTTTTTTGCCGAAACTTGGAAACCGCCGAAAACTGCCCCAGCCGATGCAATTTGCATTCGAGCGCGCTTGAAAAACGCAAACGGTTTTGCAAATCGGGCAAAAATGGTGAAATTGAACGGGAGAGAGATAGATACGGGTTGTGGGTGGTAGGAATCGGCTTGGAACAGGGAACCAGAGGAACCAAAAATAAGAGAAAATGGTGGTTGGTTGAGCCATGACTGAAAAAAAACCTAAAAATATTAACTATACTGTCAGTCAATTGCACGCGTGAAACATGTTGAACACAGCAGAATTCAGAAACGTGCAATGACAAAGTGCATGATTACTCATTAAAGAACCCGTCCCGCTTTAATTTTGACTTTTGAGTTAACAAACTGACCCTATGGCAAATGAAAAACCATTATCAAAAACTTATACTTTTATATCCCTATCTTGCTTCGTTTTCTCAGAAAAGCGGCTTACGTAATGACACCAATAGGGGAGTTGCGTACGGGGTATGCTCAAAATAGCCTATAGAAGTGCGAAAAAAATTTCAAAACACTCAATCACATACGAATACACAACTAGGGACTAAAAATGAAAATAAATCTGGATGTAAATAAACCAAGTCAAGTTGCGTCACAGTGAAAGTGTTCATGTCCCCTTCTTTATTGCTTGATGTTATGCAAACTTTACAAATTTTCAATCAGAAAGTTTTTTCGTGGTCTATGGGAAGATATTAAGAATCTTTTTTGAGCATATGCTATTTCTCTGCTCGCGCATTCCGGTGGGAGAAGAGTGTCGCGAAATAGTGCGCAAACCGAGAGACGCAGGGTGTTTCAGCGTTTGTATTATAAATACACTTTTCAAACTTAAGAGAGGACTAAGACTATAGACTAAATAATAGTTTAATGAAATATCGTTCAATTGAAATCTTGGCTGTTACTGTTTCCAAGCTGTATTTTTAGTAATCTCATCATGAAAATTTACTTCAAAACTTAAACTTAACCAAAACCTAACAAAAATTTCAACAAAATTTCAATAAATACCTAAAACTCAATACAATGTTCTTCTTTCAGTGGACATACTATCTCCATATTGAGTATTTGAGATCTGGTTATGAAACGGTTAGAGACTGTGGGTGTAGCAGAGACGCAGACAAGGAAAGTACATGAATACCGCGTAGAAACGGATCAGACTATAGATGTATGGTAGAATTAGCCGTTTACGAAATCTCGTTTAATTGGCATTCCGGCTATTATGTTGTCATCGTTGACTGTTTTTAGCCTCTCCCGACCGTCTTTTTAGCCAACTCGGCTATCTTATCCAGTCTGTTTTTAGGGAATACGACAACACTATATCAGGCGCTCATCCAAGCCTCTCACATCAATTGAAACATTCAACGGCGCAATCAACTGGCATCAGCTCTATTCACTCCATTGGTGTTTTTCTTTTTTCGAGAATTGAATCCTCTACGCAATTTATGCGAGAAAAATCATTTTTGAAGCAGGTTCTCGCGAATATAATTAACTCAGCGTGTGAGAGAATTAAATTTGATAAACACATTCGTACACTACTTTACACTAAACACATTCGTACAGTATCACCTTTTCCGTGTCTATATGTTTCACTCACAGTATAAATGCTAGTCAAAATTCTTTTGACCCATTATTGTCAGCTTATCCCATTCGTATGTTAAATACTCAGTATTGGTCATTGACTTGTTTATATAGAATTGAAGTTTCCAGAATGAGGCTCTCACTTCTTCTCTGTGTCTTGTTTTCTACAGCATTGGCTACCAATCGGGTTCGTTTTACTGGTATTCAATTCTAATAAAAAATACTTCAATGAATTCAAACATATTGTTTTGTATTAAAAGCACACATTTCTAATTCGTATTAGCTCTATCAACTACTCAATTGAATTCTACTGGAGCTGTATACTCACAGTAAAACATTTTACCACATTACATTACATTACACTGGAGAATAGTAACATGCTGAACTTTTCTGTTTCTGAGCGCTATTTTCGAGAGACCAGATGTTAGTCAAATGTTACACAGCCACGTGAAACATGTTAAACACATCAGAGTACGTATGCTAGAAGGTCCAGGCCCTTTCATCCCATCCTGCCTCTCCTCAAATATACGCCATTTCTCTGCTCTAACATCCCGCCGGGATGTAAGAGACGAGAAATAGTGAGGCAGAGCGAGAGACGCAGGATGGGATGAAGTTGACAGGTTCTTCTAGCATACGTACTCAGAACAAGACAACGTACAATCACAAAGTGTACGATCCCTCATTAGCATGCTAACATCAAGTGACTATTTCATTTACTTCTAGTGTAAACTTAATTTTTTCCAGACGTCCTGTTTCCAATACGTGGACTGCTTCGAGCGTGCACAGGTGGCTTTAAAGGACTGTTCCGGTGGTACTGCTATCTCACTGGTCCTGGAGGGAAAGGACAAGAGCATCATAGACCTGATCAAGGGCAGAGGACGACTCTTCAACAAGTGTCAAGGTATACTGTTAGTCAAATGTTTAGTTACGTGAACACAGCAAAACTCACAAACATGCAATAACAAAGTGCATAATTCCTCACTAGAGTGTCAACTTTACGTGACAATTCAATTTACAAAAAAAAACAATAGTAAACGCACATTTCAGACCACTTGATAAAGGAAACGATTGATTTCGATACGCTTCAAGTGTTGGTGGATGAGGATGCCAGAGAATGTTTCGAGAAACTTCCCGGAAAGGCCAGAAATCCCGAATTCGTTAGTTTTTAGTCATCATTTTACGGAGATTACGGTACACAATCAAACTTTTCAATGACTGTTTTTCAGCGCAAACGTTTTTCAGTTTTGTAAACAAATTCTTGATTATTTTAGACAGGGTATTAAAATCGAATGCAATTTTTACCTATAATGTACATAAATGAACTTCATGTCGAAAATAGATGAAAGAATTATCGAAAAAAATAGTAGAACAAAATTCGACATCGGAAAAAGCAGGACAGTTTATTGAATTTTTGTTTTATCGTTTGTCTCCAAATGAGTGACTGAGAGATAACTCAGGGATGTATAAATAACTATACTTATACAGCGACTGATACATTGATGCGCCAATAAACCCTGATTAAAGGGGTTTCACACCACTGCATTACGTTTTCATATACAAAACTCAAAATTAGTCACTAAATGTCGAACGACATACTCACAAGTTTAACATTTAGGTTGTGAAGATTTTTTAGTCTGTATATATTGTCCTACGCAAAAGAAAGCGGGGAAGGTAAAATTAGATAATGAAAACCATAAAACCAAGTTCGAGAATTTCGAACGACGAAGTTCAGTCTGAGATTGATCAGCACAGTAGGCAGTACAAAAACTAGTGCGGTGAATATATTTATTTGAAAAAAACAGAAAGTTTGATATTAAGATATCTTTACAGGAACTAACCTCTTGCTCTTACACCCCTTTCGCGGCCCGTGACCACTACGGAAAAGATACCCAACAATGTGTTTTGGAGTATGTGGCTGATAGAGAACAATGCGAACAACTACTCAACTGCTGTCCCGACCATGCCAGGTAACCTGAAACATTCCAGTGCATTTGCGTCGTTGTCGCTTGCGAATACGCATTTACGTTTTCCATCGCTTGTGATAGGCAAAAATTCGTGAACACCAAAATGTGTGAAAAATGTGTGAACACCAAGAGTTCGTGAACACAACTGTTGTTCAAATTTTGATCTAGATTCAAACTTTCCAAAAACTCATAAAACAGTCAAAACTAACTTACTTATTTAGTTTGATCTCAAAACTAGAAAAAAACTGAACACATAACTTTTCAGATGTGGAGAACGAATGAACGCTATTTCCGTCGCATATCAGCATGGAAAAGCAAAATGTAAGTTCTTTCTCATCGATTTGGGCTTCAGAATCGGGGTTTCTATTGCGTATGTATCAAATAAGATGATTACAGAGAAAACGTAAGCAATAACTAAAAGACGGCGATTGACCCAGATATCTCTCCTCTGGCATTTCTCCCTTATGAAGTAACCATTTCTCTACAATTCACATGAGTTTCTTAATTCATTCCAATGTTTCAGCTCTGCAAATTATGTCCAACCTGCTCCAATGCGTTGTCTCGAGTGACCCAACCACCGTTGAAACAGTAGATAGACTTCAGAATCAGAGAAGCTCTCTCAGAAACGCCGGTCTGCCGTTTTACAGACCTGACATGGCTACTGGTAAGTTTTACAGTTTCTTCCTATATGCTCATCCGGAAACACATGAGTGCGTAGGAAAATCGTGTAGCTTCATCTTAGTTTACAAAACTTATTTTGTAGTTTCCGACAGTTTTATGACGAATATTTCTTTCTCTCCATGCAAATGTATTATAACAACAGTTTAGTCTATTCTAATGATTATACAAAGATCTGTGACATGTATGATGAACACCGCCTCGTAACGAAGCAACGTGAATAAATAAATATGAAATATGAAATATGAAATATACAGCGACAGAAAAATATCGGAACATCGAAAATTATTAACTCACTTGAATGTTTCAGAGGAGCGTATCTCTCGCCGTCTCGCATTGACATCTCAGTCTTCTCTACAGAAAAGAAAGGATCGCTTCAACATGAGATACTATCAGGTAGGAATCATGCGTTTTTATTGGTTATCGCTACTGGTTTTTCGAAAATGTTGAAAAAGTTATAATAAAAAACATTCGTTGTCTGTATGTCATGCTGGCAAATTCCAGTTTTTTGATGTGTTCAACATATTCTATTCCAAAATACATTTTACTAAATATACTAATTCAACGCATTCGAATGTTTCAGGTTCGCGCCCTTCTGTCGCAACGGAACCAAGATTTCCATATGGAGGTCCCTGTGCAGAACGGTGCTCCCACTCCTATCCCTAGTGAAAGAAGAATAGCCATTGTCCGCAACCTACTCAGGTAAAACATTTGTTCCATTCATAAGTTGTATTCAATACTTCATTAGATAGTATAGTAGTTCATTACCCTGATATATGGGATCATTTTACACGCAGAGAAGTTATGAACAAAACGCACATCAAACGTAGTTAAAAACGCAAATACAGTGCAAAAATGGGGTAATACATTAGAATTTAAAAGATCTTTTCAAGTTTTTGCAAAATTCTGGACTATGATTTGATCTTTTTCTTCGAAATTTAGCCGAATAGTACACATAATTGAACCCCAATTCGATTTAACAAATGAAACAAAACTATTGATTTTTTTCCAGAAATGCTAGCGACGACGAGACAGCCATGTACGTTTCGCTCATGGCGGACGGAAATTTCGCCCGTTTGGCAGAAATGGAAAAGGAAAAGGTAAACTTATATAGTTTACCAATGTATTATGACTATTATTACAATGATTATAAAGAGTTTGTAAGGTTTTGTAATCTGTTCACTATGAATCGAACGTTTACATTTCACGACTCACAGCAATTTATTTTTATTTCAATCACATTTTAACTCATGTGTACTGGAAAACTACTTACACCCAACATATTTATAGACTTTTAGAAACATTCGACCAATGTTATTTTAAGAGCCTCACCAAATGGCTGAGAAGATCTCTTTTGAGGGTATCGTTTAGTATTCATCAATCAGAACTGTAAAAATTCCATTGAGCGTTTTGAAGTGTTTACTCTAATATAAATAGAGTGGTTGGAACATTGAACTGACGTAAACTTTGCAGGCATCCCGAATGCAAAACGAAGAACAAGTGAACGGCGCGATCGAGCACATGAAAAAGATAAAGGATGCTATCAAGGTGGATCACATTATTTCCAGTGAAATATAGTTAAGGTGGAATAAGAAATTTTAGGGTTGAAAGCCCGAAATGTCTAACATGACTCCACACACGTGGGTTCTGGGTTTACTTTATTATATTTTACTTTTGCTTTCACCTTTTCGATTTCATTGTTCTATACTTTACTCTAATGTCTTCATGTATGACCTGATCAAAGTAAGAACTTAGGCCTAAAAGATCACAAAAAGCTTTATGTTGCATCCATGTTTGGGTCCGTAATTATGGTTCACTGAAATGTTTCAGGCTGCGCTGGCTTCGAAAGAATACAAAACGTTGGATTTCCTGAAGACTGTTCCCATGAAGAGAGATAACGCTGATATTGTTGTGGAACGAGATCATGGAAGTTGGGAAGAGGTACAGTTCATCTACTAAAAATAAACAGTTGAGGTGTCACTGAAAAATAATAATTTGTCCTCAGAGTTAAATGGGGCTGAATACTGAATTTGGCTAACGGCATGAGTCGATAAGACACGAGAGTCAGAGAAGTGCGCGCAATCAATGTTCATTCACTCCAAAACTTTCTCTGCGTCTTTGACAGTGAGCAAAAAATCAAAGAAACTTTGTAAATAGAGCTTTGAGTTGGACAATATGATATAGTAAGACAAGCACACGAACTTTCCATTTCTATTTTTCATATTTTCACGCTCTCATATGCGTAATAAATCATCATCATCATATATCATATTGTCTTTTATCTGTAACTTCATTGCAGCCCCCCCCCCCCCCATTAATGCTCTGGGAAATATTTCATTTTAAAAACCGAACTGATCACAACTGTGATAATCAAATTCTGCCTGAATCAACAAGTTTCTATTTTGCCCCCTGCGTGTGAAACACTTGAACGAACTGATATGTTCAGGAGAAATCTGCCCTCTCTTCTGCCATCGGCAAAGCAATCGAAGAAGTTGACCGTGAAACATTGATCCGCGCTAAGAAATACGTAGAGGAAATGGGATCTCAACTGGAGGATCAGCGAAAAATTCTGTTGTCTTCGAGCGATTCCTTCGTTTTGAGCGGACTTTCTGGTGCAAGGTGTGAACGTTATTTTGTTATCTCTTAGTTTGTGGTAGAATTATGAAAAATGACGGAAAATGCCAGGGGTTTGAAATGGATACTAGGGTCATTGTTACGTTAAAGACTCAAAGCAACAACTATAGTTTATTCCATGCTCTTGTATGTTTCACAGGTTCTATATAAGTTACATAACCACGCGTGTAGTGAACGTACCGGAAGAGCACGAAAATTAAATTGAGAGGCTACAAATATCTAGAGAAGCATATCATTACGAGATAAAAGGGAAGTATACTGTTAGTCAAGTGCACAGTCACGTGAAACATGCTAAACACAGCAAAACTCAGAAACGTGCAATGACAATGTGCACGATTATTTGTTTGAATGCTAATTTCACGTGTGCATTCCATTGACTTCTAGTTTAGCTCTGATTGAAAACATAAACTTACTCAACACCGCCAACGTTTAGTGGAAAATAATCAAACCTTGCAACCTCATTTGTTAGTTTCAAACAGTGCACACATCAGTAATTTGGTATTGAGTATTTTTGCAGAACATCATCGAAAGTAGCTGCAAGAGAGGGAAGACAAGTGCACGACTTCGAAACACTGACCAGCCAACTTCACGAAAAGGAAGAGAAAGAAGAGAAAAGAGAGGAAGGAGAGAAGAAGGAAAAAGTAGAAGAGAACGAGGCAGAGAAGTCGGAAGAATCAGAGGAAAAGAAAGAGAAGAAGAAAGAGAAAGAAACAAGTGAAGAAAAAAACATTGAAGAAGAACAAGAGAGAAAGAAAGAAAAGAAAGAGAAAGAACACAAGGAAGAAAGTGAAGAAACCTCCGAGCTGCTTATTGATGAACAGGTATATTTTCAGTTCAGTTAATTTTTTGCTGACTTTAAACAGAAAATCGTGTCAGAAAAATTTCCACTATTATAAACTAACCTTTTTAGTTATATAATTTTCGACTGATTCAACAAAAAATCTCCCATAACTTCTTGTGTAAACTAGAATTCTCCAGGTGGACGAACCCTCGATGTCGCTGCCGTTGTCTGAATCGAAAATGGTCAGCATCACTCAAATGGAGCACGTGAAACATTCAGATGAAGAAGAGAAGAGGAAAGAAGTTGCCACCGAAAAACTTGTGAAGGAACTGCTAAAAGAGATGAAAGAGGAAGAGGATACTGTAGAGAAAAACAAAAAGTCGACAGAGACTATCGAGAATGAAAAGACGGAAAAGAAAGAGAGTGAAGCGAAAGACAACAAAGAATCAGCCAGCCACTCCTCAGAGAAGAAAGAGAGTGAAGAGGTATCCGAGAAGACCGAGGAGACTACTGTAGAAAGTGACGAAGAAAAGACTGGGACTATCGAGAAGAAAGTGATGAAAATGGTCGATGCAAGCGTGGAAAGACCGAAAGAGGAGAAAAAAGAAGAGGAGAAAGAAGAGAAGGACGAATCTGGAGAAAACACAGCGAAGAGTGAAGAGAGCCCAGAGAACAAGAGCAGCAAAGAGGAATCGGAAGAAATGTCAGCAGAAGAGAGCGCAGAGAAAGAGAGCAGCAGTGAAGAATCGGAAGAGAAGACCGTTGAAGAGAGCGCAGAGAAAAAGACCAAAAACGAGAGCGCAGAGAAAGAGAGCAACAGCGAGGAATCAAAAGAGAAGGCCGACGAAGAGAGCGCAGAGAAAAAGAGCAACGACGAGAGCGCAGAGAAAGAGAGCAACACAAAGGAATCGAAAAAGAAGAGCATCGAAGAGAGCGCAGAGAAAGAGAGCTCAACGGAAGTAGAAAAGAAGATAGAAGATGAGGTGACGGAGAAAAAGAAGGAAGACAGCAGAGAAGCAGAGCCAGTGAGAGACGCAGAAGAATACGACAAGGAAACCAAGAAGCGAGCAGTGCATGAAGAGATTGCGAATAAAGATGATGAGGTTGGTTGAGAGATCAGAGAGAGAAAGAGAGAACAGAGAGAGAGAGAGAGAGGGAGAGAGAGAGAGAGAGAGAGAGAGAGAGAGAGAGAGAGAGGGAGAGAGAGAGAGAGAGAAAGAGAGAGAGAGAGAGAGGGAGAGAGAGCTGTAGATTGCATATATTTTCCAGGCGATGATCATGTCCGAGTTGGCCTCAGGTAAATCTGCTCTGGTGGCTATGGCCAGGGAAGAGAGCCGAAATGTGGCTTCGGTGGGTGAAACATTCGGATGAATTAATCTATAAGCCTATGATCGAATTAAATTGTGCAATAATGTAATAAAAGCATGAGAAAGATTAGGCAGGTAGAAAAACAATTTCCATCTTTTTTACCAGTTTGACCGGCTGGCTACACTTACTGATAATTTTCTGCGGTGGAAATTATGAGTTCCAAGTACTTTCCATTAATATTATTGAACAACTAGAGCAAAGGCTGAACCATGTAAGTAAGATCTGAGATTTATTCATTCACTTCATGCTGAAAAAACAATAAATCAACGTAAACAAACGACAATGTGACTGTAAACATCAAAACAACTCACAAAAACGGTTTTATGTTACGCTCCAAGTTTTCAGAGCAAAAATGTGAAAAAAATGCACACCGGAACCAAGCGAATGATGAAGAAAATCATAAAGGAGATGAAGAATAAAATGGAAGTGGTGAGTTATCGTTATTCCTGAAAACAAGTGGTTGCTTTCGAGCTCTGACTCCCCAATATCGTACAAATGTTTCATCGAGACCATAAGAGATACACAAATGGTTCAATCGCTGCTTGACATGATAAATGACATTTTGTAGATCAAGGAACAGCTGGGAATGGCTGAGACCACGACTGCGCATCCTACTACGGTAGAAGGTGACGTTGTTCTGGCACTGAACGAGGATGAACAAGAAGTGGAGACAGTAGAAGGAAGTGGAGAGGAGGTGAGATAGACGAAATTATACATCAATTTACAAACTTTACACCATTAACAAGGAAATGAGAAATGTGGGCAAACTAGATTAACCAGAGAATTAATACTTTACAGAAACTTCAGCAAACGATTCGAAGGGAAACAATGTTAAAAACTTACAGCAACAATAAACAAATTATGTTCAACCCTCGTAAAATTGAAGGCCATTGAAAAAAAACATCGGACAGAGACATACGGATTGAGTATTGTTGTTTACATAATCGAGAACGGTCTCTCGAAGGATCATTCCGAATATCCGCTTGAGACTCTTACATTGGATGTGAAACATTCCAGCGACGTAAAACCGTTGTGTTTGGTTATTTTCCAGTTCCAGATCGAAACTACCTCTGATGTTGTTTTGACGACGGACGAACCTGAGTTCCCAAAACCTAATGTACTCCCACAGGTTAGTTGGCAACCTTTGGAGAAACCTAGAAAAAACATAAAAATTTATTTGAAGAACCGCTTGAAAGCTTTTTCAAAAGTAGTCACGCATTTTCACACTGTTCCGCAGAATTTGGTTGCCAGTAAATGCAAAATAACACATATTTGTTCCCGGGGGTATTTATGCATACGGAAAGGATATTTATGCATACGGAAGATGACCAAATCAAATATCATCTGAATGTTTCAGGAGAATCACTGCGTTGCGTACTCGAGATGTGACGAATTGGTGCGAAACTATGAGAACGAATGCGAACGGAAATACTCGAAACAGAGAATTAGCCACGGTCGGTTTGAGAGGAAAACTCAGAAACAGTATAGAATAACTAACAAATTGAGTTAGTTTTGAGAAAATTGACGTCGAAAGATTTCATACAACTATTAGATCTGCGTGTTGCTATGAAAATTGCCATAGAAGATTACATATCAAATTTCGATAGCCATGAAGAAAAAATCGAATTGCAATCGAATTTACGTCTATATATAACTGCCACGTTACATTTCAATGCGCTAATACTACGCGTCATATTCAATGTTTCAGTAGTATTTGGGAAAGATCTCGCTTTTTCAAAACGGGTACAGTTATGTGATTGATTGATTCGATTTATTTACATGCAAGCATGTGATATAGAAGAGAATAAATAAAACAGTCGACAGTAGTATACCAAAACATTCAAACGCGGAACTAAGTGTTGGAAATCGACAACCGTGTATTTACAGGAATCGACGATGTAGAAATTCTTCGTATTCTGAAAAACAGTTCGATCAGCCAGCACAACCTCGTGAGAAGAGCCTGTCTACGACCACTCGATAAAACCGCTCATTCAAGTGTGAGTGCATATTACTAGAAGTTAACTGAATAGTCGCACAGTCGCAAAAACAGAGAACTACCCTAAAATACACAGATATAGATGACATTAAGATAATTCATCTTTATAAATTCATCTCTCTACAAGAACAAACATTTGAGTGATCCATTATACTAAAAGTCAATTGAATAGTCACGTAAAACTAACATTCCAATGAGGCATCGTGCAATTTTCATTGTACGTTTCTGAGTTTTGCTGTGTTTAACATGTTGCACGTGACTGTTCAATTGACCAACAGTTGATAACGCTAATGAGACTGGGGTCGCAGCAGGGAATCGAACTTGTTATCAATCGCAAGACAATTTTGCTTACCAGCTCTCTCAAAATGAGTCAACACGATTAAGTGTAATTAGACATAAACTGACCATAAAATTCAATGTTCTATGAAAAATGTAGGTCAGAATCAGAAAAACGTTGAAATGAGGTTTAAACTTCAACTAAATCTGTAATAATTGAATTTTTTTCAGTTGAAACAACTTCTTGTGATCGAAAGAGGTGTTCGCCGAGCCTGTCTGGATTTGGGAAGAAATCGCGCTGTTTTAACCGAGGAAGAGGTAATGAAAAAACATGATCTAAGCATGATTACTTTTAAAAACTAATGATTCTAGTACTTTTTCTAAAGATTTATTCATTGAATATTTGTCAACAAAACAAATCTGTTACCATGTGAGATTCGAATCTAGCCCAAAGGTTCGGAACTACGCCAACGTAGCGCATGTCAGCAGTTGGGCAGAGTCGAAATAATGTGTTCTGACACAGCATAAATTGAGACATACAGTCCGGCTTTTCTTTCGATTATGACTGTAAATATTCATTCAGGCCGCTGTTTGTTCTACTTCGGTGCTCTCAACGGAGCCTTTGGATTCGTTCTTGGCCACCAACAACCGAAGATCACAGAACAATCATCTGACTTGTCTCGCGAAACTGGCTCCGTTCAAAGACAATTGCCAGGCGATCAGCAGATGTTGCGCCAGCGTTAGAGCGTTAGTTCTTAACTTGCCTAGTTTTTGTATATATCCATGTCACGATACATTTGAGTGCGCTAACACTACTGAGAATCTGCCAGCGTCAGAGCGTCAGTTTTCAGATTACTTCAGTTTTGTAAGCGTATTCTGTGTCAGATAAGTTAGTTAGGAGCCTGATTTATGGTCTGAGAGACAACTAAAGTTCATGCAGATGTATCTTTATATAACTGCCACACTACATGTAAGTGCGCTAAAACCATCCAGAAAAGGCCAGCGTTAAAGCGTCAGTTTTCGAGTTACCTTATTTTTGGAAAGTGTATTCTGTGTTAGATGAGTAGTCATTTGAAACAGGTTGTGAAATAACGTTCAAAAAAAAGTAAGAAACGTGACAACCACTGTGAATAAAGTTGCAAAACATAGCTAACATGCACGTCTAGACGGGCACGCGGCGTGAGCCGCGTGACCGGCTAGTCCGTGGATACATACGGCCACAGATATCAGAAAAGTCCATTTATCATTTTTACGTTTTGGAGAGCCAAAATGATAAATTTTGAATCTCATATGAGTTGATGGTCTGCATTATTGCATAGGAACAATCGCAATAGGCACAATAGCTTTATTTTCGTTTTAATGTGTGTTTACACTGATGTGATTGAGTACCCGATCAGTAAGTATACAGAACAGGAAAAAAGCTTCGAGCGTTTTTCTAATATCCGGGAGCTGTGCGGGGAGGAGGGCAGTGATCGCAACCGCCTGGAAAAATGTGACATGAAAGTTGCAAACGAGTTCCATCATATTCTACTATACAACATATTCATATTTTCTATTGTTGCGGGTTGTTTGTAACTTGTAGTCTAGCAGTAGTTCCCCAAAAGCAAGCGATTTAATCAACTTGTCGACTGACGTTGATAGTCAAAATGTTTTATGTTGTGGTTGATTGTTTCTAGTCTTTATATAACTGCCACACTACATGTAAGTGCGCTAAAACCATCCAGAAAAGGCCAGCGTTAAAGCGTCAGTTTTCGAGTTACCTTATTTTTGGAAAGTGTATTGTGTTAGATGAGTAGTCATTTGAAACAGGTTGTGAAATAAAAGAAAAGAAACAACTAAGCTACATACCGATAGAACCACGTTACATTTGAATGCGCTAACACTAGTCAGAACGTCAAATGTTTCATGGTATTCGAAAACGAACTCACTTGCATGCTGTTGAGGTAGTTGGTGTTCGGATAAACAGGAAATTATTGATTTTTTCGAGAGAACACTTAAGCCGTTTATTCAGATGTAAGAGTTTCTCAAAAAAACTCCATCTATGTTAACGTTAGTTATAACAACACGTGAACAAGAAATGTTTTTGAAAAGTTGTGCTCGCTCTCAAATATTCATCACAAAAGCATTATGCGATTGAGTTTCGGTTGAAATGAAACGAACTATGTTTTTTCGTTGTTCAAGAGTACTGTATCCCTATTTTCAGCTGTGACAACTACATCTCGTCTTCCCCCGTGCGTAGAATGAAACAGGACGCCATTCAGACTCTGACTCTGCGACAAAGTGTTTGCGAACAGAAAATGATTGACACATTGAGATACATTCAGGAACAACTGGCTACCAGAAGAAGAAGGGTGTAGATCAAATATAATCATCTCTCTTTGTATATCTATTTCTCTCTTTCTCTCTTTCCATCTCTATCTCTCTCTCTTTCTCTCTTTTCTCCTCTATCCCCCTCTATATCTTTTTATTTCATTTCTCCAACATAACATACAGTTATGAAAACGTTACTCGAATGAGGAATATTTATTACAAACATCTTCGAATACTCACTTCCTAGTTGAACCCCGCAATATATTTATGAACACCCAACTAGTTCATTTGTGTGCATTTTGTGTGAAAAAAGTGCAACATATTTAATATTTACTACGAATGATTGTTAAATGTAGTGCAATTGATACAAAATAAATATCTTGTTTTACATTCAGCTGTCAATGATTCGAGCTTGCGATGATTGTATGCCGCCCGTGAGGCCGTAATCATGAACATCCCATCTCTCGCTAACCTGCGTCTCCCCCGAACCAACGCTATTTCTCGCCTCTCTCATAACGTCGGGGTACGAAAGAAACAAAATATACAAGAAGTTAACTGAATAGTCACGTACTTTTAGTATTCTAATAAGGCATCGTGCACTTATTGCACGTTTCTGCTGTGTGTAACATGTTTCACGTGACTGTGCAAGTGACTAACAGTATAGGTTGCACACCTAGGGCGCCGCGATATTCTAGTATAGGTACTGTGTATTGTTATCCTCCAGGGACAGTCCTAGGATACTAGTGATATGTAATTGTTAATTAATCACAATTGTAGTAGATCGAGCATTTTCATATTTTTGTTAGAGTTTATCCAAAACAACTTTTAAAACAAAGTGTTTCTGAAACCACTTTCTCACTACTATTGAAATCAGCACATACAAGTACAATCGCGTGAATGTAGCAGGCCAAACATAAATGACCGAATCAGCTGGCGCGTTGCTTCACACTCACCACAAAACAATTGATGTATTTTCGAAGTTGCAGCGTTTTAAATGCAGTTTGTGGCATATCTTCTTACACACTGATAAACTTATCGTCGGCTTTGTATCCATCGTTTTGTCAGCAAAAACTGATCATTCGTATAAAACGTGCAACATTGACATACGTTTAAAGCCTTTGTGATACGACCTATCAAACGTTAGACGTCAGTTTTTTTCCTTCTTCTCTAACTTCTAATAATCATTATCAATAGTCAATTAGTTTTACTAGATTATACATTCTCTAATATGAAAAACGGTCAAAAATGAATACTTTTCGCTGGTAATGTTTCAATGAAACGGTTTTTTTAACCCAAACTTCATCCTAAAACATCAAATATATGTTTCGATTCGAAAACCATTCAATAATTCTTCATAAAAAAAACTCAATCACCAATTTTGTTCTATCGTATGCAAGAACCACATTTATCATTTCGTCAGCCAGACTGACTATTTATATGTAGAACGTGCAACGTTCGCGTGTAATTAGTCTGAAACAATCGTATTTTCTATCTTTATTAACCAGTGTTACCCCCTCCTAACTGTTGTTTCATCCGGCTTCAGCCTTGATCTCCGCTCGGTCTCGTACTTTTGAGACGAATCAAATGAGCTTACAAACCTTACTACATATAATGACAAATATTCATTTAAAAGTGTAACATTCACAAAAACACGTAAATAAACACAAAATCTTACCTACGAGCTAAATACACACGAAAAAAAGAAACATGCGCTGTTAATAAAACGGGTCATTTTATCTTTTACGGCAAATTTCTCAGTCGTGTTCATACAATTTCAATAAAAAGTACCAACGACTGAATAAGTTGCCTGAAAATATTATTGTTGTTTTTCCTGTCGATACCAAAAAAAGTTTGAGTTTCAATTCAAAGTCCATTCCCGACAAACAGATTACCTTCAATTTCATTGGAAGAGATTCAATTCGGAAATGAGTTGGTATAACTTTAGTTTCGCAACCAACCAACCTGGTTGCCTAAATACTTATATTTGTGAAATAGAGGAACAGTTAGAAGTCAAATGAAAAAGTTCGAAAACCGTAGAACTTGGAGAAATGGTAGACAAAAAACCATTGCACACACACTTACTGCGCACTTGTAGGTTCTACCAATTGTTTATAAGCGCGTGGGTGTAAGTAGTTTCGCTGGATGTCTGTTTTCCATTCACATTATATAAATAGCTCTCCCTCTCTCACTCTTGAACAAGCCTGTACAAGCAATGTTGCTTTGTACATGTATCAATATGGAGCGACAACAATGATTTCGTCATTTCAAATGTATTCAATGGTTTTTGAGGCGTTTGCAGTGAAATAAAGTGGAGTTCGTTTTTCACCTAGCGAAATTTTGTATGAGTTCGCATTGCATTCAAGAAAAAAAAATTGGAATGTAAATTCTGAGATTTTTGGAGAATTGGTTGGAACTGGAATTGAATTGGATTTTCGGAACTGATTAATCACTCTAGGCATTGGAATTCTCATCATTAGCAAATACTTATCTAGGAGTAACCATTTGGGTCATGGTATATAACTGTTGAAACATTGCACTGAGTTAGCTGAAGTGGCGTTAGCTGTGAGACCTCCCAAGCTTTTCTTGCTGTTTTGAAATAATTGCAACTGAAGGTTACGCCTCACAGTGCAAATAATTTCAAGCCATGGAAACTGTTTTGTTGCAAACATTGGGTAATCTGGACAACTACAATGAAGTTTTTGCGCAACTATATAAAGGTGTTGACACATTGCACTGTTCTAACCGCAATGTGGCGTTCGCTGTGCGACACCCAAAGCGTGAGGGTGTTAGAAGATTTGAAACTCAATGAATTCTACTGTTCAGCGGTACAATAAGCACAAGAGAGGGGAAAATAGAGAGAGAGAGAGAGAGAGAGAGGGGAAAATAGAGAGAGAGAGAGAGAGAGAGAGAGAGAGAGAGGGGAAAATAGAGAGAGAGAGAGAGAGAGAGAGAGAGAGAGAGAGAGAGAGAGAGAGAGAGAGAGAGAGAGAGAGTGAGAGAGAGACAAAAGCGAGTCAGTGTAAATGACACACTAACCAACTAATAAACATAAACTAACTGATGGACTGATAAAATAAACAACGCCTTGATTTCACTATGAGAAAGAATAGGCTAAAAGTGAATAAAAATGATACAGTTATTTCAAAACAATAGATTTTTTCTTGATCTTCATACTATTTACTGTTTTTACACATTTCAGAGTAGCATAATATCAAGTTTCACATCAAAATCAATGTAATATATTATGTTAGTGTAGAATTTGGTAGACACAATTCACAAAAAATTATAGGTGTTTGTAACTTTCAACAACTATGTAACATCACTGAATGAGCCTTACCCAAGTGTTTCACACTTTCTATGAATTGTTCGAGAAACAAGGTATAGATGATGTCTAGATTTTAGTCAGCAAATGCGAATATTAATAACCCCCGATTTACCTTTAGATTTTCATCGTCGTACAAGTTTAATCAGTTCTTCTCCGGTGAAAAGTCAAGGGACTATTGGGCTCTAAAGGGGAGATTTTGGGTGATCTAGTATAGTCTGTTTCACAAAACAATAGCCCTCTACAGTAAGATAATAAAACTTTTAAATGAATTTATCATATCTTGTAGATGTTGTATATAGTTTAAACTGTGTGATTTAGTCTTCCACTTTGGCTACTACAAGCATACAAAATAGTGAATCTTGAATTATGTTTGTTGATTAGATAAATTCGTTTGAATTTTTGAAAGATTACTGTAGAAAGTCATCGATTGGTGAAACGAACTATAAGCGCGGGCCCAAAAGGCCCTAAAAGGTCCGCGAATCTGGTAACGACCACGGCTTGATCGATTTTCAATACGATTGTGTTGCACTACTCTACATTTTCTTTTATTTTCCGAGCAAGTACGCTAGGGTGAGGAGGAAAAAGAAACTAAATCCAGTAGTTGAGACAAAAATGACATTTTACGCTGCCCTACTAGGGTGATTTCGGTTACGAAAATCGCGGACCTAAAAAGAACCTTTTAGGCCGTTGACTTTTCACCTATGTTATTACTGCCATTCAACGAATTCAGTTTGCTTCACTAGCGAGTGTAGAACTTTAACAAGTAGAGAAATGCATCTCGCAGTTTTGAAAGCGATGATATAGTCTTTTCCATTCCTACTGAGACTCCTACAGTAAGACTACGCGCTTATTCAGGCTTTTTACAGCCTTAGACGACGGTTTTTTGGTCAATTCGCCAATAAGTTTTCTAGCGGCCGCAACGAGAAAGGGAGCAGGTCACAGTGACCAGAGTACGTATGCTAGAAGATCCCGACACCTTTGTCCCATCCTGCGTCTCCTTAAACATATGCTATTTCTCTGCTCTCACGTCCCACCGGGATGAAAAAGACGAAAAATAGTATGGCAAACGTACTCTGGTCAGATGTTTTGAACCTGTCTATCGTCGTATTGACTTCCACGTTATCTCGCTCTCGTAGCTGGCGAATCGCGAAAAAACGTTGCGTATTTTTTCAAATTAGTTTGGCTGTACGGTTCTCTCAACAGTTTGATGAAGCCTCTACTGTTTTATCCGTATTTTCATATTGTTTTTTCTTCATTTACTGTAATGTCCAAATGATGTTTGATTGCCGACACTTCTTCCCGCTTTTGAATGTTTTTTTTTGGTATCCTACGGTCATGTTTTCACTTCTCCTTTTATACTTCCTTGCATGTAAATAAATCAATCAATAACTCGTCTGGCAACTTCATTTGTAGTCGGATTGGGTGAAAAAAAATGTATTGCAGTTAAAAGAACTGAAGCGTTGCGATTGGACCACACAATCGTCCTTCTTTAATCAATGACCAATAAGGTCTGACTATTTTACTGTATGAAACCCGCGACTCGAGAACAAATATGTGAATGCATTGAAACAGTCAACATTTTCCGATTTTGACAAAAAAACAAGTCCATTTATGGGACTTTTCTGACTCTCTAGTGTTGGCGCCGTTTATTATCAAACTTATGCTCAATATTAGAGTTTCTCTGCGAAAACAATCTCAATTTTCTGTTTTTCTTCGTCAAAATGCAACGATGACACTAAAGCGTTCAGATGTTGCACGATCGGTACATACAACGAATACATTGAACTGAATGGTAAGTCCATTGTTCAGAATTGTTATAAAAAAGAACACAGCTGAAATTTACTTTTCTCCCGCGTTTCTTTCCGAAGATATTCGGTATTCTCTTTTTTTCGGTATTTTCTATCTCATTTCTCATTCGTGTAGGGGTGACATTGACAGTCTACAAAAAAGGTAGATATGGACGGGGTTTGCTAATCTATCCCGCTGTGTTTCTAGCTTGCATTTCGGTGGAACTCTTATTAAACTAGAAGTACATTGAATAATAAAGTGACTTTCCATCTTGCTTTGGCTGCCGACTAGTTGATTATCTCCCCCCCCCCCCCCCCTGTTTCCATCCTAATACTGCGTATTCCTACATGGGCCAATCACTGGAGAACCGGGTCCTTCAAGAACCGAACCGAACCGAACCGAACCGCGAACCGGTCCCTGGACAACCGAAGCGATCCGACTGAAACAGATAGGATACAAGGTGAAATGAGTGTGGATCCACTCATTATACCACGTATACCTATACGACTTGTTTATTTGAATCATTATTACTGTAGGTGCGGTTCGAATCTTCTACTGAAGAACCGGTTGGTTCGAAATGTCGGCTTGCTCGGTCCCTTCGGTTCGGTTTGGTTCTTCAGTGACCTGTTCGCGGTTCGGTTTGGGAAGGACCCGGTTCGTTCTCAATTGAACTTGCTTCTACAGGTTTCTCCCGACGAAATACTCAGTCAGCCCTTTCCAATTCGTCGTGGCTGGCGCGGATCGTATTGCCATAACCTCAACTTCACGTTAATTCTAACACGGTTTCTTTGCGCTCTGAACCTTGACTCTTCCTTTTTCGAAAAGCACATGAAGCAAGAAGTAGGGAGAACACCATGTGATTTTTCAGTGCGCCGAAATTCAAAACTAGAGCACAGTTTTTCACTATAAGAGCTGGCTCGAAATACTTGAAGATAACCAAGAATAAAACAATGCCGCTATCTGTCAAAAGCATGAAAAGGTACTTGCTGGAAACCGTTAACTAGGTTTAGAATTGAACGTATCTGTTACCCATTATTTGCATTCTAATGCATTGTGTTACACCTTGTTCAGTTTCTGATCGTACTTTCGTGACAACTATTATTATACATCGTGTTACTGTACTCGTTACTGCATTGTGTTCATATTTCATTCTGTGACTGTATTCTCCAATGTCGTGTCTCAACTTCTGATTTCTTCCCACTTTTAAATTCTATTTTTCATATTTTCACGCTCTTAAATGCGTAATAAATCATCATCATACATTAGTTCATATTTGTACTATCTCTCGAGTACATGAACGTATTGAATAAATTTATTGACCTAAATTGAATTGTCACGTAAAGTCGTAATCATGAATTTCTTGAACTTTTTGTGTGTTAGGTGATAAATAAAAACAAGAAAAAGAATACAGGATTTTTTCATTTTTCAAAAAGTACTTACATTGCCCGTTATACATCTACGTTAAATTGCGTGTTTGAACTTACAAAAATGATGTTTCCCCAATGTCAGCTTAGATTTCATCCCTGTTTCAACAGAAGAAAATAATTTTTGCAACTTTCGAAATTGTTTCTCTTGAAATGACCATATTGTCTCTTACATATATTTGAACAAGAAGAATGAATATAACTATGAATATTTATTAGTTCTGCACACATAGTGTGTCTTATTGATAGTGTTGATTAGGTGCTTTTCCCTCTGCGTCTCTCCTTTAGTCTGTTCTCTAGATCTCTGCTTCTCTGTTCTCCATCTGTACTCTCTAGATCGCTCTCGTTTCTCCGTCTCTCTTCTAATCGTGTCCTCTCTCGTATGTCTCTCGTTCTCTGCGTCTCAGCTCTCTCGTCGTCCCCCGGTCGATCGGTTTTTGTCATTCGAGAGTTGCGCGAACTGCCGAACGAATCTGCAAAAAAAACTTCTACATTACTTTCACAGAAAGCAGTACTGAATTCGAGTGGGCGTGGCCTAATTTACTCGATGAAACTAACTGTACATGAATCGCATAGTTACGCAAACATGGTAAACACAGCAGAACTCAGAAACGTGCAATGACAAAGTGCACGACCACTTATTAGAATGCTAACGTTGCGTGACTTTTCAATTTACTCCTAGTATAATCACTCAGTTTCTATGTGACACACGTGAGTTTTCACGTGTAAGTTAATGAGGAATCGGTCATATGGTATTGTTATGAATTTTGCTACAATTTCACATCATGTACAGGAAGTCTGTCATTATGATTGGTTCCAAACAACTCGTGATATTGTACCGCAAAACAGAAGTGGGCGTGGCTTAATTTGTTCGATAAACGAACCTGCGTCCGACGTTTTCTTTTTCTCGTCCTCTTCCTCTTCGATTACATGCAACATTTCATCCACAGTCCACGTTACATTAGGTTCTGGCGCCTGAAATTTTGAAGAACAAAGGTAAGAAAAATGAAATTTATGATTTATTGAAAAGTTGAATTCGCAGTCTGAAAACTGGAAAAGTTTCATATTTCACTAAGAAAAACCTTGTAAAGCATTTGTGAACCAGCCTTCAATTCTGAGACAGCTTGTGTTACTGTAGCTAACAACTGATTATTTTACTTTTATCGAGCTTGGTTGTAGGCTTAGTCCCATCTAGAAAAATTTCGAGCGGATTACTGTAATCTGAGCAACTTTTTTTATTTTGACTTCAAACGTCTTCTTTTCCTCGACAACTATGGGTTCAGTCTGATTCATGCTAGTCCACGTCACTTGAATGTTTCACGGCTCACCAGGGAGTGTTCTCCCTCGGATGTGGTTCTTCCGTCCAACCTCGAATTGAGACTCATTGCATCTGGTGGCAGAGAGAAAGAGGCAGAGGGGGTTTGATTATGGAATGATTCCCCGAATCGATCCATCGAATCAATACTTCCACTTCTGAAAAAAAATCGATAATGGAAGTGTTTCATAAGATATGCTAAATTAGCTGTTTAGCATAATCGTAAAAAATGATTATCTCTCATATTGAGACCGTGAACTAACTTACTACACAACCAAGAGTAACCACTTGCGCCATGATGGTATTGAAACATTGCACTGGACTAACTGAAAAAACCACAGTGCCTAACATGTTCGTGCCATGAAAACAGTTTTGTTGCACACATTGGGCAATGCTTAATGTGGACGCTGTATATTTAGATGTTTCTAAAGCTTTCGACTCAGTGACTCATAGACGCCTAATTTCTATTCTTGAGGCATACGGTATTACTGGTGATATGATCAGATGGATCAAAAACTATTTGACCAATCGTACCCAAAGAGTTAAAATCAATCAGTCGTACTCTTCATCTGGGATAGTCACATCCGGTGTTCCCCAGGGAAGCTGTTTAGGCCCCCCCTTTGTTTTTAATATACATAAATGACATTGAAACATCAATCAAAAGTAGTAAACTTCTCGTTTATGCGGATGACTGTAAGATCTTTTTGAACAGTTCCATACCAAATTATCAGTCGCTTCTTGAAGATGATCTGAACTTTGCTCATGACTGGTTAGTTGAACGCCAACTCCAACTCTCTATTGAAAAGTGCGCTATAATGTACATGGGAAAGTCAAACAGTAAACATGAGTATAAGCTTGGCGGGTCAATTCTGGCATCTGTTGATGTAATTAGAGACCTAGGCGTAAACTTGAGTAACACATTGAAAATGTCTACACATATTCTCTCTGTTAAACGGAGGGCGAGCGCGATAGTGAACAGTTTGTTCCGTTGTTTTTCATTCTCTAAGGAAAGATTTATGCTGTGCTACAAAACAAAAGTGCTTCCCATTCTTGAATATGGATCAGAAGTTTTTGCCCCACTAAACAAAGGTGATATTATGAGTCTTGAAGTGGTTCAGCGAAGATTTACTAAGAGGTTGTTGCCAGGATTTCCGTACAAAAACCGTCTAGAAAAACTCAAACTCTCTACATTGTGGAAACGCCGATTATTCAAGGATTTATGTACTGCTCACAAATACATTTATGGCCACTATTGGACTTCCAATATTGTTACTCTTGCTCCTCCCACTAGTGTTCGCCATATGCTGAGAGGGAATGGTTTGAAACTATCGGATTGTCCCCCAGCTCTTGTCAACCTAAAGTTCATCTCGTCACGCATTGCCCCTGTTTGGAATAGATTACCTGCAGAAATAGCTCTGCTTCACTGTCCCAGTGAATTTAAATGTCGTTTGGAAAAATGGTTTTTATCAGAAAATGTGTTTCTTGGATCACTTGACCCCACGAACATATCTTAAACAATAATCGATGGTTTATTCCTTAGTGGTTCTGACAACCTTTTGTGAAGTAAAGAACCTGTTTATCCCTCTTGCCTTGTTTTGATAGTAGTGTGTAATTGTATTTTAAACGTAAATTATCTACTTTAGACTTGCAACCTGAATGTAACAGACAGCCTCTTGGAGGATAGCCGTTGTCTTCCTAGAAGACTCTTTTCCTCCAACTCCCAGCGCCCTTTTGACGCCAACAACACCTTCACACAACACTCAGTGATACGGGAGAAAAATAAAGCTTGTATTGTATTGTATTGTATGCTTAAACAGACAATATTGCGGAGAAAGTATTCGCGCAATTACATAAATGTATTGAAACATTGCACTGTTCTAATCATAATGAGGTGTTCGCTCTGCGACACCCAAATCGTAACATTGTTTCAAAAATGAAACCATAATAAGTTTTACGGGTCAACGGAATGACAAGAAAAGGAGAGAAAAAATAGAGAGAGAGAGAGAGAGAGAGAGAGAGAAAGAGGAAGAGAGAGAGAGAGAGAGAGAGCTAGGAGAGCGAAAGAGGGAGAGGCAGAAACACTTTTTGTACCAACCTGGTTGTCATGCCAGCATTGTCCACACCGCCACTCTCTTTCTTCTTGGTTATTATACCTGGAAACAAACCGAATATAGTGAGAAGAATAAACACGGTTTTGTCAATTTTATGCCCAGTCACTTGTCATTTCTTACTTTTTATGGGAAAATTTACATATTTCTCGTAAGTGTGTGTGGCAGTTCCAGAAACTTCTCAGAGAGATACCGTCAGTCAATTGCCCAGTCACGTGAAACATGATAAACACAGCAGAATTCAGAAACGTGCTATCAAAAAATACACGATGCCTCTTGAGAATACTAACTTTACGTGACTATTCAATCGACTTCTAGTACAGTATTTGTGACAGTAGCAAAATGCTAGCAAAACCCACTGTTCTTCTTTCCGCCCTTTGATATTTTCTTGATCATTGCGCTCAATCGTCGACTCTGGTTGAGGAAGGACTGAGAGAACGCCAGCGATTCGCCGGAAGCGGTGCTGAAAAAGAGAAAGATTATACTAGAAGTAAATTAAATAGTCAGGTAATGTTAGCATTCTGATGAGGCATCGTGCATTTTGTCATTGCACGTTTCTGAGTTCTGCTGTGTTTAACAAGTTTCACGTGACTGTGCAATTGACTAACAGTATAACGTTGTTTTCATGAATGAAGAAGGTGAGAATATCTGAGTTATAGTTCAATCCGTATATCGAACTACAACTGAAAATCATGACTGAATAATGTGAGGATCAAACTACAAACACAGCTATTTTTGCCAGAAGCTGTGCAATAGCGAAAGGATAAAAGTGTTGGAATAGAGGCAAAACGTACCACTTTCATCTTTTATTTTCTCTTATATTCATCTGTTTTCATGACATGGCGTTCTTATGTGAACGAGGACGTTACATTATAAATCATCTATGCATTCTAGGAACCAAAACAAAAAAAAGATATACTAAGATTGTCTGTGCCCTTATGACCTACGCACTGTGTTGCGCGAATCCTTCCTGACCGCTACGAAAATTCTCAGCAAAGTGACTGAGCTCAATTTTACACTATGTTTCGAACAAAATGCGGAATACTCATTAGGGTTGTTAATCGATTCAAAAATTTTGAGTCTTCGAGTTTTGGAAAATTTCGAGCGTTCCTATCGTGGAAGGAAAAGAAGCTGTGATACTTCACTTGGGACGCAGATTTTCATCCAACGCTTCCGTCAGTTGATGACGTTTCGAGAACATTTGCAAAACCGTATTCAAACATAGTACCAGATATAACTAATTTTCTTCATAATCTTAATATCATTATTGTTATTATTATTGTTAATCATATTCACAAACCTGCCATTGCGCTTCATTCGATCCAGTCCCTGCACTTGAACCACGTCTGTTTCTTCTAAAGAAAATTCAACATTTCAAAGAAGGACGATTACGTGGTCCAATTGTAACGGTTCAGTCCTTTAAAATGTTATTCATTTCTCAATTGCAGTTTAAAGGACCGTTGACACGGGATTGGTCCACATAATCGTCCTACTTTAACGAGATCAAAGATCAATCCATAAACATTTCGAACTGTCTAGAAATATTCCCACTATTACTACATGTGTCTCTTCGAGAATACACTATTTCTCGAATAGTTTTTTCATACCGGGACGCAATCTTCACGGAAAATGCGCTAAGCAAGACAAGCCGTTACCAAAGTCTTGTAGTTTGATCAAAGAAACACAAAAAAAAAGTTTTGATCCCGCTTCGAGAATGAATCATCTTCAATCTACAAACACAGCCGTTCGAGACATAACGGTTGGTCTCCGTTGTCTAGAACGACCTATAAAACCACTTCGAGGTTTCACACGTCTTATATACAGAGCTGTCAGGGCGGCGGTTCAATAACTGATCCAGACTTAGTACTAGCTACTAATTACGTGAATTAGAAAAATTTCTCACCGATTTCACTTGCACGCGAGTCTGCACGAGCGCGATGACGTAGCATGAAATGATCATCGTCTGTTCCTCTGAAACATTGGAGTCATTTAGATATTTGCTTCGGACATCTTATTTCCATATTGAACTCGAACAAAGATTTACACAACAAAATTCATCACAGTTTGAGAGAATATTTTGAGAGTTGACAATCAAAATGAATCCAGTATCTGCAAAGCAACAATCAGAGTAACTAGTTTTCTTTCAACTCAATCTAGACAGTTCCGGTTTTAAGTGGCGGGATAACAGTGAGGTGAGAGTAGAACAAGTTGATCTGAGTGTTTCTTAATTTCCATGAATCACTCGTCTCGTAAAGTTTTTGTGCGAGAATGTAGAATTAAAAAAAAGAAGTTATCAGAAGTCTTCTCTAGTTCATTTTTTTCTCGCCATGTACTACGCGTATCAGTACGGTATTTTTCGGTGCTTAAGTTACCGTATATCACCGAAATTTTAGGTGAAAGGAAGTGAACTCCAAGCTCACTCGGATGTTTCTCGGTTATCTTCCCACTCTTTTGGCGAACGTTTTCGTGTAAAGATAAAAGAGATGAGTAGTTCAAAACAGGAAAGGAGTAGAAGTCCAAGCTCACTAGAATGTTTCAAACTCACTCCATATTGACACAACTTCCGATCTGCGGTCTGTATGGTCGTGTCGCGGCTTCCATAGTGTAAAGTGGCTCCGGGATCACATCCTCCCAGAAGGCGTCTCGCTCCAGAATCGGACATTTGTTGTAGGCGTCGTCGACCATCGAAAGTCCCACCTAAACGACGTCTACAGTCAAAGTCCTTCCTACTGAGTGTCCTACAGTACATCTTTGAAAATTCCAATCAATCTTTTGGTATAGTCTATGATATACTTTTACTGGTTATATTTGAACCAGAGTCGACCTAATGTACAACATAAACAACGAAATATTGCAATGTCAATACTCAAATAACGTTGTATGAACTCCGACCTCATGAGAGTGCTTTGTGGCAAGACATGTAACCGGCGGTTACATGTCGTAGTAGACAAATATAAATATTTGAAGAAAATTTTCTAGTTCTTTGTACTAGACAAATATATACAACTAATATATTGCAAGTTATTTATATTGAGTCTTATTGAGAATGCTAACTTGGCTTAGTACAGTTGAATTTCTACCAATCAGTTCGAACGAACAACGAACGGTCTCGGTATTATTTTGTGCACAGATATTTTTGCACAATGATGCAGAAGTTACAATGTTGAATTACAAACAAGGTTATAGTTCGTTTCACCAATCGATGACTTTCTACAGTAACCTTTGGAAAATTCAAACGCATTCATCTAATCAACAAACATAACTTCAGATTCAGTGTTTTGTATGCTTGCAGTACCCAAAGTGGAAAACGAAATCACAAAGTTTAAACTATGTAAAACATCTACAAGACATGATAAATTCGCTTCAAAGTTTTTATAATCTTACTGTAGAGTTTTTTTTTGCTAGTGTTTTGTGAAACAGACTATAACCCTCATTGGGTAGCTCGTACAAATCCCACAATTGTTGATCGCCCACTTTTTGATGAATTTACCTGTAGGTTTCTGTCCAAAATGTAATTGCACTCAAAGTCATCATCATCTTCTCCCAGTGGATTCAAAAGAACTTCTGCCACCTGAAAGTGAAAGATCTGAGAAATTATTCTCACGAAAAAAATCATTAGTTTACTTTTTGTACGGATTAGAACTTTGGATAGAAATTTTGCTGCCGCCTTCATAAATGAGCTGTATGTTTCAAAGTTAATATATAATAAGAAGGGTGGGCTCCAGCTGTTTCTGTTGAGCGTATAGAATATAGTCGGTCTAAACTCAATTGATTATGTGAATTTCCCGCATTAAAGAGGGCTGCAATGAATTTTCAAAAGACAGATCGAACTGAGACAGTTGTATATATGTCCTTCAATTACTGAAATGTCCAATTCAAAGTTCTCTTTTCAAGATTTCACTAATTTTTCGCATACTGTCAGGGACGCAGAGAATGATTGGGAATGCATGAATATTGATTGCGCGCACTTCTCTGACTCTCGTGCCTTTTCGGCTAACGCCGTTAGCCAAATTCGGCATTCAGTGCAGCTCCACATTAATTAAAACAAAGTTTGTTTTAATTTTCATTCTGTTTCTTGCTTTTTCATAACTGAGATCGTGAATATGAGTATACATTTACATTACTTTTAGCGATAATTTATAACAAACCTTCATCCAGCCTACGAAGAACACGAACTGAAGAATGGACATTATGGGGACGTAGAGATCGACCTGAAACATTTCATTCAAGTTGAGTTCTCAAATTATTGAACTAGGCAGTCGATGTTTAAATAGTACTTGTTTGCTGAGACGTAGACATGATTCTATCAATCAAATGGAATGATTACCAAACATTATATCAAAACACTTAGGGCCACATGTTAGTATACTACATATATGTTGTATGAGTAAACAGGTCACGTTGTAATGTGTTGTCACATATCACTTCACGTGATATTTGGAAAAGGCCTTGTTTATTGATCGAAACTCAATTAAAAGTACATACGAGAGAAACACTAGTAGGTTGTAAAAGATAGAAATAGCACGTCAGAAAAGAGACGTAGAGACACCGAATACCATCTGAACTTCATGTTAGAAAGACAGAAACTGTTGGTCAGTACGGAAAACTTCACGCTAAGACGTGAAACATTTGAGTGAATTAGAGTGTTTCTGACATTTCACCATGATTTCATTGGCATTACCGTTTGGTGTATCAATACCGTTTTCTTCAGTCCAAATGTGTCCGGATCCCTGGTGGTTGGGTTTAGATATTGTCTGCCAAATAAGGCGATCATAAAGAACGAACGAACGGCCAAGTGAACGACATGAAACATTTGACTGCATTAAAGCAACTTTGCATAGAAAAGTACAAATAATACCTAATAGTCATAGTTATACTAATGTGCTCAGTAAAAGAAGAGTTGATTTTTCACTGAGCACGTTATAATAACTATGATTGCCAAAACGTCCTAGGGACACGAATATTATTTGTTTCAATAAATAACCTAATACAATACTGGTTATGTTGTTCAAAAAGATCAGTAGCAAAACGAATCTCAGAGTTTTTGAAGCACAACAAACCTACATGATAACGCTGAATGAGACTACAAACTACAACTACTTTCTGGGATAGGCATGTGCCTGTCAGTTACAGACAAAGGTCAAATCATCGATAAAGAAAGACGATTATGTGGTCCAATCCTAACGCTTCAGTCCTTTAATCTGCAATACATTTTTCAATTGCAGTTTGAAGGACCGTTGACACGGGATTGGTCCACATAATCGTCCTGCTTTAAAACATGTTAAAGAAACAGAAAAAAAGTACAACGTGTTAAACATAATGATTTATATTTCCTAAATTCTCCCATAATTTGATGTGAATGAAAATAAATGTATAGTCACCTGTGTATAAACTAAAGGCACTGATACCCAATCGAAAATGGTCAACTGCAGAACATTGGAACGAAATTGTCTTATTTTCTGAAATGAAGGAGTAACTTCTAATAATAAACTTTTAACAAACAATTAACATAGTTTTTATTTGTGTCTTTTTTTTCACTTGATAACAATTGTTTCATAAAAAAAGAAGAAAGGCTTGAAAACATTTAAACATTGCTTCTGATTTGCTTCGCGTGCTTCAAAGTTTCACACATTCTACTTAACGTGGCACAATTTCTTCCTGACGGTTCTTGTTCATCTGAGAAAATAATATACAAACTACTACACTGTCATTGGACAATTCGTAGGAGTTTCATTATTTTTTTTATCTCTTTTGCTAACAAATTATGATTGAACGTATGTAAACATTGATTAAGGTAATGTGCTCAGTAAGAGATGTAGTTAAAACCGTTTCGACCCTGATTCAAGACGGTTTTGGGGGTTTTCAGTGTTTAATCATACTACCATCCAAAAGTCCTTGTGACACAATTATATTTTTTTCAAATAAAATAACCTAATATGTAAACATTGTTGAAGAAAAAAGTGAAAAAGACACGTGAAACACACGTGCCCACGTGAACATATTATAGTTCATACCTCAATGAGATCCGTGTATATGATGTCACTTGCGATGAAACCCTCTTGTCGAGCCATTCTGATATTGGAGAAGAGCCAATGCATCGGCTGCCAGTACTTGGCGTGCGGGGAAATTATCGATTCGAAGTGTTCCAGTTCCCTTTCTGTCATCAGACCTGAAAAACGCCTTTTCTTCGAAAATTGATGCAGTATCCATAAACACCCCGTCCTTTTCATCCCCACCTGCGCCTCCTCGAAACCTATGCTATTTTCTCGCTCTTACCCCCCCCCCCCCCCTCCCTCCCAGCAATACGGTAACGGTGACGTTTGATCAACCTACAAACACTCGAGTGAAATAACTTCTCGGATTTAATAAGTTGATGATTGGACACTGTGCCGCTACTGCACAAGAAGACGTTTTGATGATAATGTGAAATGTATAGTGATCACCGCCTCGAATCGACGCGAAATGAAACAATAAATTTGTATAATTTATGTAATATACGTGCTGTTTATCCAAGTGTCGCAAAGTAATTTCTGAACTTTAAATTGACAGTTCACAGAAATCACGTATTGAATGAAAATGAATTGACCGTATGGAAAATCTCTAATAAGCAGGATGCGACAATCCATGCCCTATTTCACTATTTCGAGTCGAGTCTGCGGTTGAAATGAAAAATTTGGAAATTGAAAAAGTAAATTTCAAGTTTAATTTTCTCGAGTCGATTGTTTTGATAACGTATGTTTGGTTAATAATAACTGTGGCCCGAGAAAACTCAGTTGATTATACCATCATAAGAACATTTGAGTGCGCTAACATAACTGTTTCGATAGCACAGCACTTTCACTTGGAAATTTCTCAGTTCTACGAATTGTTGCGGATGCAATATAGTTTTATATGTTCAATTTGAAGACGTATACTTGTGTGGTGCTTTTCTGTTAACGTGTGAAAAAGACATATGAGGTATAGAGTACTGTGTTTTGAAATAAAAGTTAATTTTCGTACTGTGAATGTCAGCGGAGACTCGCGACCGACTATGAAAGTTCATGTCTACTACTCTTATTATACTTTTCAGGTCTAACATCGTCGTCTATAGTGAAGAAAACGTGATCGCCAAATCGAGTCACCTTCATCATTCAGTGAGGTTGATGCAAAAACTGCTGGTAACTTTTTTTCAATAGGAGTCGAAACGATTTTGGCAACCACTACACTACACAACACATTTTACGCGTATTGATTTGGTCGAACCTTGATATTGCTGACTTTGTGATTTCTCTACATGCGTGAATCAATAATCATACTTCTTTCACTGAACACGTGAAAAGTATGGAATTTCGTGGGAGGCGGGACAAACCTGCAGTTACCAGATGGTTCATTGTTGGAAATCGTTTCCGTACTCCGGCTGATACATCCCGAAAGACCAGGGCTTGGGTCAAAACGAGATACCTGAGCTAACAATGATTGATATAGAGTGGATTATGCATTGAACTGATCTAATGTAGGAGTAATGCAGGAGAAAATAACGCAGTAAGACAGTAAAACGCAAAATAATTTTGTTTTCTGAATATTTATTTCGGCAGTTTCGTGAGCTAGTGAACGAGTTTGCGAACTGAACCCGCTCGTTTCTTTGTTAACGAAAAAGTGAATGATTTCATGCGTGTTTTAATGTTTTTTGCATTCTTTGAAACTTTTTTTCATTTTTTGAAACTCAAATGTTGGCTTTCTGCCTTTTATGATATGATGTATTTTGAAATATTGTCTCTATTGAACTAGTGGTTTTCATCAAATTGAACAACCCAAAATGAGGCAACCGAGGTAACCATTTGAAAACGAGTTCACAAAAACGAGTTTAAAACGGACCGCAGTGCATTTCTGCGCATAGTTCGACATCTTTCCGAAGAACCCCGAATGTATTGGGTAATCATGAGACCAGGACTGAAAACAATGTTTCCTGTTTGCTTAATTGTTAAATTAGCCCAATTTTGATTAATAAATGATCTTGTTTATTGAAGCATGATGTTTCTGTGGAAAAGTTCCCTTTTTTCAGTTTTTACCTCGAGCGAACCCAAGCATGTGTCTGAGCAGAACAATTTGAATGCGAAATCAGTATACCGGCTGATTGAGCATGTGAAACTTGCCCATTCAAAAACAGTAGTAACAGTGGCTTTTTTTTGAAACCTCGTGTAATTTATCATTCTACACTTTGTTCACTTTGTTCTACAACAGAAAATGACTGCTATAAATATAACTTTTTCAAATGGCCAGGCGGCGTAGCAATCCCTCCAATCTCATGAGAAGTTCAAATGAGTTTCTCATGATACACCTCATGAGCTACTCATGAACTCTCAATGTTGTAGCATAGCAATCGATAGAATCTCATGAGAAGCTCATGCGAATAGCTCATGAGGTATCTCATGAGATTTTTGAGGGATTGCTACGCCGCCAGATCTCATACTCCTCTCTCTTCAGTACAAACTTGAAAAGTTATGTTATAGACGATATATCCCAATTTTCTCTAATAACACGAGGGTTGGCAGAATGATAGATGACATTTGACATTCAAATACATGCGCATTCCCTCTATTCACATGAATAACATACGTATCGATTGATCTTATAATGATCATAACATACGTATCGATCCATCCGATGTTGTCGAATATTTTGCCCCATCGGTCGAAAACGGCAGAAACATAGAAACCAAGCATAAAAGTAATAGGAATAAACCCAGAATATGTGTCGAAAAACACACAGAGATCCTCAAAAACTCTGAAAATACATTGCACATCGGAAAAACAGTTCTATCAACGAAAAAAGTTTGATACACGTTAAAACTGAGCAACCAAAAATAATTAATTGACATGAAATGTATGCAATACTTATAGAAGTCTTGCGACATTCACATGCTGCTAACTCATGGAAACCCGAAATAAAACTGGGAGAATCGGTACACCCATTTGAATAGTTTACGGCATATACCGTTAGTCAATTACACAATCACTGGAACATGTTAAACACATCAGAGCTCAGAATCGTACAATGACAAAGTACACGATTCCTCATTAGAATGCTAACTTCACGTGACTATTCAATTTGGTTCTAGTTTAACGACGATCGCATATTGCATATAATTGTATGGTTTATTTTCTGGTTTGTAATCGTAAACCTGAATTTTTGAGACTCTGAACCAGGGAAAAATACTAACTCTCTCTGCACTGGGCCTAGAAAAACGCGATAAATAACACTGAGAAGCCCGTAACAGACGCACCAGATGAACAATTCGGACCAAACCGATTTCCAAACGGAACCCTGCAACACGAAATACAATGAAACATTAGAGTGAGTTAAGTAGTTGTGTCTACATTATATATCGGAATAATTGAGTTGTTTTAATGATCAACGTGAAATGTATCGTTTTTTTATTGCGTTTGAATCTGTCAATCCACTTCATGCAGCTCAGTGTTACAAACTTCATATAAGTATTAGCAACCGCTCACTTGTTCAATGTGTTTTCTTCATCGTAGTGTAATCAAATAATCATGTGAATTGTTCAAGATTTCGAAATGTGAAGCTAGTGTTTTAATCAATTCTCAATTCCGTTTATAACGATCACGTCGTGAAGATTTTTATTATATATTGGCAGGATTGTTTTTTTTTCTATGAAAATGAACAAAACTCACTTTCCATCGGAAAAGCAGTTTGTAAAGACAGAAAAACGAAGAAGAAGCCACATCCAATGAATATGTGACGGTCATTTGTGAATAATTGTATGAAAAAACTGAAAAGCGAGAAAATATTAGGAACAGCGAGAAACATTTGAACGAACAACGAAATTGGAGATAAGACAACATAACAAACCTATTCGCACAATCAGTTGTCGATGTCAACGCATTCAAGTGTTTCAAGTTGCCGCTAAAGCTGAGCTGTGTGGGTAACCTGTAGTTAATGCCACGTATCAAAAAAATACAATAACTGAACGAACAAATAACATTGAATGTCATAAAACCATTGTTTCTGCATTATTGACGATGTCTTGTGATTTCGGAGAGTCATCCTCTATCAAAGTTTGAATGAAAATACAGAATGTCGTTCCATGAAATCCTGTGTTTTTAATTCGTAAAGTGAAGTGAATAAACTAGTTTGTGAAGTCAAGTAATTCAGGGAAGTTTGTCAACGTGTATGTCTTTTCAATGTTTTGGATATTCAAACGTAAACAGACATATGAAAGTCATGTAAAACGTGTGAAAGTGTGAACATAATAAACACATGTGGATGTTTTCCTCAATTTCCTCCAACAATAATACATTTAGAAATATACCCAGTAGAAACAGCAAAAGGTAGACAGTTCATAAGAATCGATTGAAATAAAAGTTACTCATGAGATTTGTGAGTTCAAAGTTAGATTGAGTGAATGAAACGAATGCCGGAAATTAATCTGCTTGTTCAACAGTGCAATATTGTTGACTGAGACAATGTGGCATGGAAACTGCGAAACATTTGAGTGGTGCAACGAAACATAACAATAAGAAACTGATTCGAATTCCTCAAATATCAACTCTTTCTTTGTTTGTAAAACACTCGAATGGTGACCTATTTATGTGCAATTGCATATAATCCTTGTAACAGACAAACAATTCTGATGAGTTATGCGAGTATTCAAATTTCAACATAACTCGCACATTTAAAGCTGTCTATCATCGAATTTCACTTTTTATCGATTGTTCATTGGCAACTGTGTGTTCTAATAAATATTGTTCAATCAATTTTGTTACCAACAGTGTTAAGTTTGTCACGTTACAACTGTTCTTTAGTTTCCCATCACGTAATGTTATATGAAATTTCTTTCGGGCGCGAGTTTCAGGCGCGAGACACTAGTTGATTTAGTAACGTTTCTACGGACAAAAATCAACGCAAAAGCTAGCTCAATTAGTATAAAAAACGAGTGTGAAGAAAGTGAAGATTAGTTTTGGATAAACATGTACAAGAAATATAAAAGAAGTCCAATGAAAATATTTTGAGGAAAAGTCTAATCTCGCTCGGTTTAAAAATTCAAAAAAAGGATACCGAGTTTTTTGTTACCGGAAGAAATCTTCTGACTGCGACTCACAATCTAGCTTATACTCCGTTGTTTTCAAGAGAAGCGAGATTAGCATTTTCCTCAAAATATTTTTATTGGACTTCTTTTATATTTCTTGTACATGTTTATCCAAAACTAATCTTTACTTTCTTTACACTCGTTCTTTATACTAATTGAACTCTTTTTTTTGTGTAGTTGTAACCTCGTTCAAGTGATAGCAAATTTTGTGCTCCAGGCAGAAATCGAACCTCCGTTCGCCGTGCGTAATCAGAGCTTTTATCCAATCCGCCATTCAGACATGTGAATAGGAATGAAAACCAAGCTGTACCCGCCTGTCATGAGATCTCCATTGGAAAAATGATTCCTACTACACGTTTAACTCTTCTTTCATTTTTGTTTTCACAACACCGGTCTATCCATAATTTTTGCGAGACCATTTTCGGTCGTCTCACACGTAATATTCAAATTTACGACATACCTGAAAAATACGTATACCTCAACTTTTTTATGGCTTTTAGCAGTGTAAGAAATTTCGGAATAAGTTGATTTTGAGCAAAACTATGCCCAGATTTGAGGAGGCGGACACTTTTGTCGCCGCCGCCGCCGCCGCCTCCGCCCCACACGGAAGCAATTTCTGCGAGACGTTGGGTCCTCTTACTCCTCTCAATAAATTCTACTTGGAACGTGAACTTAGTGTCTTGTAGACGTGTTTCCCTTCAATAATTCATGCAAATATCTAGGGAAATGGTTGACGTACTTTGAAGAAACTTGTAATAAACTGTTTTGTATTGTCTGCAGACCATTGAACAAAAACTAATCTGCGCAGCGCTCTGCGCTGCGCCCGATTTGTTTCTTCATTGAATAGTTTGATATTAGGTGTTTTGCGGAAAACACGAAAGTTAATGTAATTGTCACATGTGGCCTGTGATTCAACAATAGTGTACTGTTCCATTAAACTATAAGTTCAGGGTCATTCACGCGATGTATCGAACTGTAGCAAAAAAAGAGTTCTGTTGACAGATACTTGTTTTATCTTCTCTCTTATCTTCTCAAAAACTATAAAAAGATTTAAAAGCTGGTTAAAACATATACACGCGTTAAAATGTAGAAGCCGAAACAGAATGGTGAACTGTCGTACAGAAGTTGTTACTTTTACAGTTTTCTGAATTGTTCCATGTTCAATGTTGTATGATGTTCAATAGCGAATGAAAAAGTTCATCCTGTTGTATTCTAAAACTTGTGAATGTATCGAAATATAGTCGAGACATGGGTTTTGTAGAAAGACACATTTCTCATCACTTCACAAATTACAATGAGTTGGTGGAAACATGTGTGGACTAAATAATATTTTTATTTGTTTCACTTGTGAAACAACCTCTATCTATCTAAGTAAACCTATATCGAAAAGTAGGAAAGACAGAAGTTTTGTTGGAAGACTGATACGAATCAGTGTATTTGGCGTCAAAACTGGTTTTCCACCAAATTACTACTAATTTACTGATGAAGGAAATCATTAGAAACTCATAAAACCGATTCCGCGGAGAAACAAGAAAACTGAAGAAGTTACGATTTTCAATAGTTGTATCAATACATGTTTCAACAACGATCAATCTGCCAGAATTAGGAGAAGTTCAGGAGAAACTCAATTAAGCCAGCGATTATCATCACGTGGAGTTCACGTGAGGATGAACGTGACTATGTGACTATATTGAGGTGACCTGGCAACGTGTTTGATCCTACAGTTAGTTTTTAGTACAGAATCGAAGAAGATTTGAAGTAAAACTCAGCTATCTTCGGCAACTCGTGCAAGAATATTATTTGTTGAAAAGTAATGATCAAACGTAATTTCGCCTATTATTCGTTTATTGGTTCGATTGTGTGTTTCCAGTACTTTGACTTTCGTTCAATCGTAACCCGAATAGGATGTTTTCCGGTTTAGAGGTGAATGATGACGCTTAGCACAGTTCACAGTTTCGTAGAATGTTCATATATGAGAGTTTTTGGTGAATGGAAATAAGTCGGCTATTTCCGAAATAATAGAAAAAGAATATGAATATTAAATATGGAGAAAAGGCAAGATCTCTGAAAAACCGCTGCAACTTAAAATACCGGACTCGGCAATTTTGCAACTTAAATTACCGGGGTCAGCCAGATGTCGCCTGTGCTGTTTGGAATTCATAAGGAGATGCAGGCGAATTCGACAGCAGTATTTAAGCCTCCATTTTCTCCGGTATTTTAAGCTGCTAGCGTTTTCACAGACGTAGAGAGAAAGAAGAGAAAGACTCAGAGAGAGATAGAGATAGTGACAGATGAAAAAATAGGAGAGAGAACAAGAGAAAAAGAGATTGAGAGAGAAATAGGAAGAGAGAGAAACTGCCTTTGCTGTATCTCTTTTACCTTTTTCCTGTTCTCAAGGTTTAATACAATCATTCGTTAGCCATAATTCAGAGATCATATTCCATTCATTTACATTCATATTTCACTTAACCTATTTGTTCAAAATTTCGTTCTTCGCTCAGAAAGTGGTGTAATAACTGATCACAAACAATTCTACCAAATAGATAACAATTTCACACCGGTTAAAAGTTACACTTTTGCTGTTTGTTCATTAACTTCTATTACAGTTATAAAACGCGTGGTTTCAAAAAGGGATTCTGTTGAAAATATGGATATTTAATAAAAAACGAATACTTATTCCAAACCAACATGTTCGTATGAAGTTAAGTAAGAGCTTGGGAAGATCGAGAGCAAAAACATTTAGAAGAATACGTTTTTTTTTTCAAATTTATTTACATGCAAGCATGTGAGATACATAGAGAAACAGAAAGTAAATGAAAACCAAATGAATTTGAGCAATATGAAAACAATTAACGAAACTTTACAAATCTTCCATGATTCGAATTTGTTTGAACTTTGATTTATTATGTTATTCCAATGTTTCACGTGATACCACGTTTGTTTGTTTCAAGGAGACTGATATTTGCTTATCTGATAAGCTGATTTCAGGAAAAGTGCGCCCTATCAATATCAGAGAACAGGAAGAGCGGTTTTCAAACGAAAATGGAGAATTAAGAATTGTTAAAACTAATTAATAAAACCCCACTCTTTTGAGTTCTAGAAAAAATAACAATTGAGTTCGCAAACTGGTTTGAATTGTGTTTCTTTTGTAGCGAACAATGAAGAAGTACCGAACTTAAATTCGAAGGAAGAGTATATATAGGAAACTTGTAACATTGAGCTGTTTTTCAATTCCTGAGCAAAATTAAGATGGAAAAGTATTCAAATTCGCTTAAAATCCGCGTAGTTGAATAAAACGAATATATTTTATATTGTCTCAGATCATGCAGCTAATTGCTCATTTTGACCAAAAATAACCTAACACTCAATAAAATCTGTTTCGCGCATGTATCACACTCTAGCAAGCATTCACCAATCGATGTACTCCTACAGTAATCCGTCAATTATTCAAGGGGGTGTTTTTTAATGAAAAAGTCATTACTTTGGTTTCAAATTCTCAGAGTTAGTAGTAGTAAACATGCAGAAGACACTATGAACATTTTGAGGCGTTCTGAATGCGCTAATAAAGTGAACTTTGACCTGGAAGTGTTAGCAGATTACTGTAGAGGGTTATAAGTGGGTGGAACAAACTATAACTCTTCGATGTTTTTTGATTTTCGGAAAGTTGAAGTTAATGGCAATACTGCATACTGTGGAATTGAGTTCTCAACTCGTATTGGTAAAGAATATCGAGAATGCTTTTTCCCAATATTTGCGTTCGTGGATAGAATACGATAGTTCTAATGTCATCAGCTGCTCTAAAAGGGTTCTGACGGGAAAACAATCGTGAAACCATTACAGTCATCATCTCGATTTGGCTTACTCAGCTTCAAATGTTTTCTGCTAACTACTAGTCGGACTGTAGATTTGCCACCCTCATTAGAAGTTCAAATGGGTTTTTTTATGAGAATCGCAACAAGCTCTCATGAGCTACTCATGGACCTATAATCTTAAAATATCAGATAAATCATTAGAACCTCATGAGAAGTTTGTGAGTTATTGCTCAAGAGGTATCTAACAAAGTTGTAAGGGATTCGTGATGGGCCAGTTCACAGACTTTACCGAACCTGAGCAGTATGAAACAGAAAAATCAAGGTGGAGAATAGTGGAACAAACAAAAACTTTGACAGAAAATTATATGGAATGAATTGTGATTGCTTATTCGCGAAAACCAATCTATCAGTGCGGTGTCCGGCGACGATTTGACACGGGATTATTTAAATGAGGAATGGTATTATGACCCCCCCCCCTCCCGAACATGCGCTGGTTTTGCACGATTGATCCCTCAAGGTCAGAGAGGACCAAAGATCACTATCGATTCAAGTCAGAATCTACCTTTTCATGAGATTCATTCGAGATGAGAGAAAGTTCGGTAGTTTTTGATACTTTCGTTGAATGGTAGAGTTTCCCAAACCTCAATGGCTCACCCATGAACAATATGACCTCAAACACGGAGAAGATTCAGTCGGTTTTCATAAGCCACACAGATGATTCGTGAGTAGCTCTCGAGCTTCTCATGATCTACTCGGATAAGATCATGAGAACCTCACATAGGTCTTTGTAACACTATGAAAACTATACCACACAACCACTATTCCAATCTGTAATACGTCAGTCAACCGACAAACCCAAGGTATAATTTTATTACTAATAACTGATAATATTCTTAATTTAGTGATTATTAAATAAACACATTTAATATAGTATAACTTTAATTTAGTTAGTTTTTACTTTTTGACCTGGTCAGGGGTTTATCTTCCTGATGAGGCCTCGGCCCCCTGACCTAAGACATCGTAGAGGACGAGAGGCCGAAACGATGTAACTTATAGTAATCTTTAATTATAATTAAGTTTAGATAGTAAGTCTTTGTAACACTATTTTATTACACTTATACTAAACTTATTATATTTAGTACATTTTACATATCACTTCTTCTTTTCTCTGTTTATTTAATAGGTTAGTAGAAATTGCTACCATGCTAGGTTTTGTGTAAATTATCCCTAGTACTTATTCATCCGATTTGATGTGGATACTCATTGTGAAAATGTTCACATTAGTGGTGTGCACCGGAGAATTTTTATCTGTTAGCGTAGTGCTTTCCTTTGCGCCCTGATACTAAAAGAACTCGTGGAACAGTGAAGTGAAGAGCACATTGATGTACGTTCATAATTCCACTTTTGATATATGACAATGACAATAGACGTTTATTAAAAAGAGTATCAATTTTGTTTAACAAACAAATGAGTGTTTTGAGTTGGAACATGTTTCATCGAGAACTGAGTGAATCGTGGTATTTGTGGCGGACGGATCAAGATTCCGTATTCATGGCACATTTGAGTAGAGCATGAAACATCCAAGTGTATTGATGGGAGCTCACTTCATGAAAAAACTTCTCCAAGAGTATAGCAGCTTTTCTGGACAACTTTCGATGGCTCTCAACGCTAACAGCCGTTCAATCAGATCAATCTGCTAAAACTGGCGATTTGATGCACTCTTATGTAGGTTTTAATTTTAATTTACAATACCAGTCATAGAGCACACTTATCGAGGACTGTCAAAAAAGATTACTGCCTCTCAACTACAAAAATACTTTTTTTTACTTCTTGAACTAACGATAAAAGATACGTAGACGCGTGTAGCACCACTTCACCCCTGATAATAACGTTGATCAGGCGTGGGTTTTTTGTTTGTTAGCGGGTAACCTGAAAAAAGCCAGCTTTATCTTCACAAAACTGCAACTGGCAAACGTTTCGACATCGTATTTATTTTAGAATGAAAATTTGTGCAAGCGTCAAGCATAAGACATTTGGGTTGAAAAATGCCGCATCGCTCCTAATGTAGAATGAATAGCTTGGTCACGAAAATGAAAACTTTCTTCAAAACATTACATATATGATGAAATCAGATGAAAAAAAAACTGTAGAAAACTAACTCCGAACGAGAGTTTAGTAGATTGTGAGTGTATGTAAATTCCCGCACATGATGTTTGGTTCGCCGCTCAGAAAACAAGCAAAGTTCCATGTAAATGAGAGTTGAATCATTCACGTGATACAGAGACTATTTTCTCGACTTGAACACTAAAATGAATGTGTTATAAGTAATTAAGTAAAAAAAACTATATTCCGTGTCTCATGTGAACTTGAAAAACGCATTAAACATATTGTGGTACACTACCATTACTACAATTATCAATTATGTTCGCGATGGAAACATAAACATAACTGAAACATGTGGTTTATTCGTGCGAATAAAGGTTGAAAATTCGAAAATTTCGCAAAAGTTAATAAGAAAACAATATGATAATTACAAGTTGAAAGTTTGTTCGATCTTGAACGAATCCATCCGACGTTACTTTTGACGACTCGTGAGCAAAATTCCAAACATTCCATCCAAGTCATGAGTTATAAAACTGGAGAAGTCTCTCTCAATGATCTTTGAATCTTCTCAAAAGTGCAGGTGTACCCACAATCACACGCGTCTACTCAATTACAAATACCATCATTTATCTGTTTCACCACACTCTCTCTCTTTCAACATGACATCATTTCCGACTTCTAGCGATGCACTCGAGCAATTTGTCAGATAGGTACTTGGACAGTTTCAAACTGAAATAAACTCACCTCAGTGTTCCTACATTTCTATATAACCCGCTCTGTGAAGATATATTTCGTTAAAGGGTGCCTTCCGTACATTGATCAAGGAGAACTTTGGAAATTTATTCGGATTGGCCATTGGCCTATACGGCTAGTCAATTTCACAGTCACGTAATATTGAAAACAGCAGAACCCTGAAACGTGCGATGATATGTGCACGATTCCTTGTTGAAAATCTAACTATACGTGACTATTCAATTTACTTCTAGTGTAACAGGCATTTCATGGCTGTAAGATTTAAAAGTTCACGTCTTGATACTAACTATGAAATGGTTCGGGGCAATCTTGATCCAAATACATCACCTCGGTGTTTCAGGTATGAGTAATATAGGTGTATTATCTCAACTTCCGTTTGATTCTTGCTAAATGTAGTGTACAAGTTTGAATGAAATAATAAAAAAAAACTTGACAACACAATTCACACACACATATATAGTTCGTGTCATTCCCACTGAGACCCATTGGCACCGTGCCAGGATTTTAGGATGACTATTTCTCAGCGCAGACATAAGTATTCTGAAGAAAGTGTACATTTTCGTGTTCTTTTGGAACTGAACAATTGCTAACAGAGATTTGCTGTTTTTTTCAAAGACTCCAAAGTAGTGAAAACTAGCCCGCAATATTCATTGGAACGCCGCCAAGTCTCAGTAGGAATGATCGGAACTAGTTCGCGCGTCAATCTCAGTATTTTTGGCAGCGTGCGATACAAATGTCTAGGCAAATTTTTGTAGTGTATTGAAGTTTGACAAACCAGAATATGTTTTGTGCTGGCTCACCAGGTCCCAGCAATTAAAGGTGCAGGATTAGGTTAAAGGAAACAATGTTAACTAGAATAAAGTTGATACATGAATAATTACATGAATTAAGAGTAATAAATACTATCTATGAAGTTAATATTGACTAAGTTTAGAATAAAATACATCGTTACCACCTTTACGATGTTTTAAAGTCAGTGGTCGAGGCCTCATTGAGCCACCCGCAACGCAATGTTTTCAGCCTTATATCTCTCACTGTCCTCATTACACAAATAAAGTTTCTCAAAAAACCCAGGAAAAGGTATTCCAATAACCTGATTTTCACAGTAAATGGTAACAAAGTATTGAAACAAACTATAGTTGATTTGAAGTTGCAATTGCAGAGATGATAATACGATGGGGGTTGCGGGGGTTCGACCTTGGAAAAATGATATCTGATTAATCGCCCATCTGTTGTTAATGCACTCAAATGTACAGTGAAGAAACCGAGATGGGGACCGAAAAAGTGTGTGAATTGAAACCAAGATAGTTTCGTTTCCATGAACAATTGCATGAGTCCTAAATTTATAAAAAGAGAGTTAGGGTGATCTTTAAAACAGTAGAGTTTGACTTACGTGATTATTTTGTTCAGAAAAAAGCTCTGCAATGTATTAAAAAATTAAGAAAAGTGAACCTTTCATATGTAACTGTTCTGCTGAAAAGTGTTCAGCATTTCATTCCATTCCGCGACATCTCAAATATGCCCATGTTTTCAGATTGATATAAAATGGCATTTTGCGCAACTTGATGTTTCATACGTTCTACTTATTGGATTAGAATTGGGCATAATGTTTGATCCTTTAATTAACCTTCAAAACTCAAGAGTTTATTGTATAGACTGGTACATAAATAAGGTTGGCTTTATCATTGAAGAAACTAATTTCTTCAATAGCGTGCAAAGTAATTCAGAAAACCGGGGTATTGTGCCAATTTCGGAGGCTTTGATAAGGTTTAGCATGGTGCGCGTAGACGTAGGTCAAAAACATCATACAACACTAATGAAATGGTTTAAAGAAGGACGATTATGTGGACCGATCCCGTTTCAACGATCCTTTAAACTGCAATTGAAAAATGTATTGCAGTTTAAGGGACTGAGGTGTTGGAATTGGACCACATAATCGTCCTTTTTTAAAGATCACAACAAAAGGACTTGGAAATAATCATGATCTTGTGATGGTACAACACTCTCAGCGGATCTCCAGCACGAACATTGTTCTTTGTCGGATGCAAAGTGCCAAGAAGGAGGTTCTTGGTGTATTGATAGTTTTTCATTATTTTGAATTTGATGAGAAATCAACTAATTTTCACAAAGGATATTTTCTCTTACTAAAAACACTGAAGATGTGCTTTGAGACATACTGAGAAACTCGTATCGGCTTCTCTTATACAACCGTTCAACTGTACTCTGAGTACGTCTTATTTTCTATATTAATTTGAAAATTTTTAAAACCATTTCTCTCATCACTTTCTAGTGTAAAAATTGATTTCATCTGTAGTAAACATTCAACAAAACCAGTTGTTTGTTCATTTCGGTCATTTTAACTTGGAAAACAACGGAAAATGGGTGTTCTCATGATTTTCTGAAACAGTCATCTCGACTTACTCCATTTTCTGAGATTTCTCTTGAACTTTAAAACAAATAACTTTGATTTTTTGAACGCGACTCAGTGTTCGATCCTTTTGCTTACTACAGTCATCCCTCGTGTACTGTTGTTTCACAATAAATCATAAAATAATTTTCCAAACTATTGAAGGTTTATCACAATAGTTTGTTTGGATGCATTCATTTGCCCTTGTACCTGTCTTCGAACGCAACTCAATGTTCCATATTTGTTACTTAGAGGAGTGGGTTTATTTTTAACCGCTTAATCCAACATGCCGATCGCATTGTAAACTAAAAGCTAAACACAACAGAACATTTTCATTACTTCATTGTTGTATTATAATTATAAACCTCTGATGAAAGTGTTGTCAGCGAGACAGTTATGTTTAAGTTCGTACCTTACTTTGAACTCAACTCAATGTTGCATAAGTGGTACCTAAAGGAGTGATCATTTTTCACTTGTGCGATGATCTCTGTTTTTGTGATGTACGAAAACAGTAAGAAAAAACAAGAGGATATTTGCACAACATTGTTGTTTTATGTCATTTTGCATTTTGGTAAAGTGTTACCAGCAAGAGTTCAGATATCAATTTACCGATCGTACCCTACTTTGAACGCAACTCAATGTTCTATGATTTTTACTTATAGGAGTGGGTCAATTAATAATCGTTCCCTAACCTAGAAATGACCGAACGAGTTGTTAACCAAAAAATTAAACACAACAGAGAAGTTTCATTACTCCATTGTTGTATTATAAAAATAAACCTCGGATGAAAGTGTTGTCCGCGAGTTTTTTCGTTCCTCACTTTGAACGCAACCCAATGTTGCTTGATTTGTACTAATAACAGCGCATTTGTTCTCTGCCTTCGATCAACGAAATGGTCCGAAAAGATGTAAAATATAAATATACAAACGAATATTAGTTTTACTAACTTCTCTGTTGTTTCGTAATTATGTACTCTTGATGAAACTGCTATCCGCGAGATCTTCATGTGGTGGAACGGAGACAATAGACGTGTTTCCGATCCAGCGAGACGGTGTGGCAAAATGAGAGAGCACAGGTATTCAGCGAGAAAGTGTGGCAAATGGAGAGAGCCATACAGGGCGTGGTAAAAGGAAAAGTACAAGCAAAATCGCGAGTTTTTGTCGCCAGAAAAACGTCTTCGAATGAAAATGAATGAAGAATATGGAATACAGTTAAACACCAAAATCTCTGAAACACCAAAACATCACGGTCGAAACTAAATACAATTTGTTCAAAAGCGGAAAATTAGTGAATGAATAATGAAAATCTGTGACTGTTCTGAGAAACAGCCATTATACTTACTGATAAATCGATTAGAGAGTCTCAGCTTGCCTATATGTAATTGTGCCGGGCAAATCAAGTTGGGCTGAGAATTTGAGATGGTTTAAAGATTTCCCCACTTTGAAATCGAACTTGATGGCTGACCGCTAACCTTACGTTTCCCAGGTGAGAATATGTTGTTAGGACTGCAACTTCTTCGTTATAAAAACTATTTTTATTCATCATACAAAATCAAACGGTAATTATCGCAATAAAGTAACACATGGCTTGAATGGTTGCATATTGTAATCGTAGGTGGACGTGGCCCACTGTTTCACTTTCTCTATATAACTATTCAATTCTTCTGTGGGCAGTGAAACGCTTCACCAGGGTCAGTTGTAGTAAAGAACATTTATTATGCATGGAATTGATGTTTTACTGTGAATTAACTCAACTCACAACTGAACGCATTGAAACGTTTCACATGTAAGCTAGATGCACCTTCCCCTCAAATGAAAGTTTCTGCTCAGCTTCAATTCTCTGCCCTGAAGGCAGTAAACAGTTTCACCTGCTTCCATTTTTGTAAAAAAAACAGTATACTGCATGAAATTGCTGATTTAATGTGAATATTAACTCACAACTGAACACATTACAGATTTTCACCGGACTTTTATATCTACTGCTCTCCCTCGAATGAAACTTTCCCCCGGCTTCCATTTTCTGCCCTTTTTGTGGCTGACCCAGTAAAGATGTCCGGAATCCTGTTGCTTTGCCAGTTTTTCGCGTCCATCCCGACTTCATTCCTCCCCTTTTTCTCGCGCACTCGCCGATCCGCTATAAAACGGCCGCGCCTACGCAGTTCTCCGCAAGCATTTCAGTTCTGCGGCGGCGCACAAACTCATTCCATTGTTTCACCCAACTGCTCCGGTCATTCGTGGACTATTCTCGGCGAGCGAGCGGGGATATAAAAGACATTACTTGTTGAGACCTTCTATCGAGATGTTTCTATTACCACTAAGTGCTGGTCTCTGAAACGTTTTTTTCACAATATTGTCTAACTACCACTTGAATGTTTTCAATATTACCGCTGTGTCAATAGAAAAAAAATTGTAAACCAACTCCTACCTGGCCTTTTCTTACTTTCTCTTCATTCTATCTACTCTTTCTTCAACCCTTATTTTCTCTCGTATACTCTTTTTCTACCCTCTTCGCTCTTTTTTCTTTTTCCCTGTTTTTTGGTTGTCCCATCACTCTTCAATGAATCCCTTCCAGATGGAGAAAATGGAGACGTCGGAGCACCGGGAGCTTCGCCGTGTGGCCTTCTTCGCCATCGTCGTGAGTACTGTAGCCGTGATTGCTGCTGTGGTGACCCTGCCCATGCTCTACAGCTACGTGGCCAACTTCCAGTCTCATCTCATCATTGAGACCGACTTCTGCAAGGTGAGAAAAAGTTCTGCTGTGTTTGGAGTATGATCCCTAGTTTCCAGTCTTAGTTTGTAAATAATTCTTCTGCAATGTATCTTGCCAGCATTCATTTTTGAATATTGATAAGACAAATTCAAATTTTTAAAAGCAACAAATGTTCGGGCAAATTTGGATATCTAGAGAAATAAGTAATTTAACTCTGTCCAATCAATCAATACGTATGTTTTGCAGACCAGAGCCCGTGACATGTGGGCCGAGATCCATCACTTGGATGTTCCCGCCTTCCAGAGAGCCAAGAGACAGTACAGCTCTCCCCAGCCGGCCACCTATCCTACTGGCGGAAGCGGAGGTGAGCCATCGTTTTTATACTCGCGGTGAAACATTTGAGCGGTGGTATCCTGCAGTAATTGAGCGAAAACCCGAAACGAAGAGCCTTTTCATTGGTACTAATTTGGATATAAGTACAAAAACAAACAAGTATCAATAAAATATGAGAGAAGAATCGAATTTTCATTTCATAAGTTATACAAAACAGTTTTTAAGGGAACGGCGGTGGACTGTGATAGTTTAAAATCTTGGTTGTACATGTATAAACTGTCGCATTTTAGTGTTGTCACTGTCCGTAACAGCACTAAAATTATTGGTTTTTCAATTTGGACAAAAATTTGACGTATTAATTATCAAACTAACATAAAGTCGACGTTTTTGGATATTATTTTTTATACTCAGGATATGGCGGTGGTTCTACCGGAGGTGGCTACGGAACTCCCCCAGTTACGAATGCCGAACCAGCCCCCACCTGCTGCAGTTGTCAGCAGGGACCAGCTGGTCCCCCCGGACCACCCGGAGACGACGGAAAGGCCGGATTAGACGGACTCGGCGGCAAGGACGGAGAGCACGGAAAGGTACGCGGAGGCCATCTTATAAGATGCTCGCAACATTTGAGTAATCGAAAGTGTAATCAGATTGTTCTTGCGGAGAATATAAAAATTAACGCTAAAGTTATATTCCTATCTTGCATAGTACTTGCAACATTTCGATTGAAAATAAGTACCGCAAAAAACCACTCTGACAGACATCCGCTTAATTTGTTGTATATACTGCGGCGCAAGAATGATATCTATTGAAGCTACATCAAAATTGCTAACATGTAGAATGTTTGCAACACTTGAGTGACTGAAGCCTACCAAATTCAAACTTTTTTCAAAGAATATGTGGTTCATTGACTATTTTTTCATAGCCAATGATGTAATTCAGTTTTATATCGGTTTAGATTTTATTTTAACATATCAAGTTAATAATAATCAATAAACATAATTTTTTTATAAAAATTATGTTTCAGGACGGAAGCCTTTTGGAGTCAGCGATTGCCAACGAGCCATGCATTATCTGTCCCCCTGGACCCAGTGGACCACAGGGAATGGGCGGAGCCAAGGGACCTCAGGTTAGAGAAAGAGAGAGAGAGAGAGAGAGAGAGAGAGAGAGAGAGAGAGAGAGAGAGAAAGAGAGAGAGAAGGAGGGAGAGAGAGGGAAAGAGAAAAAGAGAGCGAGAGAGAGAGGGGGGAAGAGAAAGAGAGAGAGAGAGAAGGAGGGAAAGAGAGGAATAAGAAAGAGAGAGAGACAGAGAGAGACAGAGAGATGAAAAGGCGCCCAATTAACCACAGAGAGAGAGAGAGAGTGAGTCAGAAAAGAGAGGGACAGAGAAAAACGAGAGTATATGCCACATAGATAGCGAAAGAGAGAAGCAGAGAAAACAATGATTGTGTTTCAGGGCCCGAAGGGAGCTCACGGTGAGAACGGAAAGGACGGAAAGCCCGGTGCAGCCGGAATGACCGGACCCCAGGGAATGATGGGAATGCCCGGCAGACAGGGAGTCAGCGGACCTCGCGGAGCACCCGGCAGAGTCATGCAGGTAGGGTGGTTTTTTTTAAAAGAAGGACAACAAACTACCCAAATAGTTATGAATTGAGCACACAGAAGAAAACTCAACAAACATTACCATACTAGAAACATGAAAAGTGACAGTAAATAACTGGTCCTAGTGACTAACAATACAAACGTGTAGAAAACAGAACGGAGCGAGAATAGATTCTTCACGAATGGAGGTGGAAAAAATTTAAAATCAAAACCACACGTGACTGATTCCACTACTAACTTCATCTTAACGTTGTTTTCCACTTAAAGTATTATCCAATGAAGTATTACAGAGTAATAACCTCCTACTATACTGTCTCTTTTCTTTGATCAACGCAGTCTTACTACGTCACCGCACTCAACGTAACCTAACGTAATCAACGTAACGTGATCGTAACGTATCAATTGAATGGTCACGTAAACTTAGTATTCTAATGAGACACCGTGCAAAATGTGATTGCACGTTTCTGAGTTCTGCTGTGTTTACATGTTTCACGTGACTATGCATTTGACTAACAGTATAACTGTCATCATTTCAGATCAACGGACCCGCCGGTCCCGCCGGAAGACCCGGAATGCGCGGTTTGCCCGGACCTCGCGGAGAAGCCGGCTTGGACGGCGGAAGTCTCGCCGGACCCCCCGGTCAACCCGGACTCGAGGGACGTCCCGGACCCGTTGGACAGGCTGGACCCAGAGGACCCGAGGTATGGTTCCGGTCATTCATACTGAGACTTGGCATCGTGCCAATGACTTTTTCAGGCTATTTTTCACAAATTCCAAGTTTTTCAAATAACTACGAATGTTTGTGAGCGGTTGTTTAGTTCCATAAAAACTTGGCTTCAAGAAATCGTCATCAGAAATTTTTTGGCAGGAACTGGTTCGCACGATTGAATCGGGCCAGAACATCATGTATAAACTTCCCAATACACAATATACCATCTAATAATAATTAGAATTAGAATAAGAACAATGGAACCCAGACCATATTGGGTGAAGTGGGATACTGACCTAATTGAATGGGGCGAAAACGCGTTATCAGATGCCTCAAATCTCGGTAATGGAGAATTTCGGGTATTTTACATATTTTCCAGTACTGTACTTTTTTATCAAAGAAGTTATTTTGTTGTGAACTACATTAGTTATTCTCAAACTGTAATTCCAGGGTCAACGTGGACCCACCGGAGAGCCAGGCGGCTGCGAGCACTGTCCCGTCCCCCGCACTCCCCCCGGTTACTAGAAGATGCCAAAAACGCCCAATCAGGGTGAAATCAATCAATAAACGTATAATAAAACGTTCTGTACACTTTATTACACATTATTCACACGAAACACAGATCTGAAGTTCATGGAAAAGTTATATAAAAAGTGAAATGATGAAATTTCCCTTTTACAAACACAAGAATGTTTTTCTGAAATGAGAAAAAAAATCGCTACACTTAGCCACTTCTGATATGAATAACGTGTTCCACGTAAATAACTGTTCGATCAAACTTTTAGTTGCGTACACTTTATAGTATGTGACGACCAACTCTCCACACAATCATGAAACCTTCAGATGGAAAAAACATTGAGAAACGGTTGAAATTGACTCAAATGTTTCTCGGTTGTTAGGCCGTGTTGCTTGTAGTATGATGATCCGAACAAAACAAAGAAGCATCACACACATGGATCCACATATCAATGGAAACTCCAGAGTGAACAACACTGAGAAACGGTTAAAAGAATAGAATATAAGATTTATCGAATCACAAATGGGTTCAAAAGTTGAATACGAGAAAAAAGCAAAAAGATTCCGAGTGAAATGAATTCCAAATGGTGGTAAGTTTTGTTTTCCACTTATTGATGACTCAAATGTTTCTAGGTGGCTATAAGAGAGTCTTTGTTGCTTGTAAAATGATAATTCCATTTAGTTGCCATGTTCCCCATAAAGACAGCAGATGGTTCAATTGATTGAGCGATGCGGGGCGAACGGTTGTTGATTATCTGCCAGCAGTTGAGAGAGTGCGTAGATCGATGATACGCAGACGAACTGGCCGCTCGCCAAACCCGTCCCATACAAAATCGATGTTACTGTGTCCACAACGGTTTGGCAAATCTGATACACAAACATATACAAACATGGATCTTTGTTGCTCGTTTTTTCTATTAAAGTCCTTTTCACTCCTATCGACAATCCTACAGTACACTATAAAACTTTTCACTAACTGGTTTCTCTTGCAAATCTCCGGGTGAGCGAGCGATTGCTGAAACATTCAGAAGTAAATTGCTTAACAATAAACAACGGATAAACTTTCAATACCGTGTTCTTACTGAAAGCCAAATGATATATTCAATTCTTCTTTTACGATATAACTCTCGTAAATTCGGCAAAGAGCGGTCAAAAGAAATTAGTCAACAAAACTGAATAGAGAATAAATTGAGAATTCCAGTGAGGAATTGTGCACTTTTCATTGCACATTTTAGAGGTCTGTCATTGAACATGTTTCGCTGTTAATTACAAATTCGCGTTCGGTCGAAACTGTATTGCAACAAATCTAGAGGAGAGGGTAAATCAATATATATGACAGCCACGCTGTACAAACAGTAATTTACTGTTTCGCAACGACGCTTGTTCTGAGAATGTGCTGCGGTTGCTCAGCCAGACCTTATGTTTTGCTGTGATTGTAGTTTGGTTGTCTCATTAGATCGAACTACGAATCTTGATTAAAATAGTTCATTGAAATAGAATAGTTTATGGAAATCACAAGTGAGTTTCGAAGTGTGAATACGAATAAAAATGCAAAATTATTCGAAAGTCCCGTGCGATGGTTGTTGCGAAAGAATGCAAGAAATCTTGAATTCCTCCCACTTTGACATTGTAACGTTGGTATTATTTATTCATGCTTTCTATACTTCTCTTTTCTAATTCTGAGTTCGTATGCTAGAATATTCCGGCACCTTCATCTCATCCTGCGTTTCGTCAAACATACGCTATTTCTCTGCTCCTAAACCCCGCCGGGATACGAGTGGAGCGAAATAGTGAGGCAGAGCGAGAGACGCAGGATGGGATGAAGGTGTCGGGGTCTTCTGTCAAACGTATTCTCAAAGGAAAAGCAAAAGTTCTCATTTACAGCACTACTGGTACACAAAACCATTGAAACTACTACTGTTATCTATAATATTCCTAATCAGTATTCAAATAGCACACACAGATTCGGTGGTTCTTATCTTTTTTTCTCCATTGCCACAGAGGCTGTATTCGGAGAAAAAGTGTTTTTCTAGATGTTTCTTCCCGCTCTGCTCCTCGTGATTTGTGGTTTCCAGCAGGTTCATACACAATGTCCCAGTGGGTCTGTGTACAATTCTGATGCAGACAGGTTGGTTAACTTATCACTTAACGAAGGACGTTATGTATGACATAAAAACCATGGTCTGTTCCACGCACTTATAACCCTCTACAGTAATATTTGAGAACTTCTAGATCAACGTTTCGTAGTTCGATGTTTTTGGAATGACTTCAATTTTCGCTATTGTATTTTCTATCTATGCTATTACAAACACTAAACGTTGGGAACCAAAATAATGATTTATTGATTAGAAAAAGCCTTCTAAACATGTGACAGATTACTGTAGAAGGACATCGATTGGTTAAACGAACTGTAATTCACCTGTGTTCTGTTAGTTCCGTCGTGTTCATTGTTATAGTATATTTTTTAAATTAATACAGTTGCAATAGAACTCTAATCAATTACTTTGTGATACATACCCTATTCAAAACCAACCTATGCGGTAAAATTCGTTCAAGCAGGACGATTATGTGGACCAATTTCGTGTCAAAGGTCTTTGAACGGCTATTGAAAAATGTATTGCAATTTGAAGAACTGAAGCATTGCGAGTGGTCCACATAACCTTCTTTCTTTAGTTATGATTCACGATCAATCTGCGAAATCTACAATCATTATTTGTAGTGCCACATACACCAATGTGGAACGACAGGTGTTCAATCGCGAATGAACATTCTATTCTATTCTATTCTATTTTCACTTAATTTTGATTTACGATCTGCGGAAAAAAATTGAAACAAATTTTCAGATGTTTTTTGTTCTCAAGCGACGCGGCTATCTATTTCAAAGCAGAGGAGAATTGCGAAGAATGGGGAGGCCATTTGACGGCTATCACCAACGCATTCGAGAACTTTTTCATCATGGGTGGGCTAATTTACAGTGTACTAGATTGAAATTGAATAGTCACGTAAAGTTAGCATTCGAATGAGGCATCGTGTACTTTGTCAGTGCAAGTGTCTGAGTTCTGCTGTGTTTAACATGTTTGACGTGACTATGCAATTGCCTATCCGATTTTGTAGTTTGTATTGTTACTATAGCTTGGTAGATGCTAGGTTGGATGCGCAAGTCCAGATTGCGCAAACACCCGGGGTTATGGAAAAGAACAGATAGACAGACTGCGCAATGCTATCGAACAACTTTCCAAACACCGCGCTGAAGCGAAATGGGGTATTGCCCGCATATTGCGGGCATGGTGACGAGTGACATACGTATTTGCAAATAACACACCATCGCGCCATATTGCGTACGAAATTTGCCTTATTATCTCTCTAATATATTTTATATATTTGTGGTTTTCCTATTGTTTTATGTATTATATTGTTCTGCTTGACCTATTCTGAAACTGTATTAGGATGGATTATGATTAGACTATTGAAATTGGGTAATTCTGGAGTATGTGGTCGGTAACCCTTGCATTAAATGCAAAAAACGTATAAAATACATTAAATGAGTCACAGCGTGAAATAATAGGGCTTAGGATTAGTATAATACGTTGTAAGTCAAATGAGAACCTGAAGCTATTAAGATCATGAAAACCCCGTACATTGTTTGATTAGTTACCCCCTGAAAGAAAACCGTAAACCATGCCCCTCCCATTTTGGTAAAAATGCTTGTTTGGAGTATAAATTGTAGTTTTTTTACTGAGGTTATCAGTTTGTTAAGTGTCTCCATTCATTAAGGTATTATCGAAGATTCAAGACTTTCCGACTAGTCAATATTTGTTTTCTAGGTTGTTAGGTTAGAGCGGCGATTAATTTATACATTACGTTATTAGAACGTATACACTACGCTCATATATATTGCATATTGCATTTTTATGCAACATATTGACTTTAGTATGTAATTTAAGTTAAATATATGAATCAGCAATTAGATTGAATGAGTCAATTGGCAATTTGAAATTCAGCTAGTTTTAAACCTGGTTGGACGGAAGGGTCCAGTTTTGGGGCCGCGGTTCGTTATATCATCGATTTATTTTCAATGGGGTCTGGTGTTTGATTGGGATTGTTTTTAAATAATAAATGTTTGACAATTTACTATTATATTATTATATTACAATTTTAGAGAGCTGTAATGGTTTCCAATTATAGCTAAATGTATGCATACACCAGTAAGGTCTGACTTATCGATAGAACGTAGTTCGTTTTTAGATTTAAACACATGAACATTAATGATTTTGAATCAGAATTAGACAAATTACCTCTTCTCTGACGCAAAAGTAGTCCGTTTTCGGAATTTTTCTGTCTATTCCGACAACCTTACTGGAGTATGAATGTATGATTTCCTTACTGACTTTTTTACAGGCTCGAATTCTCACAAAGAAGGCGCAGCATATGTTTGTTCATGGCGTAAGTGCCAATCAAGCGTCCGATTTCGTACGAAAAGAAGCTTCACCTCGGTGAGTGAGCACTTAATAATTGAAAGCAATTAGTAAATCGTGACTTCTATAAACTTTGTCCGTTTCTCAATATACTTATTATCAGCATTTTATATTCATATTTCAGCGCTCTGAAATATATGCTCGAGCCGAAATCTTTGGCCCGAAAATTACGAAGAAGCTCAGGAGGACATCGACATCAGGACTCTTATCCTTTCATATGTGACTCGACCGAGAAGTGGCTACAATTTGGAGGTAAGATTCATTCAATTTAATTGTGTTCATGGTTTTTACGAAACGTATGCATTATCATTGCATTGGCATGGAATTGTGACATTGCCATGTAAATATCACGTGGCCTCACCACTTTAATATACTAGTTACTTGCTCTCTGATCTCAATACAGTTAAAATACTTTTGTCCAAGGTGTGTTCTGGGTTATTTCTTTTTGGTTATTTTTGGGGTTATTTCTTGAGGTGACTCACAATTTTAACTCCCTCCTCCCTCTATATATATATTTATATTATATTATATTTTTTGGCAGTTTTCTATTTTGCAGGTTCGTCGGTTATATTATATAACGACACTATTACTACTGATCAGCCTGATGGAATTATTGTATTGGGAACTAGATTTGGAATAAGAGCACTTGAGAACGGATCTGGACATCTTCATCTAGACGGTGAATATAAACGTCCGCCGCCCAACTATCGCCAAGTGTATAATGTGGGCACTCAGGTTGGTCGAATCTCATTATATATTTTTCTGAAGTTCGCGCTCTGTTTTTTATTCTATCTTAAGGAAAAAGTTTACTTTCACCCCCCGTGGTGGGGGGTGAAAGTAACACAGGACCTATTTCGGTTGAAACGAAAAAAGTGGAGGGCGAAAGTAAAATAATCCCTATCTTAATCGTATATTAATGTTCTCAACATATATCTCAATCAAAATCGTAATTGTAGATCATTGGTAAATAGCTATAAAGTTTTTTGATCACTTAACCTTAATTTTATCTTACCTTACCATCTTACTATCTTACTATTCTATCGATCAGATAATCATGTTTGTTTGTAGTACGAAGGCAAATTCGTCAATATATTCTCTTGCCTGATTGGAGGAAAGCAGGAGCAGCTATACACAAAGTTATTCGGAATACTCAAGCAGCTCGCGGACTTCAGCAATATACGTCATTTCCATTTAGGTAAGAGGGCATATTGATAGGGGAAACAACTTACGTAATGGTGTTACTGAGAGTAATTTACTTCACTCATTTACTTATATACTTCACTCAATTACTTATATACTTATATAATTCAATCATTTACTCATTTATTTACACTCATTTACTTATATACTCATATAATTCACACATTTACTTATTTATTTACATTCATTTACTTATATACTTATATAATTCACTCATTTACTTATTTATTTACATTCATTTACTTATATACTTATATAATTCACTCATTTACTTATTTATTTACATTCATTTACTTATATACTTATATAATTCACTCATTTACTTCAGTCTACAGAGTTTCAGATTTTGAGACGGGAGCCGTTAACGCTGTGAAATCCGTATTTCCTGGGGTGTCTATCTGGCTGTGCTGGTTCCACCTGACTCAATCTTTGCTCAAACAAGCTCCGTTGAAAGGTGAGTATTATTTAATGAGTTGTTTGAAATAGAGGAATTTTGTTTAGGATAAATGATTTCTCCTATCATTTTATGAAAGTACCTTTTTTCCAATCCGGAACAGAAAAAATAACACTATTTATCCTCATTAATTTAATATTTGCGGTGTTGTGAACCATTGATCACATTTTCCACGTGCATCTTTTTTATACGTGCATCTTTTTTATTCTCTATGTGGTATAGTTTAGATTTGTTACAGGACTGGATATTATTGGAAACACCACTGATCTGCTAGTATTCGATTACATTTACCATATCGCGTACCTGAAACCTGCTGATATTGAGGATGCATTCGGGGAAGTGTTGGACTATCTGGAAACACTACCTGCGAAAACTGCACAGCGATATGACGGTGAGAAAATATTTCTACACACGCTTTAGACTTTTAGACTATTTACGCATAATCATCTTGGCTTCAACGTTACAATAATTTTGAGTTGGATAGGAGTTTCTTCCTTTTTTGTTTGGAACTGGACACGTTCTGGGTGTTTGCATTGGGCTAATCTACTTTCGATACTGTTAAGCAGTTTTTAATTTAATGTAAATGTAATGGCTCTCCGTTACTTTCCTTACATAATTGCTTTTCCAGCTTTCATCGACTATGCTGCTCAGTTTTATATTGGTTGGCAAGACGCGCAAGGGAATGAGAGAGCACCTAGGTTTTCGCCGGAGATGTGGTCCTTGAATCACCGTCTCATGAACGATCTTCCCATCACGAACAATTGTGCTGAATCCTACAACTCGGAGCTTGGCGTAAGTAGTTAGTTCTCCCCACCTAAGTTCCAGTTCTGGCACCCAAAGTAGTGCGATCAATAGGTGTTTTCCTCAAGAAAGTGATTATTTTAGAGCTGGAATAGCTCAGTACGAGTGAGATTGAATGAACTTGATGTTCCTCAATTACTAATAGCATGTCCGGCTCGAATAGATCATATTCCCCGTTCACCCAAATTATACCCCGTTTTAATCGTTTAGCTCACAGGAAGGAGCCAAAATTTTCTAAAATAGCCGAAAAATTATTGAACTAGCGAAATTTCAAGCTCACATCATAACTGTGTTTTATTGCAGAGGTACTGCAAACGCAAGCCGAGTACATTCCAATATGTACGTTCTCTCAAACGCCTGTGGTCTCACAGGAAGACTATGAGAGATCAACTAATTGCCAAAGGGAAACTTCCTGCTCCTCGAACGGGTTTCACGGTGACCGAATGTGCCCACAATATGAAGGATAGGATAATGAAACCGAGATACGACGGGCAAACCTGGTTGGAATACCTAGTTCAATGCATGTAAACTGTACCCTTCTTCGTTTTTGTTTCTAGAATTCAAGATTCTCACAAAACTGTGTTGGGTTTACGGTTTTCTAGGCACGTGTTATAGATAATGTTCCCACTTCTATAGAGATTTAGGATGATGTTATAGAACATTTTCATCGAAACATATGGTTTCTCTCTTCCCATTATTTAGCAGAGTTTGATAGAGTTTTATTGAGGATACTTTATGTATAATTGTATGTATATATGCATACATATATATTTCTTTTATTTATAGCTGTTCAAAGTGTATGTGTATATGTTGCGAGATTCAAATTTGGTAGTTAGATTTCTATTTAGGCATTACAGGTACTTATACCGGTACTATGAGCTGCTTACAGCAGTTTCATTTTGCAGGAATCAAAAACCATGTGTATTTCGTTACGAGTGGCTCTTTAACTGGTTTGTTCTTGCGTGAAAGTTTGTTTTTATCCTTCGTTCCTATGTTAGTTTTATTTGTTAGTTTCAAGAATTCAAATGTTGTGGTTTGAAATTTGATAAATATTTTTGTTTTATATCCAATCAAAAAATCTGCTAAAATGTATGTAAATTTCCACAGTCTACTACAGAAATGTACTCATACTAGTTGGAGATGAACAGAACTCTCGAAAGTGGAACTTTGTAGACGTTACAGACCCATCGTGCTAGAGATTTTGAAAAGAACATTCCATTTGGCCTTCAAAAATAACGTTTGCTTTTGAATTGATTAAATCCGAACCTCTGATTCTGAAACCTTGAAACTCGAAAATAAATTAGGTGAACATGTGTTTTTAAAGAGTATTCAAGAACATACAAACTGATTTCATTTCCTATCTTGAATTGAGCCCGTGATACTGCAACTTTCAATTAGTGGAAACCGATCCTGTGAAATATGGGTGTGCATTCCAAAATTTAAAAAAACCGCACATGTGTTTACAAAACATTCGCAACTTGCGAAACATAACTTGTATCTGTAAACTTCGACAAGAATGTTTGCGTTTGAATTTACTAAATCTGAACCTGTGCTTTTAAAACCTTGAAAATTAAAAAACATATTAAACTGAACATATGTTTTCAAACCCTTTGAAATAAACAAATGTGTTAAAGAGAGTTGAAACTGAACATTTTACTCATCCGAACCTCAGTCCGTGTTACTGGAAGTTTCAACTTAGTGAAAACCCTATACAAAATCATGTGAAATGCAAAAGTGCCGATCCTCAGACCCGCGGTAGTGTATTGCGCGCAGCCACCCCATTGGGGGGTCGACCGCGGTCGTGTTAACTAGATTTTCTGCGTCCTTTCATGTCACCCGTGTGAGTAAATATTTTTGGCAACCTGCCTATATGGCCTCTTTCATAACCCCTGGTGCTTTGCGCAATCTGGACCTGCGCTAATGACCTAGACTCGCTTGGTACATATACGATACAGTAGTTGTAGCGTACAGTATTATGCAGCATTAATACTTTTTACGTCGGCGTTAACGCAGTAGAAAATATAAGTATCGATGGACTTCGGCGTTAACGCCAACTTTTGGCGTGACGTTTTTCGAAAATTTCCATTCATACTTATTTTGGCGTTAACGCCGGAATTTGCAACGCCGCGTTATTCAAATGACGTCGCGTTTAACGTTTGCAGCTTCAAACGTTTTTTGATAAAACGCTGACGTTTTTAACAAGTTTATTACATTATATTAATTTCGAGGTTATGTTCACTGGATTTTTTCACTTAACGCGCATAACTATCGATTTGGTCGCTTTCAATCATATTCTTACCCTTTTTCATCCATATTTCAGGATTTTGGCAAAAACTCGCAGTTTTTCAAAAACAAATAAAATAGTATTTCGAATATCCTAAACGAGACGAAATATAAAAAAATGTACCACATATAAATTGGCGGTTGAGATAAAGTTTGTAATTGTTCAATGCTTTGAGTCTTGGCTCGGCGTTAACGCCGTGCGTTGAAAACAGGACGTGTTTACATGCTTGCTGGCGTTAACGCCGACGTTTAACGCCGACGTAAAAAGTATGAATGCTGCCTTACACTCAGAATTAACAATGCTTGTACCAGAATGTTACACAGTCGATTCGTCGTCAGCTGGTTCTACTGTTGTTTCTGGCATGTCACTGGATCGATGTCTCAGAACATACGAATGTCCACTATGAGGAACCATTTTTAACACTAGTGTACAAGAGGATTTTTTCATAGTAATGTGATATTTATAAGGATCACCGTCTGGAAGCAATGCGGGGTGATATAATGAAAATATGAATATGAGATATTTTTCTAGATAAGATGTCATCCAGTCAATCTGCTACCAATTCACCTGACTACTGGATAGGCCTCAACACTCTGATGACTTCCCAGTGGGCGTGGATTGACAAAACCCCCGTTACGTTCACGAACTGGATTGCAGGTTTGCTGTTTGCATGCATTGATTAATCGGTTCACATGTAAGAGGGTAAAGTACATCGCGTTTTATCAATACAATAAAACCACCACGAACAAAACTGAATTTTATGGTCTTTGCAATCCATGCAAGGGCCATATTCTTGGTTTTGCCTAGTTGCAATTCATTAAAGAAACCGTTTCGTTATAATCTGAGTTTCACGAAAAATTCAAAAAGCTTAAAAAAGTTTCGCAATGTCTTCGCATAGACCATGCAAAAACTTTCATATTGAAAATTTGTAAAATTTGCATAACATCAAGCATTAAAAAAGAGGACATGAACATTTTCACTGTGACGCAACTTGACTTGGTTTCTTTACGTCCAGATTTATTTTCATTTTGTAGTCTCTAATTGTGTTTTCGTATATGCAAGAAAGTTTTAAAAATATTTTTGTACTTCTATAGGCTATTTGGAGCATACCCCGTACGCAACTCCCCTATCGGTGTCATTAAGCCGCTTTTCTTAGCAAACGAAGCAAGATAGACATATAAAAGTATATATTTTTGATAATGGTTTTTCATTTGCCAAATGGTCAGATTGTTAACTCATAAGTCAAAATTAGAGCGGGACAGATTCTTTAAAGAGGGGCAAAAAAAGCTAGTCAAAGGTGACCCGGGGTATTAAATATAACGTCGCGCGCGCCAAAACAGGCAAACACTTGTCAACCGTATGCAAACTAGGTTTGTTAGTTTGAATTAAAACTAATACTTATCGGTTTCTCTTGATAAGCTCTTCCATATAAACTTTCTTTCTTTCCCCCTATAACGTACGTTGTTGATGTTTCGAAAACGTCGAAAAATCAATAGATTAACAGAAAACCTAAAAAAAAAACAGGAATCTGGCTCCTCTTAGGTCTCCTACAACACAGAAGTAAATAGAAGTTAATGGCATGGTTGGGAGTGACACACTTTGCAGTGCACTGGAATGTTTCTGTGCTGCTCTATAACGCGCTTCTCTTCTGATATGCATTAAACAGAATTCATTTCAACCTACAGTGTGAGAAACAACTATGTTGGATTTCTTATTTGAACCGAAACACGAGGTAGTATAGATGTTTATTGGTTTCGGCGGAAACAATTACTACAAATGTGACCGCAATAAACTACGTTTCAAACTACTATAATATTAGTATGAAAAACGAATGTAAAGAAAGTAAAGATTAGTTTTGGATAAACATGTACAAGAAATATAAAAGAAGTCCAATAAAAATATTTTGAGGAAAAGTCTAATCTCGCTCGGTTTAAAAATTCAAAAAAAGGATACCGAGTTTTTTGCTACCGGAAGAAAACTTCTAATTGCGACTCACATTAATCCAGCTTATACTCCGTTGTTTTCAAGAGAAGCGAGATTAGCATTTTCCTCAAAATATTTTTATTGAACTTCTTTTATATTTCTTGTACATGTTTATCCAAAACTAATCTTTACTTTCTTTACACTCGTTTTTTATACTAATTGAACTCTTTTTCTATGGTTACGAAGTAACGGTCATTTTTGATAAAAATTATATTTTTGAACAATAATCTAAACAAGGAATTTTATGTTTTTCTATTGGAGTTTTAAACCGCGCCGTAGTTCAGAACGTTTGTGTAGTTGTAACCTCGTTGAAGTGATAGCAAATTTTGTGCTCCAGGCAGGAATCGAACCTCCGTTCGCCGTGCGGGGAAAATTGTACAATTGCCCCCCCCCCTCACCTTAAGTCCCCCCCGTAGTACTATCACCCCCCTCCCAATACGATTTCCTATAGAGAGGGGGGTGATTGTAAATGGGGGGTGATTGTAAATGGGGGGGGGGTAATTGTACAATGTCGACGTTTAACAATTACCCCCCACAATACAAAATGGGGGGTAATAGTACAACCCCGGACCTGTTTAACAATCGCCCCCCACTCAATCCAAACCTGCAGTAAAGAAGGACGTTGTACAATCACCCGCCCCCCCCCCCCCCCCTAGGGGTGGGGGGCGATTGTACTACGGGTCGGATTCCAACCTATTTCGGCTCAAGGGGGGGGGGACGATTGTACAATAAACCCGCCGTGCGTAAATAAATCCAATCCGCCATTCATACATGTGAATAGGAATGAAAACCAAGCTGTACCCGCCTGTCATGAGATCTCCATTGGAAAAATGATTCCTACTACACGTTTAACTCTTCTTTCATTTTTATTTTCACAAAACCGGTCTATCCATAATTTTTGCGAGACCATTTTCGGTCGTCTCACACGTAATATTCAAATTTACGACACACCTGAAAAATACGTATACCTCAACTTTTTTATGGCTTTCTAACAGTGTAAGAAATTTCGGAATTAGTTGATTTTGAGCAAAACTGTGCCCAGATTTGAGGAGGCGGACACTTTTGTCGCCGCCGCCGCCGCCGCCGACGCCGCCGCCGCCCCGCACGGAAGCCATTTCTGCGAGACGTTGGGTCCTCTAACTCCTCTCAACAATTTTTTTCTTGGAACGTGAACTCAATTTCTTGTAGACGTGTTGCCTTTCAGTAATTCATGCGAATATCTAGGGAAATGGTCGACGTAATTTGAAGAAAACTGTAATAAACTGTTTTGTAATGTCTGCAGACCTTTGAACAAAAACTAATCGGCGCAGCGCTCCGCGCTGCGCCCGATGATTGTTTGAAATAGTTCATGTTATGATCATGATGCACAACAACGGTTTTTACTAGGTCAGCCGAATAGCGTGAATCAGAACAGGCAATGTGCTTCCGGAATAATGAACTCTGGAGCGTGGAAGTGAGTTGTTTCTATCACGTGACAAAAATTAGTGTACTGTATATCTCAATTTCCGCTGTGTACGGACACTCTTCTCCGATTCCACACATTGTCAGCTATCGGCTCCCGTAGCGCGGTGGTGAGCGCGTGGCTACGAATCTTTCGTTCGCAGGTTCGATTCTGTCTTAAGACATTAATGGATGAATTCGGCACGCCGCATAACATTCACAACTTTATGTTACAGTTTACAGCTTTACAACTTTATGTGACGTGAGAAAGGTGAAACGATCTATGTTATCTCTAAGAATTTTATCCGACTTCTTCATTTACCTGTATCCATTCTTTTTTCGCATCTCGCTAACTCGAATTGATTCGAAACATTGCAGTTATGGATTGTCTCAACTCGAATAATTGAAGTTTTTTGAAGAATTTTTTAGTACATCTGATTGTTCCACCGCAAAACCGTACGTTTGTTCAATGTCGAAGCCGATTGAAACACCTACCACTGGTGGGTAACCGTGAATGCTTAAATAATTTTTTTAAATAACACAATGTCGAAAATTCTTGTTCTGCTTTCAAAAAAAATTCTTTGACGAATGGAAATACCAGTCGAAACCGTATTTTGTCTCAATTAATGAACAGAAGCCGTTTATTTCAAGTTGCTCCCGGTCATTGTGATGGAAAGGGCCATTACTACAAGGAAACGGACGCCTGCTACCAGGTGAACTTTCAAGACTTCTTGTAGTTTGACGACATTTTCAGAGATGCGTTTTGGTATGATAAGCAATCTTACGGAAAAATCCTCTCAGGTGTCTCTCAGGTAATATTTTCGATGGTGAAAAAAAAGAAAAAAGACTAATGATGATGGAAAAAAGAAAAAAATTAAAGGTCATATTGCGGTTCGAGTTGAAGTTTTTAACTAGTTCGAATTGGCTTCTCCAATAACCTAAAAAAAACTTTAAAAAAAATTCAATGTGAAACGCGCAAAAATGGTCCCATATCTTGTTCTCAATTGCAAAGTTTGCTAGAACACCTTTATCTCACCCTGCATCTCCTCCAACATACGCAATTTCTCTGTTCTTACATCCCTCCGGGATGTGAGAGACGAGAAATAGTGAGGCAGAGCGAGAGACGCAAGATGGGATGAGAATGCCGGTATCTTCTAGCATACGTATACTATTACCCAAATGCACAGTCACGTGAAACATGTTAAACACAGCAAACTCAGTAAACGTGCTATGATAAAGTGCACGATGCTTCATCAGAATGCTAACTCGTGGCTATTCAATTGACTTCGAGTATATTCAGGTATTCGCGAACGCTGACTTCGCAGGGGCAGAGAACACCTGTGAGACGCTGGGCGGTCATCTAGCTTCTGTACATAGCAGTGGAGAAAACAATTTCCTAGGAGGTAGGTCAGATTTCAAGTCACTTCAGAACACAACTATTCATGAATCGAATAACGTCATTAAAGTGTCGCCTGACTGAGAAAGGCGCAAACACAAGTCCCGAAAGGTTTTGGACTTCGGAAAACCATAGGAGTTTGTGACGTGAAAAAATCATATAAATCAATTTCAGAGAAACCACACAGAGTTCTAACCAAAACTTGAGTTAAAATACGTTTACCGGGTATGCAAAATACTGTTCAAAGTGAGGTTTTCAGCCAAGTCCACCTTGTATCATTGAGCAAAACAGTGAACGTGGCGCTCCGTTGTATTTTCACGGTTTCCCTTCCCTCACTTTCAAAGGAGACCGAAACACAACTTAAGCAGTGGTTCTGTGCTGCTTTCAACTCTATCGAGTTCAGAGAGCACAAATAACTCGTGTTTTAGTTTGCTCAGTCCACGTGACATTCACATGACAATGGCGCGCGGCACGCACCGCGTCCTATCTAAAGTGGGATGCAGCAGCTTTATGAGAAACCATGTTGCTCTCCGGTCTTAACGTGACTAAGCATTTTGCACTAGCAGTGTGAGTCGGTTGCAGAAATCTCGAGATCGGGCGGTTCTGGGGCGTACTCCCAACAAGTTTGGATCGGACTTCACCAGTTCAACTACGAGTCACAGGGCGAGTGGTTGTGGACTGACGGAACGCCGGTTAGTTGAAATTTGCCATTATTCATATGAAAGTTAGGTGTAAGAACGGTAATATCATTTATATGATTTTTAGTGTAGTATTTATACTATATTATTTATATTATAACATTTATAGTATTAAAAACAAGTAAGAGTGAGTATTATCGTGGAATAATATGAAATCGAACATTATAATTATAAAGGGGTGTTATGTTTCAAGAAAAAAAAGAAAGTAAATGTAGTTATGTGTGCTTAGAAAAAACTATCAATAAATTTATAGTAGTATGTTAGGTTATATTAAATTGCGCCGTTTCAACTCTGAATCTCGACGATGTTGTTCTATTCGATGGTTGACGCATCTTCAGAAGATCTCATCAAATGGAACATGTTAATAGTAAACGACTAAACTATTTCTGATAGAAAAAATGAGAACAAAACCAAAAAAATTATACCTGTGTCTTGATCGGTCGTGAAGAGGGGGGGGGGGGGCAGATAGTGTGTAGAGTAATAATGGTATGTTATATATAGTGTAGAGGTGTTTTATTAAAGCCATGTGTGAGGAATTTCATAAAAATAAAGGTGTCACCATGTGTAACAATTTTCCGGTTTCAAAACCTTGGCATTATCTTTACTCTCATCGAGAAGTCATAAAAACCTTATATTTCGCCCAATTGTGAGAGCGAAAAATGAGCGCGCGTTCGGATCAAACAGTTGGGAAGTAGGTTTCAATTAGAAGAAACCTATTGGAATTGTATTTGCGCAAAACTTGCATTTTTCTTTCAGTACGACTGGTGGAACTGGGCTCCAGGAAATCCAAGCAATGCTTGGGGAAATGAACATTGTGGACAGGTAACTATTGTTTTATTATCAGAAACAACTTATTATGGAAATATGTGCTCAGAGAAAGGTGCCACTCGAAATAGTTTCAACCCTGATTCAGAGGGGCTCAACTGATTATAACCCAACCCTCATAGAACAACCCCAAAATCGTCTTGAATCAGGGTTGAAACGATTTTGAGGGGCACCTTTCACTAAGCACATATGTCTATAATAACATCCGAAAAGTCTTAATGACAAATATTTTAATATTTTTGTTTTAAATAACTATAAAAATAAGAAACAAGTTAGTCATATGTCAGTCAGCTCACTGAACTAAGAACTATCACTGTATTGAAACTGAAAGACACTGTCAAACGTTTATCGTGCGTTGTAGTGTTTCACGTTCATCTGTTATACTGACCGCAGCGGTTAACTATCGATTGAGTGAAATACTACCGAAAGTAACGTGTTGGACCTAGACGACACTGTGCAAGTAATTGTAATCGAATCATAATAAAGTGGCAAACTAATGGAATAGGCCGTACACAAATTAAGTATTAGCGATGTTGATCCGGCGAGAATCGGTTCTATTTTGGTTCCGGAAAATATAATATAAATATTCGATATAACTATTTAATATAGTATGGTGAATATGAACGGAAAACATATTATTTTTTTTTCAGTTGTTGGCTGACAACAAGGCCTACTCGTGGGTGAATACGTGGAATGACATCAAATGCTCCGAGTCTCTTCGCGCCTTCATTTGCAAGACGAAGGCTCTTCATTGAAGTTTCACCAGACACAAAACGTGTTTCCAATGAAATAATTCAGTTCACATTGTTTTTGGTCTTTTTTGAAGTTAAAATCTGTTTTTCTCAAAAGTTCTTTGTTTTATTGCAAGACGAAAGCTCTCCATAAACAATATACTACCTAACGGAATGTTTTTTCAAATGAAGTTGGGTGACTCAGATAACCAAACAGGAACACTATTGCGCGCTAATTATTATACTTGTCTTTAGTCAATTGTGCGTACTTGTAATATTTTACAGTACAGTGTACTGTTTATCAATCGCACAGTCACGTGAAACATGTTAAACACAGCAGAACTGAGAAACGTACAATAACAAAGTGCACGATGCCTCATTAGAATGCTAAGTTTCTGTGACTATTCCTTCGACTAGTATACTAAATCTGCTATACAGTGCTTTGAAAGTATGATTGAAAAAACTGAAAACTCGAATTAGTTTGACTAACAACCCTTATTGACAGGTAGAGGTTCTCTTCAGTATTTCAGACAGCTATTACACAACTAATAAACAGATGTTGTGGACGGTGACGTGGACCAATCCCGTGTCATCGGTCCTTTACACTACAACTGAAAAAATGCAGTGCAGTTTGAAGGATTGAAGCGTTGTGATTGGACCACATAATCGTCCTGCTTTAATGTTGAAGTGACATTCTACTCAAGAGCGTACTGTTAAACTTTATGCGTTATGGATAGGTGAAATTATACTTTCTGCTGAAGTAGATGAAAAGCGATGCCTGAGCCGTACAACTACAACGTGGTGAATGATATTTTTTCTCGAGTGCAAGTAATTTTTACTCGTAAGCACTTGCATGAGTCCACTATTTATTCAAATAATGAGTTTGTGACATTTTTCGAACTTCAACACCCATTTTCTCAGAAAAGGACAGTTTTCAATATGGTCGTTGATTGCTTCTCGCAGAGTGCAACTTTTTTCTGAAATACCAGTTTCCGTTCTTTTTTTTCTGAAATACCAGATTTTCTGATCTATTATCATGCAAAACTTTATTTTTGTAACTTGTATACTCTTGTTAGACACGGTTATTGTCTACACTATATCATCCAAGAAAGCATGTTCCATAGTCCTAGCAAAAATGATGAAATTACCGGTTGATCTACCGTAGTTTCCAATTTTGTTCCCCCAATCCCAACAATCTTTACTTTTGGTTTTTGAACCTTTCTTCTGGTTTGCTTCCGTTGATTCGTTGTTAGTTTTTGTTTTTCACTCAATAATATCAAAATATTTCCGAGATACATTGAACAATCTTTTTTCAAATTTTATTCATGGTATCACAGTGATGTCCCGGATTCTGAAAATAAAATGGTTGAATATCACAAATTTCTTATATTTTGATTTTTTGTAGTTTGTAGGTTGCTATTATCCTAGTGAAACAGTGTGAATCATGAACTGAAACGTTTTGTTTTCTACATTCTGAATCAACCTCGTAAAAGCTATGAAATGATCTGATAGAAAGTGTCTGCCGTCATGCACCAATTGCTCAAAGAGGGCAAGACACTTGAAAAGGGAAGACAGTTGTACTTTCGAAATGAACTCAAACTGAACTTTGAAGTGTGACAAAAATTTTATCAGTTTAGCACTTCTTACTTCTCATCTGTGACGTTCACGTGATGTGGGTAAATTAATAACACGCTAGAAACTTCATGTTTAGTTTTAGATAAGTAAAACGATAAAACTCAGTTAAAACTAGATAAAATGATAGATTAGGAAAAATTATGTTTAGAAAACATACACTTGGACACGAAGACACTCTGACAACCACCACCACTGTTAGCACCACTGGCACCGGTAGCGAACACCTAAATGCATTGAATTACTGTAGATGGAGACAAGACAACGAGTAAGTTACCCCGATAACAAGGAACGTGACTCAACCATAGTGTTTTCTGTGTTTTAACACGAGACTCAAAGAACACAAACAAGGCAAAGTTGAAGTAAAGTTTAAATTGAATGCAATCACGCACAAAATCTACTAAAACGGAACTACTACTACTACACTAAATGGAACTAGAACTATTCTGATAAAAGTGTAGTAGAAAATATGAACGCACCGAAACATTGCTGTCCCTCTTAGTTTCAGCGGCTCTAGCCTTTGCAATGTTACCCTGAAACAAATTTATCGAAAATATTACAAAAGTATAATATGTATATTTTTGCAGAGGTCCGCGGGATCTTCGCGGCGAGATCCAATATGGGACATGTTCGAGACAGGCACAGTTGAAGCGGTAGAAAGAGAGGCAACTTGTAAATGCACGAAAACTTACTAATAAAACACATAAAGATTAATAATAGACTAATAATTACTACTACTAACACTAATATCAACACTAATACTACTGATAACTACAACTAACAAACGTAATAAAACGACCAACAAAAAACAAAGTAAAATGACTCACGGGTGTAACGAAGACACTTGCGTTGGGATCAAAAGGTCCCTGGTTGAAGGCGACAGATTGTACTTCACAGGCAGCCTGAAACAGAACGAGTTTAACCAAACTACACGCTACAAAGCTGGGCTACCTTTTTAATCATACATCATTAAATTCTGTATAATGTTCATTATTAATATAAATTGTGAAGTTGGGAAATCAAGTTTTTTTTTGTTAATAAACAAACTACCAACAAAAAAAAAGAACAACAAAAGAAGATAACACCCAAAGACACCTAAAGAACCGAAAGAACTCCGTAATTAAACGCATAAACAAATCAGGCGAAGTGAACAAACAAAAACTGACCGCAGCTCCGTTGGCGGGATTGGCGCTAGCTTCCATGTCCTTTTTGACTTGATCGGTCGACTTTCCGGAAATCTTGGCCTGGGCAGCAACCTCGGCGTTTTTGGTCTCATTGGCGAAAGTGGCCTGGTTGGTCTCTTCCCTGTAAATATACCAGTAAATTCACGGGAAAAAAAAACGTAACAATTCACGTAACAATTCTGTTTTTCTGTCTGGAAAGTATGAAAATTTCATAGTCCATAGACGTATAAACGTATTTCGGGAACATAGACGTGATGAATATTATAGTCGTTGCCAACGGAAAGGCGGGACGGTACTGTATATTTCACTTTCCGTTGTGTACGTACAGATGTCTTTGATTCCAAACATGCCCGTTGTGCCTTCTAATAGCGCAGTGGTTAGCGGCCTGCTACGAATCTTTTGCTCGCAGGTTCGGTTCCGAGACCGAAATTTATAGATTTGGCACCCACTATAGTCCATAGTCAATGTTCAAATGAGCATAGCATAGAGAGTACGCTCGGTTAGACGGGTAGTGAGTAAATATTCCATTCACTAAGTTGCTTAGTTAGGAAGTAAGTTGATTAGAATAACAGAATAAAACGCATACTTCTTGGCGAGTTCCTGCCATTCCTTGTCTTGGTACTTGGCAGCCTCGGCGGGAACGACATTGACACAGCCAGCTTTGTCGATGGTAGCATCCTTGTTGGCGATAAGCACCGGCTGGTTGTAGTCTCCCTGGAATAAACAAGCTAACAATTGTAAACAACAACAAATGTCAAACTGAACACTAGACGGCGTAACAATCCCCACGAAAGTTCATGAGATCACCTCATGAGATATTGGCACGAGTTTCTCGTGAGATTCTATTGATTGCTATGCTACAACGTTAAGAGTTCACGAGTAGCTCATGAGGTATCTCATGAGAAACTCATATGAACTTCCAATGAGGTTGGACGGTTTGCTACGCCGCTAGAAAAGAACACATTTGAATGTATGTATGAAACAATATAGAGAATGTTTGAGGAAGTTGAAAAGAGTGTACGAGAAAATGTATGAAAAGATTTTCGATCTCCATTTTTCAACTCTCTCACCTGGACAACTTTTCCGATGACAGTAGCGCCTTCGGGCACCTTTCCAACGGGAACAACCTCGAGTTTGCCCTCTTTTGTCATGACAGCCTGAATCAACCAACACCTTACAATACATTATTACTTGCAAAACATTGATGAATTGAGTGATGTTCATCAACGATTATTGATTGATTACCATCGATTAATTTATCGAAGGTACTAAGGTCATAAGGTGATTAGGTAGACAGGCAAATCCCAAAATCACAAATCAAATCCACAAAAAAAATCCAATGTGTGGAAACGAAAAAAGAAAGTGTGAAAATTGAAAGTGGGAAGTGTGAAATGTCAAAGCGAAAAGTGTGAAAATAGTCTGAAAAGGGTGAGAGTGGAAAGTACGAAAATAGAAAGTGGAAATGTGCAGAACACGGGAAAAAATAATATACCTCTCCGAGGATGGTTCCGGCAGCAACAGCCCCTTCACGGGTAGTAGCAACGACCGGAGCGTCTAAAAGTATATAAAATGATAATAAATTATTCGTAAAGTCTCTCTTCCATTCAACTTTCCTAGTTCTGTGAAAGTTTCAGTTGATGAATAATGTAGGTTGTTTGTCAGAATTTTATGGGTTTCAAGATCGTAAAAAAATCATAGAAACAACTAACTGTCTCAGAAATACTGTTAAATAGTTATTTGTCGGAATCGTATGGGTTTGCAGTTCGAAAAATTTATAGCTTAAATTTCAGGAACAAACTTGCAAAAAACACAAAACTTACAAACTTACAAAAACAACAAACTTACAAAAATAACAAACTTTCTTAAAAACAAACTAACTGTCTCCAGATCCGACTGTCTGTCCCTTCGTCTGAACGAAAACAACCTCGTTGTCGATCTTGGCAAGGACACCCACGGTGGCGAATTTGTCCTGGAAAAAATGAATTTCATTTTGATTCAATTCAAAATGATACTGAATTGACAAATATTGAATTGAATCTTTGTTCACAGTAACTTATAGCAAGTTATTAGACCAACAGTTCGATTAAAACAAGTATTTGTGGGTCGCGAGAATCTCGACGATCACTGCAAGTTCTTAGTTGACTGCGTTCAAGTTCTTAGGATAGTAAAAAATACTGTGAAATCGAACAATGTAGAAACTAGGGTTGTCAATCGAGTTCAAAATTTCGAGTTTTCGAGTTGTCGAGTTTTGGGAAATTTCGAGTTCGACTTTAACAACCCTAGTAAAAACCCTTCTAAAAACAATGATAAGTATGAGCTCAAAGGAGACCGGAGAGCAACATGGTTTCTCGTGGTTAACATGGTTTTCGTGAACCAGACTATATGTCAGACGGTAGGTGAACACAGACATATAGCAACTGCTTCAAACGACGCGGGTTGCGCATACTCTGCTACATCATGTATAAAACACGGACTCTGAACGACTTGTCAAATTTTATGTAGAAATATAGAATTGGGAGAAAAAATAATGGTTCTTGGGTTCGGAAAAGATCGGACACCACTTCTAAATGAGAGGAGGCTGCTAAATTTTCCAATTATGAAAATAACGTGTTGCCTGTCGCGCGGCTTGAAATTCGATTTTCCCGTGACGTATTCCATGTCTATGTTTACATTAAAGGAGACCGGAGAGCAACATGGTTTCTCGTAAACCTGCTGTATCCTACTTTTGATTGAACGCGTTGCGTGTCGCGCGGCATTATCATGTGAATGTCACGTTAACTGATCAAACTAATATACGAGCTATTTGTGCTCTCTGATCTCACCACAGTTAGAAGCAGCCCGAAACAGAACCTCTGTTCAAGTTGTGTTCCGGTCTCCTTTAATTATATGAAAGTCAGATGTAAGAACGGTATTATTATTGACATTATTCATAGTAAAGTATTGTGTTGTTCATAGTATATTTTTTATAGTATACTATTTATAATATATTGTTTATAGTATATTATTTATGCTATGTTATATATAGTATGTATTATTTGGGGCATTATTTATATGAATGTCTGGTGTAAGAAATTCCATGAGAATCCGGTGAAATGTGTAACTATTTTCCGGTTATGTACTGCTTCTCTTCATTTATCCAAAAGTCATCGGAGCCTTATATTTCGCCTGATTGTGAGGGCAAAAAATAGCGCACGTTCGGAACAAAACATTGGGAGGTAGTTTTCTATTGGAAGGAACCAATAGGAATCAGATGATTTTGCATTTAATGTTTTACCTGAGGAGCGGGATGAGCCTCGTCAACGGGTCTGAACTCGGGCATACCAGACTCGTTGACATCGACGATTCCAGCCTGGTGGTCTGAAAAAAGAACATTGTTCGAAAATGTAGAAGAAAATATAATGTATCAATATAAATCTGTCAGTTAGAAAATACAGCCTTTCTTTGTTCTTTACTAGGTGTTAAAAACATGCGTAGAATGCGAGAATAGGAGTGTGAGAAGAGGAAAATCATTGTTGTACTGAATGTAAACCAAAATTACAAAACTCTTTTAGATTTTACATTTTACGTTCTACATTCGCTAAGTGAGCAGTAGAACAAGCAAACATTATGAGCGTTATCGTGATGTTTGCGATTCTGAAACTGTTTGTTTTAAAATGGTTTCCACTGAATCAAAACGACATTGCTGAGGTTCAATTTTTTGTCAAGTTCAAGGAGTCTTAACCAACATTGGAATAACGTTCAGACATTGTACACAACATTGTGAAACCAAAAATTGTAAAATTAGAAGAACTCACTAGCGGCTCCGACCTTCTCTTGATCTTTAGCGTCAACTCCATCAGCAACCAGGTTCACTGGGTTACCCTTGGCGTCCGGCTGGAAATAACAAATGATATGTTACGTCACAACACAAATTACAAATGGGATTATTAACAGTTAGGAAAAGTTGGGTATTTAGGCTATTACTACATTTCTAACTTTATCAGTCAGTCAGTCATTTATATATTACATACAGAATCAGAAAAAATATGATATTTCAGCAGCTGAAACTTGTTATTGCCATTCTAAATCTAGTATATAGTGAACTTGTTATTGTTATTGAGTAACAATTTAAAGTGGAGAGTAAACAAGTTAAAGTAACTAATGAACAAACCAAAGTAAACAGTAAGCACGTACCTGACAGTCCTTATCCGAGTAGAAGACATACTTTCCCTTCTCGTTCTTCACCAAACTTCCTTCCGTACACTTGGGATACTTTGCCTTGCCGTCTTTCAGCTTGTCCTCCGGGATGAACTGGGGACAATCTGTAATGAATCGATCGATGAAAAACGTGAGCATGTGAAGACAAAACGTGTGAAACAATCGATAATGGTTAATTATGAGTATTATGATCTACATAAAAAAGGATCATAACAATCCATAACTTTTCCCGATCATGGTCACAATATTGTGTTAGATCAATTCATTAAATAGGCAATTGGTTGCAAGTTGTTTTCAAGATCTCAAACGGTCGCGGTAGACAGCCACTTTTCAAAAACTTTCAACTACAAATAGGAACTCGAAACGAATTTACTAAAAATAACAATAGTAAACATACGAGAAAGGGATAGAAAAGTGCAGAATAAGAGATAATTTGTACCTTGAGGTCCCTTGATGAGAATTCCCTTTACGCGATCGAGCGGGGCGCTGGCACGGGGGCCCACCAAGTCTCCGTTTCCGGCACGCTCAATGGGAATCAGTACACCGACACCGAGAACCTGAAAAACAACAGATAAACAAACAAACAAACAAACAAACAAACAAACAGATAAACAACAACGAATCAGATTACAGCTGCAATACAGGGGTCAACTTTGTAGTTTAATGGAGATCAAAAGGAGGACATCTAAACCGGCGGGGTAGAGTCCCCATTGAGAAGAAAGCCAATGCCTGAACTGATCAATGTGAATCGGACGTTGGTTCTGGCAGCAGCGGAGAAAGTGTGTAGATCAAAGAAAAGCATAGAAGCTGTCCGATTGCCACTCCAAAAGCCTAATACTGAGTTCGATTGGCGCATATTTTCTGCGTTTGGCTAGCTACAGAAGAGCAGAGCATCAGGATCAATAAAATCGCAGCCATCATTTTTCCCTCTTCCTGACCTACACTGACAGACAACATGCATCTCCCTGACCTACAATCTCTAATTGAGGCCGCATTCAAGGAGACCGGAGAGCAACATGGTTTCTCGTAAAGCTGCCGCATCCTACTTTTGATTGGACGCGTTGCGTGTCGCACGGCATTGTCATGTGAATGTCACGTGGAGTGATCGAACTAATGCACGAGTTATCTGCGCTCTCTGATCTCAATACAGATAAAATCAGCTCGAAACAAAACCTCTGCTTTCAGAAACAAAAAGTTGTGTTCCGGTCTCCTTTAAAGGGTTGTCTGAAAAAAGGGAATGTACATCTTCCACAACAGTTCGATGAATCCATAATCAGCATACCGTGTACTTGGCGATGAAATCGGGAGTGATAGCTCCTTCGATGGCCTTCTCAACTTCTTCGTCAGAATCCTCGGCGTGGCGGAGAGCACCAAGTTTCCTGCAAAAAAAGTTCATTTCTTTTAGAAAGGTTGAGAATAAGAAAAAGAATAAAAAGATTTTCATTTGATGCTTCTTTTTCCGAATTTCAAAACATTTTGAGAATTATCACATCGAGAAAATATATTACCAAATTTAACTCTTACACCAACACAAATAGAACTTTCAATAAAATTTCCGTAACAGATTTTATATACTAGTTGAGTGAGCTCGCGTCATCCGAAAGTATTACTCAGAAAGTTCAAAGTTCAAACTACAAGTCAGACATACTTGCGGTCACTGTCGTCGTCGCGAGCCATGTTGTCCTTCTTGGTGGACTTCTTCTTATTCTTTTTCTTGTCCTGAAATAGAACAATTGATGAAAAAACAATGAAATGAATCGATAAACTGAATCAATACACATGTATCGATCGAACTGCGGCTCACTGGAAAATAATGAGCGATAAATGCGTTAGTAAATGCGGAATCCATCAACAAAGTATAGCCTTTTTCATTCCTACTGAGACTCCTACAGTAGGATTTCGAAACTACCAAATTGTTTTTCGCACTCACTCGTGATAGGGAAGGTTTAGGATTTGGCACCTCATTCTCGTTCTCAGGTACAGTAATCAAACGAGAGAATTTTTGATGAACTAAATTTTCAGCTTCACAACAGCCTTCGGAGAGTTTGTAAGGTTACTGTGGGAGTCTCAGTAGGAATGGTGGGTACTATATATGAAAGTGGGTTCATTAATAATCGCATTGTGTGCGCTCTAGTTTTCACTTTTTTAATAAGTTGACAATCACATGTGATTGAAATCAACGTCCAGACAAATACCGCGGCGAATGGGAAAAGAACTTGCGTCACGTGGATCGACATACGGACCACCACTCACTTTCATTTGTTAAAAGTGTTTGTAGAAGTTTTAGAGTTGAAAAACAAAAAAAGGAAACCAAGAAGTGGAAAAAAAACTGACTCTCTTCTCCTTTCTGTGAATACGACAACGATCACGCTTTCCAGCCACTTTACGACAACCACAGGGAGGCGCGTCCAGCATAATCTGCAGAAGAACGTTCAAACAGGAGTGGGTGACGAACGATTAATCTCAAAGGCATTAAGCTACAACCTATAACTCAAGTTTAAACATCAACAACAAGTTCAACATGTCACAATGGGTAGTTTATAAGAATAAACTATCATTGTGAAAGTTTGGAGAGAAACAACTCATACAGTTTTCGCTAAGAGACATCTGCTCAATGTGTTTAAGCTTAATAGTCACCCACTCCAAACAGACCGCAACCCGAACATGATTCTTGGTTGTTTCTAACATTCTTACTGTAAGAAAGTCAAGATATGAAATCTATAGCTTCACACCAGCGAAACGGTGAGTGAAGTAGTGCCGAACTGTACAAAGTCACGATAATTCGCTGTTCTGTATTGATTGAATTGATCAATTGATTGACTCAATCAATAGAGAGCGTCGAAATTATCAAGACCCATACAAAACGTACCACGACAAGCTCCTCATCTCCCTGCTTGATCTTGTGCATGGTGGGCTTCATGGCCACATTGACACCAGCGGGCAGAGAGCCAGAAGCTTGCATTTTGGCCAGCTCCTCTGAAAATGAATGACTGAAGTACAAACTACAACAAAACAAAGAACTGAATAACTGTCTTACTAAGTGCTTTACTACTACCTAACTAATAACTTAGTGGCTAAATAACAAACCAACTAACTGACTACTTAGTAAGAGAAATCTAGATTTTCAACTACTAATAACTAACTAAGTTAATGAATAACTAACTGACTAACTACTACCTAGTTGCATAACCAGCTACTAACCAACAACTAACTACAACTAACTAACTGTACTGTTAGTCAATTGCACAGTCATGTGAAACATGTTGAACACAGCAGAACTCAGAAACATGTCATGACAAAGTGCACGTTTCCTCATTAGAATCCTAACTTTACGTGACCATTCAAATTACTTCTAGTATACTTACTAACTACTAACTAAGAAACTCCTAACCAACTAACTGAACTAAGAAACTAACGAACTAGGTACTAAAACTAACCAACTTACTAATAACTATCGCTATCACCTATACAGTCCACATTATCTCAGTTTCCATCTAGACAGATACAGTATCAACATAGAACCTATAGTCGTCGCCAACGGAAAAGCGGGAGGGTACTGTACATCTCACTTGTCGCTGTGTACGCACACATGTCTTCGATTCCAAAACATGCGTGTTACGCCCTCTAATAGCGCAGTGGTTAGCGGCCTGCTACAAATCTTTTACTCGCCGGTTCGATTCCGGTGAGAGACAGACATTTATAAATTTGGCACCCACTATATCAAGAGTTTCAAACGCGTGCAAAAGCCTGGAAACAAGTTTTCACGTTTCACGTAAACCTGTTTTGTCAAGAATGAAAACTGCATGGCACAACGCGGTATTCGAGATCCTTGAGGACAAAAAGTGGACAGATTGATTTCAAGATAAAAGCTTTTTTTAAAGAGGTTATCTTACTTAGAATTATAATGAACTCTAAATGTGTGAAATCAGCGAGTAATAATGTCAGAAATAGTCTCATGTGGAAAAACAAGAATCGCGAAATTTCAGTAGTTCGAAAACCGTATGAGTTATGAGGTGGTAGCCAACGTCCCATTTTTTCCAACCCATTCTGCGTCTCCTTATACACATGCTATTTCTCCACGCCAACGTCTTGCAGGGATAGATAATAAATAATGGAAAAGCAAGAGAGGCAGCATGGGATGAAGGTGCCGGGTGCGGGACACGATGGAGTTATACCTTCGGTGACGGCAGAACCAGCGGAGGCATTGATTTGATCGGGTGTTGGCATCATTGCGGGCTGGAATTATCAATTTAATGAAAATTCTGACTATGAATTGAGGTTCGCTTCAAAAAAATTTCCTGATAAAATTCTATTCTATGAAGTTAGTAAGCTAGAATCTGATTCTCACGCGAAAAAAACTGCTTGAATACGTTCCTGAAACTGCCAATACAATCAATACATCCTATAACTAGTCAACCCTGTCAACTAAGCCCAGTAATTATCAGAACACGTTCCAATTGAAGAATTTCGAGAATAACGAAAGTAGAACGCGGGTAGAAATCGTGGGAACATTGACTTTTTACCCCCCGCCTTTCTGAATTTGTATTGCGTTTGGGGAATTGTAGTTTGACCCCCCCCCACCGGGGGGTTATAATTCAATTTATCGCCTGCGATACAAAAGTTTGAGGGTGGGGGGTAAAAAGTGAACATTTCCGGTATTGAAGTTCAGCCCCCCACTCGTTGAAGTTTGACCCCCCATCATTGAAGTTCTACCCCCCGCCGACCCAAGGGGGGGGGGGGGGGGGGGGGTAAATAGTAAATGTCGAAGTTGAATTTTGACCCCCCCCCTCTCCTAGATTTTCAGGTTTTAGCTTGGGTGGGGGTTGAAGTGCTACGGGGGGGACTCAACTAAAGTGGGGGGCGATACTTCAATTTTCTCGAAATCGTCGTACTGTCTCTTCTAACTAGATTTCCTGAAGCTCATCCAAGTTTCTCTCACTTTTCCAAAAGTGAAAGGGGGGGGGCAATAGTAACATCAAAAGTATACCGCTGTGGCGACGCTCTTCTGGCTCATCACGGAGCTGGTGGGCGGGGCGACGGTGCTCTTGGCGGCAGTACTCTTCGGAGCCGGGCTCTTGGCCGGAGTTTTGGCGGGAGCGGCAGATTTGGGGGCTGTCTTGGGTGGCATTTTCTGAAATAGAAAGAAGGTTACAAAACAAGGTGGGAAATCGCTGAATACTCCACGGTATCACTAAAATTCATATTTCAGTAACAGAGCACAGTCCTAGAAAAAGGCTAGCACTAAAGGTCCGAAATTATCACATATCTTAAGTTACTGAAAAAGAAAAAGGGAGTTACGAGCCTAGTAAAAGCGTAAGCTGGAAAGCAATGAGGATAGCGCTACAGTAAAAAATTATCAACAGCAACCAATCATTTTAGGCAAACTAAAGAGTCGTGAGAAAGTTCAGAATTATGAACCATGAAGACTTCAAAACTGCCGAGTCTTGGAGCATCCAGAAGCCGAGCGGAACTTACCAAGTAGAGAAATCGACCTAACTAGGTGAGTGTGCGAGTTGGAATGAGCTGCTCTGGGAAGAATTCACCCCACCAAGGAAGAGAAAACTGGAAATATGCACTCGTTTCCCAGGGAAAACGTCAAACCTGTTCACCAGTCTTGGATTTTTTCGGGTTTCCAGAATAAACCCGTTCGCGTTCTCATTAACGAAGATGAAAAGTTTGGAAAAGTCACGATCCGTTTTCGAGAAAAAGTTTTTCATATCGTGGTTATTTCACTTTTCTCACTGAAATTTTACTTCTTTTTCAACTGTCAGTGTGTTGCTAACTAAGTGTGTATGAGGTCGGTGTATGTTCATGTTCAGTCGGTATAGGATTTGTCGAACCGTTGTGGACACCGTATCGTCGATTTCGAAAGGGGCGGGATTCGGCGAAGGGCCAGCCAGTCTGCGTATCATTGATCTACACACTCTCTCCACTGCTGGCAAGTAACCAACGACCGCTCGCCCCGAATCGCTCAATCAATCACACCCTCTGCTGTCATAATGGGTAAAATAGCGACTACATTTGTTCTATGAAAACCTAATTTCGGGATTAGTTTACATTTGCCCCCCACCCCGGTCGAAAATGTGTTGAAAAGGGCCCGTACTACAATAGCCCCCCCCCCCCACTTTTGGGGGCGATTATACACCATGCTTATTTATGGCAGGCTTGGGTTGAGTGGGGGGTGATTGTTCATCAGTTCCGGGTATGTACTATCACCCCCCATTTTGTATTGTGGGGGTGATTATTCATTGTCGAAGATGTACAATGTCCCCCCACCCATTTACCAATTACCCCCCACCTTCGCACGATTTTTCTAGGATTTCAATTAGGTGGGGGGTAATAGTACCACGAGGGGGGTGATTGTTGGGTGGGGGGCGATTGTACATTGTTCCCCTAATTTCAAGAATGAACTCGGACCACAGTTGTTCTCCGTGATCGTCTAACCTCATAATATGCACATAGTTGGCTTTCAAATGACGCTTAGGACTACTAAGGTGACACTGAACATCTTTAACTAGCTATTTATAATCCCCCGCCGCTTCCACAATATCTGAAAGAATTGTTAACAGAGGAAAAAGAAAAAACCGGGATAAGCATAATGTATGTAGCGAGCGCCAAATCAGAGAAAACTACGTGAATCCTATGCTTATTAGATATAATTTGTCAAAATGAGCTGCTACTTCATAATAACTTTTTTCTTGCTCCTTTTAAGAAACCGAAACCTGATACCAACCAATCAGACGTAATCTCTATTAAATTTATATCCGTTTTCTGAATTATTTAATGAAGCGAAGCAATAAGTAGAGATTTTGATGCGATAGTCTAGACTTTCATTTTTGCACGAATGCAAACCTGAACTTTCGTTCACAAAGTGCAGATGGAAACGCTTCTATCCAAGAAAAAACTCGTTGAACGATAGAAAAAAGCCTATAAGAGCTCTGACAAAAAAGTCGAAAACTGGTTTCTTCAAGTCTAACCCAAACCTGTACATCTTTTCAGACCTGTGCAATGCCACTTTCCAAGTTTGCACAGTCTCGTTTCCAGATTATTTTTTATCCGTTTTTGAACTTCGTGAAATCTAGTGTCGGTTGCACATTGTCATTTTCAACAAAACAATAAAAGAACACGACGTAACTCTCAAATTTCATCTGATTAACTTGTGATAACTTTTTTAAAATTCGGTTCTTGGTCAAAATCAACGAAATTCATGAAGAGAACAAATGTCACTTTATTCATTTCTAATCTACTATTTCTTTCTGAAACAGTCGCCGCCAATTCCGGCCAGAGTTTGATAGTTTGGGTCGTGAGTTCCTGAAAATAACGGAATAAAATGAATTGATTCATAGGGAATGATAACATTTATCTGTAATTTGATCTGTATTCTAGATATAGTTTTGACATGAGAAAGAACCAAACTACAAACACAACAGTTTGGCCTGGAATGTATAGTTCCGGTCATTCCTACTGAGACTTGGCAGCATGCAAATGAACTTTCCAGGCAATTTTTCACCACTTCACAGTTTTTCAAATAACTGAAAATTCATTTTAGCCGTTGTTTCGTTCCTGGGTTTATTGTACAATCTTCCCCCCCCCCCCCCTTGAGCCGAAATAGGTTGAAGTCCGACCCGTAGTACAATCACCCCTCACCCCCATAGGGGGGTGATTGTACAACGTCCTTCTTTACTGCAGGTTTGGTCCTTAGCAACACGTAGAGCAACACGTAGCAGGTCCTTAGCTACACGTAAATGGAAAAATACTTAGAATACTTATGTCTGCTCTGAGGAATAGTCGACCGAAATCTTGGTACGATGCCAATGGGTCTCAGTGGGAATGAGACGAACTATACAATATCACAACGCTATAGCGATGTGCAACTGCATGTGCCGTGTGTTTTCACATATACTTTGTACCTCCAATCTACTGTGTATCTCGTTTGTCTGTTGTATTTCTTTTCTTTACTCCGATCCTACAATTTTCGGTGCTCTGGACTGGCTTTTGTACTTTGTTGGTTGTACCTTGTTCTCCATATTTGTACTCTGTACTTCATACTCTGTACTCTGTACCCACCTGGCGGCGTAGCAATCCCCACAAAAGTTCATGAGATCACCTCATGAGCTATCAACACGAGCTTCTCATGAGATTCTATTGATTGCTATGCTACAACGTTGTGAGTTCTCGAGGAGCTCATGAGGTATCTCATGAGAAACTTATATGAACTTCTCATGAGGTTGGACGGTTTCCTACGCCGCCAGCCATAGCAGCTCCTCCACCAGCGGCAGGAGCCTTGGGAGCTGCACCACCACCTCCAGCCGCCTTCTTATCTGCACCGAAACACTCTCCTCCCACTTCGGCCAGAGTTTGGTAGTTGGGGTCGTGGGCTCCTAAAATCATTGTGGTTTGTTGTTTGTAGCTGGATCTTGAAGCTGGAGTAGGAAAACCTTGGATCAAGTTTGAACATGCCTATACGCAAAAGTTCAGAAAATTTTAGAGCTATAATGTCGGAAGCTGTTTCCTGGTTGTGTTCTATTCGCTCTCCTGTTGTGTATTAGACCCGTTAGAAAGTTATTGGCGCACGATAAACAGGTTGGTTCTGGTTGACCAGAAAACGCAGCCCGGTTCCCGTTCTAGAAAAAAACAGGTTCGTTTTTCTCAAAGTTTACGAGTCAAAAATATTCTGCGTTCCCCTGAAAATCATCATTCAAGCTAAGGGGGGTCTCAAAAACATAGTCGTCACCAGCATAGGAGCTGAGCGGCTGGAATCTACCTCAAAATATTGGAAAAACATCAGGCGCCGTAGCAAAGTCATGAAAGTGGTGAGCTCAACCTGATTGAGGACGTAATCACAGTCTGGCCACATAGTTGCCAACTTTCCGTGTTTAAGCATAGTGGGGGTGACCCAAATCTGGGTCAGGTAGTGTCCAGATAGTTCAGCTCGGAGCTGACCTTTTTAGGAGACTTTGCTACGGTGCCAGATTAGAGCATTAGGAACAGTTTTTGCCCGCCTTAATTTGAATGATACAGCAAGCATTTCGTCAAATTATGCTGTGTACTAAAACACAAACAATTTCACATAGAAAAAAACGGGAGACCCGCGTTCCGTCCGCTTAATCGCGCGAGACATCGTAAAACCAATTATAGCTTACCGGGTGCTATTAAGAGGTCAAGTCAGTGGTTGCGGACGGGCAGCGAGCCTGACTAGGAATAGTATCACACAAGCCGTAAGGGTCCACTGCATACTATTTTACTCAAGTTGGTTTAAAAAACCTTTCAAGTAGTGCAAGTATTTTATAAACTTTGCAATTTAAATTTTTGTTGAAAATTGAAAGTGGAACTTTTGGAGAGAACATCGAATAGTTAACTGTAAATCTGAACTGTTTCAAGTTAATAGATATTGAACACTTCAATGCGATATATAGATTCACATTTTTAAAATCTGATTTTATCTTCTGGCGCTCGGAACAGGCGCCAAATGGCGCAGAACGAAAACACACTAAATCGTCAATTTAATCGTTTGAAACTTGCTCCATTCAATAATTGAAACATGTAGTTATCTCCACAACTTCCGACCGCGGAGCGTGAATCACACTCAGACTCAAAAAGATCGGAGAAAGTGCGTGCAAAAGCTATCAAAAAATACGAGAAAGTGTCAAAGGATGACCACCGAAACGTGGATTACGTGAGAAGATGCCCCCTATCAAGGTAAACCGTAGCTAGCAAGGAGCTGGAGAGAAGCGACTATATGTAAAATTGTGGCGTTTAGTTTTGTTTTTACCAACCCCTCGTATATTTTTGCTGTCTCCCATGTGGTTCGGCGTGTACAGAGACATAGATATGATTTATGACCCTTTATATATGCGCTCTGCGTGAGCCAGCCATCCTAGTTTACTTGTATTTTCGAATAAAGAGATATAATAAAGACAAACAAATTGCATAAATGGGGCAAATAGATAATTTAAAACTGATTGTGTATTATGATAGCCCCCGCAGCCGCAGTACACGCTGCTTCTACACACGCGTATCTGAACACGCAAAGTGCATCCGCAATCTCTTCTGTTGCTAATGTATACAATGCGGTTCGAAATAAAGGAGTTTTTAAGAAGCAAGCTCGTGAACTTTCCGACGACAATGTGGCGTACACGAGACATAAACCGGTACGCCACAGGTTGCCGAGACGTAAAACCACCGGTTGCGGACGCTATTTCACACTACAAGCAGATTTGTGTGATTATTCGAAGTATAGTTCACACCATTCCTACTGAGACTCCTACAGTAACCTTACAAACTTTCCGGAGGCGGTTGTGAAGCAGGAAATTTAGTTCATCTAAAATCCTCTCGTACATTCATACCTCAGGGCGAGAATGGGGTGCGAAAATCCTCTACCTTTCCGATCACAAGTACGCAAGGAAGACGACTCAGAAGTTTTGAAATCCTACTGTAGGAGTCTCAGTAGGAATGAAAAAGACCATACAAGGACGTGAACAGTAACATGATATTTCTATTAACCATAAGCGATGTTTACACGCAAATGTTATACGTACGTGCGCTGAAAAGTAAGTCTGGAAAAGAAGTTTGTCCGGCGCCCGAGGATGTTTTCGAAGAGTTTCAACCAATTTATTTTTATACTGACCAAGGAAACGAGTTTTACAATGCCGACGTTCAGAAACTATTCGAAGAACTACATATTCGCCACTTCAGCCCCAATTCTCCATTAAAGTGTGCTCTCGTTGAACGCGCCAACCGTACGCTAAAGACACGGATAGCTAAATATATGACTCACGCCAATACTTCTAAATACGTGAACGTGTTGGACAAAATTGTTGCCGGAATTAACTCTAGTTACAATCGTTCGATTAAAATGAAGCCAATTGATGTCACAGAAAACATATTTCTGGAAAACTACGGGACTCCGCGTAACTGCAAGTTAAATGCTGGTGATTTCGTGCGGATCTCTACGGCGAGGCGAGCGTTTTAGAAGGGTTATGCAGCTGGTTACAGTGAGGAAATATTCTGCATTTTTGAGTGTGAAGCCGGTAACCAGCCAGTCTATCGACTGAAGGACCTGAACCAGGAGCAAATCGAGGGGATTTTTTTACGAGTATGACGTCACAAAATGCACAAATCTTGGAAAAACTTACAAAGTTGAGAAAGTTTTGCAGCAGCGTACAAGAAGAGGAATTAGAGAATTATTCGTCAGGTGGCTTGGGTATAATGATACATTTAACTCTTGGGTGAAGGCTGATGATATTGTCTTGTTGAAGTTTGCTTTCGATCAATAAACCATGCCCCCCCCTGCCATATTGTTTTTAGTGGTATCCTCTCACTCAGTCTGACTATTAGCTTACATACCCCGGTGATTCCCATAGCCCTTTGTACTCGACACAGCAGAAGTATGTGGCAGCGCCACCTGGCTCCGCCTCTCATACCCTCAGTTCAACGAACTCGACTCAACGCTGTTTATACTTCTCCAACCATAATCGGCTATTCAACAGTTATCTTATCTGGTATTTCACAATTTTTATTTGTCACTCAACCGTCACACATACCTTCGTAGGTTGATCTTGCTTGTTTGAGATATGAACTTGTTTTTTTCAACGTAAGGTGAAATACATTACACTCGCACATCGAGACAGTGTCAATGAAGATAATGCAAAGAATATATTTAGAACTGAATATGTCCTTTTTACCGTACATTTGTTTATTGTTCTCGAGATTTTCAGAGCTAGGCGGGCAGTGACCACCCTCTGCGGTCATACGTTTCACTCAAGGTGTCGCCAGCTCTTGTGAGTTACTTGCTTCAACCACACGGTTTCGTTGTCAGAAAAACTTGGTTGTATTTGGGAACTTAGGTGATTTCCTTATCCGCCGGAGGTATAGTCCGTTTCACGCCACAATAGCCGTCTACAGTAAGATTATAAAACTGCAAAGATAATTTTTCATGTCTTTCAGGTATTGCGAATAGTTTGAACTTCGAGATTCCGCTTTCCATATTGGTTACTACAGGTATAGTCTAAATTCATATTTATTGGTTCGATAAATGCCCGTGAATATTTGAAAGATTACTGTAGAAAGTCATCGATTGGTGAAACGAACTATAGTTGTACCTGTCTGAAACTTTGGTCATGATCTTTATTTTATAAACCGTTGCTAGACGTCGTTCACATATCATTTTGCAGGCTGGCGACACCCAACGGGGCCAGGTGACCTGATTGTCGATCCGCGTCCGCCGTAGACACGGTGGCCGAGAACCGCAGAATCAACGGTCAGTTCTATTATTTGATGCATTGATTCTGTTGGCGATAATTTCTGCCAGAGATAAGTTTTTTTTTCAGAATTCGATATAACCGTACCAAGCCGGTGTTGGTCTGAAAACACCATTTCTCAATAACCTCTAGTTTTCTAGCAGTTCCATCATCTAGAGCTGAAAAAACACGACCATATAGATTTCCGTTTTCTTCTGGTCTCTCAAAAAGCGATAATTTTTCCTAATTCGGAGTTTTTTTTTAATATTAAGAAACTACTTGACTGATTACGTATTGGTTGAATACTCAAAGGTACTCAAAGGTATAAAAAAGTTATAGCTTGACGTCGATTAATTATCACTCGAGTACCGAACGCGCTCTTCAGATGCAAGACTACAGGTTCTAATGAAAAAAAAATATTCTACCAATCGCATATTTTCAACTATACCTTTTCAAGAGATCGCGGCGTTCGTCGAGGGGCAGCCGGGGCTGGCACTGGTGGTGCCCGCGCCACCGCCTGAGCCGGACGTGGCCGCCCAGGCAATCGCAGCGGCCAATGCAGCCGTAATCGCTGCCACCACTGCGCTTGCCACGGCGAACGACACCATCAACGTCCGCATAGCGACGGCCGTCACCCGCGCCACGACCAACCTCAATCGTCGGCTGGCGCAGGCAACTTTTGAGGCCAACCGGTTCCAAGCTATGACACGGCGTCTGACCGATTTCATGGGAAACGTGCGTCGGGAGCTCCGGGTTGCGGAAGCGAAGTCGGAGCGGGTCGAGGTTAGCAAGTTTTGTTTTGTATGGGTATGGTTTCAGGCTTATGTCACACTATTGTTAGAAACTATATTCCGTTCTAAGAATAAAAAAATGAAAACATGTTACTTCTGACTTTCCTACGTCAACGGTAAAAGGGGGTCTGGTTTCAGGGTTAATATACATTTTTAATTAACGTCGGTTGTGATTCATAAAATACACATCTTCTTGCTTTACCACGCGGCTTCCAGAGACATTGTCTTTGAAGAAGAGGAGTCAAGTAATTTGTTTGACCGATATATTATACCTCTGCAGTAATACTAATAACAACTCGGACACTTCTTATACAGTGACCCGTAAAGATGCAACCACTTATGAAATAGTTGTACCCCACGGGCAATATGGAAGTGGAGAACACATTCAGGAAGTGCTACGTATACCTAAACGGGGAAGACGCGCAACTACTGCTAAAGATACCGGCCCGCCCTCAAAGCAACCTGCAGAAGTGACCTCAAATACTAGTAGTAAGCCTAGGGCTGGTACTAATACGAGTCCGAATAATGCCGCCAAATCGGTGAGCAAATCAAAAGCTGATGCGACAATACCGGCGGCAAAATCAAGCCCAGCCGATGCGAAACCCGCAAAAAACCCCGCGATGAAATTGAGCCCAGCCGCTGCAAAACCCGTAGAACAGCCCGCGGCAAACCTCGCGGTGAAACCTGCAACAAAATCAAGCCCAGCCGCTGCCAAACCCGTAGAACAGCCCGCGGCAAACCTCGCGGTGAAACTTGCAACAAAATCAAGCCCAGCCGCTGCAAAACCCGTAGAACAGCCCGCGGCAAACCTCGCGGTGAAACTTGCAACAAAATCAAGCCCAGCCGCTGCCAAACCCGTAGAACAGCCCGCGGCAAACCTCGCGGTGAAACTTGCAACAAAATCAAGCCCAGCCGCTGCCAAACCCGTAGAACAGCCCGCGGCAAACCTCGCGGTGAAACTTGCAACAAAATCAAGCCCAGCCGCTGCAAAACCCGCGGAAAAACCCAGTACTGCTGCGAGTAAACCCGCAGTGAAACCATCCAATCCGACATCAGACTCCATTACTGACGCTCCCAAGTCAGCCGCAAACACATCGCCAACTTGGTTGGATTCAGATATAACGAGATTGTCAATAAAATGCAGCTAGAAATTGATTCTCATTTTGTAGCCAAGGTCGAGCTAGAACCTGACCTGAGCTATTTTTTAGGCTTTTCCAGTAATACGTTTGATCAGGCAACCAGTGCCGATAGACCAATTGATTTCTATAATACTATAAGCATCATGTATATCTACTCTGAAGTTGTTGATTTCTCTATTTTTGGTAATGTTAAAACTAATCTACTAAAATTCTGCTCTCTTTGCGGAACGTATGGGCAGATGATTCAGCACACGTTTGACCCGGTACGCCATCTTCCTGTCTCTCGCGATACCATTGATACTGTAAAGATTGATATTCTCTCCGAATTCGGTATACCCCTCAACTTCAACTGGGGGAGTACTATTTTACCCTACATGTGAAAACACTGAATGAATTTTTTTCTAGAAATGTCGAACTATGATACGAGAGAGCTCGAAAATGCCCAGGGCCCTGCGCGCCCAGAAAGTTTGATACGTCGGATCATGAATGCCCTCCAGGCAAGTGAGGAGGAGGAAGGCCCGCCAGGCGTTATTTGCGTGGTCTACGGACCAAACGCAGGAGACGAGGAGATTGAAGACGTATGCTGTGGTTTTTTCTCTGCTAGTTACAAACTACTCAGAAGGTCACGTACCAGCGCGTTATATTTTTCACGTGGGCAGTTTTACACGGGTGTTTTCAGCCATTCGTCTACCCGGAGAACTGGGCGGAAATGAGGAACCAACCGCGGGAGGCGTCATCACGGTATGATGATGAAGATGAAGATGTAAGAGTTGAAAACTTAGCCCACAAAAAATGGCCCGAAAATTGACCAATCAGTGATATTCACTCATGTACTATGATTCCAGCCGTTCGATTGGGCGCTGGAGCCTTATCTGGCCACAGACTGGTCTGATGACGACAGTATGAGTCTACTACTATAATTTGTAACCAGAACTACTGTAGCACGAGCAGTTTTACTATTTAATTCTTCAGCTGTACGATTAGGCGGACAATGACCTTCCTGCTGAGGTTGAAATGGCCGAGGACCAGGCGAGAGGATGGATGTCAGCCTGGTTAGTTTTAAAATTCGCATCTAGAAGAAAATTGTTACGAATAACAAGTATAAACCTTCGAACCAAAATTGGTTTCAGCCAGCGACACCCCCACCGACTCCGAACGATGAAGAACCCGAGTACCGGCCGGGTCGGGAACCCGACGAAGACGGATGGTTTTTCTGTGGTAGGCTGCCGGGACCAGGGCGACAGTTCGATGGATTCTAATTGATCAGTAATAAACAAGTTTGTTGAAAAAAGTTTTGTCTCAATAATACAAATACATTACACACGTGATACAATCTTGTTTGGGTGCTCCTAGACCTCTCTGGTCACTAGTAGGGGGAGTTCTTGAACGTGATCCTCCTTCTGGGTTACTTCAGGGAGTGGTGTAGGCAGCGGCAGTAGCTCGGGTACAGGGGACCCCTTCTTGTTTATTTTCTGGCGGTCATTCACTAGGTTGTTCACGCGGTTTTTCGAATCCAATTGTTGCACGTCATTGCGCAAAACGTGCTTCATACGAGGCAGTCTTGCAGGTGAACATTTGAAAGCATGAGAGACAGGTTTGGTCGCTGACTACGGGTATATTTCCGTACTTTGCCTGGAACTATTAATCATCATCAATTCGGGTGGCTGTACTCCGGGGTGGACCTTTTTGGTGTGTTTGTTCTCGAGGATAGAGTTGTGGAAATGGGTGTGGTAAATAGAAGAAAAAACGACCGGTCGACGTCACCGCAGAAGATGCGAATGACCCTCCGGTATTTCAAACCGGTATTTATACTTTTCCTAGAGGAAGTAGCGAATGAACTTATCATCTGACTTTATCATATCGGAAAATTCACAGACACTCGAAAAAATTTTACCACGCGACATCAGAGCAATCACAGACGAACACGCAGTAACTGCCACATGTGTACTCATAATTATTTTGTGGTCCTGTTTCATTGTAGATCACCGTTTTGAAAGCACTCAAGTATTCATAGACGTAGGTATTTGGCTTCAGGTTAAGTGAACAGAAGAAATTGCAGACACCGTTTTTGTATACTATTGCCTGTTAGTGTTCTCGGCCTTCTCATGTGTCTGTGTGTCAACAACTAGACAGAGTCTCCGTTTTCTGATTTTTGGCAGTTGATCACAGCTAAACACACCTACGAACTATTTTTTGGCACATGTGTCGGCGTTCAAAATAGAGGTGATCTCGCTGCCGTACATTAGCGCCAACCGCCCACTTACCTGCTTATTGTTACAAGTATTGCTATAGCACGCGGTTATGCCTCATATACTACTCGACCTCACGGCAATGATTTCTCTAAAGCCTTTGATCGAGTTTCTCATGTGAAACTATTGCATAGATTGAAAATTCTCGATTTTCATACTTCCATTGTCAATTGGATAACATGTTTCTTGTCTGAGAGAACATTTCAAGTTACTATTGGAAGATCAAAATCCGAAGTTCACAAAATAACTAGTGGAGTACCTCAGGGGGGTGTTCTTTTCCCAGTTCTCTTCAGCATATATACCTGTGAAGTCCCAAAAATGCTGTCTGTCGGTGCAGTGAAGTGTAAAGTCTTCGCAGATGACACAAAAATTTATCAGAGTTTTTCATCAGATCAAACTACAGACCATCTCCAGACTGCCATAAACAATATGTACCACTGGTCACAAGACTGGCAGTTACCTTTAGCAGTAGAGAAAACCAAAATGATGCACATCGGTAAAAACAATCCGAAAAGAGATTACGTCATTTCTTGTTCTGATGTTGAGAAAGTCAGTACTATTCGGGATATAGGATTTATTATTAATGAATCACTGAACTTTGCTAATCATTGTAAGAGAATAAGCAGACTTGCAAAGAGAAGAACTTTCAATATATTCAAATCATTGAAAGTCAAAAAACAAGACGTGCTTGTTAAGCTATATAAGACTTACGTTCGTCCCATTGTCGAGAGTGGATGCACTGTATTTAATTCAGATAAGGGTGCTGTAAAAGCACGAGAATCTGTGCAAAACGATTTCACTAGGAAGTTGTTCATGAGGAAAGGTGGCTACACTTATTGTAAAGTACCTTCATCTGAAGTAAGAAATAGAATACTTGGCCTGAAATCTCTGATCAGTCGTAGAGATACATTTGATTTGGTCATGGTGCACAAAATCTTAACTGGTCAGATAGGTTTGAAACCGTGTAATTTTTATACTTTCTCGAACTCTAGAACAAGAGGAGCGAACACTAAACTGAGTTTTCCTATACCAAAAACAAAACTGCGTCAGCAGTTTTTCTCCGTGCGAGCAGGTTCAAAATACTTGAAACTGACCAAAAAGAAGAAGTTGCCATTTTCAGTTGCAGGGTTAAAACGAATAGTATCATCATAATATTGTGAGATCTGTACTGTATTTACTGACTGCCTACACCGTAACTTTTACTATTCCATTCCTTTATGTACCGTATGTTACATATGTTTCCGTATAGTATATCCCTTCGTTATATCTCTTCGTGTTCCATTCGTACTGTTTGACATGTTCAAATTTGTTTGCATCCTTACCATATTTTTTTATCACACGCTTTACTTGCGTAATAAATTCATTCATTCATTCAATTAATTGGAAAGACCTGTTTGAAGGAGGACAGCAGGGCAGCGGCCCGTTCGTGGGAACGGTACGCGAGCGGGGCGGGATGCGCGAAAAAGGGATTGGAGGTATTCTGGCTAGTGTTGTAAGCATGATACCTACGTTTCTAAAATCCACTGTTGGTAAGGAGATACTGAGCACCCGAAAAGGTGTGGTCAGCGACAAGGCGGCAGGTGCGCCGCCTGTAACGACTCTGAAACGTCGCGCCCGGCAATCTGTGAAAAACCTGACCGGACTTGGCCGTATAAAAAAACCGGTTGGTGTTCTGAAACTTCATAACAGACCGCGAACTGTACGTGAGCGGTTGGTCGGTTCTAAACGCTCAGTGCTATTGGATTAATGCTAAAACTAATTGATGTCAACTCTAATGAAAATATTTTTCCTGAACTTGAGTTTAATACTATCCCGCCTTCTCAAGTCGGCGGTCTGGGCACATTCCTCTTAAAAATTCTCTACTTCCTATGGGCCTATGGGAGTTAAATATTTGCTCAAATAATAAATCTTTTGTCAACCTGAAGAAACCTGGTTAGTGTTCACATTCAAAATTACCGACGGAGACGGTGCAGCTGTTGGGAGGGTCTGATAACTCCCGGGTACTCTACCATTCAATTGATTGCCTCTAGCATTGTGAGACAGTACACTTTGCACATCAACTCTCAGATGGTCTATGACACTACTGTGAATCATTTCAACAAAACATATCTGGAGAACACCCTGATTCATAACGAAAATGCAAAGAGTTTTGTGCTTCACGAACATATCTTAAACAATAATCGATGGTTTATTCCTTAGTGGTTCTGACAACCTTTTGTAAAGTAAAGAACCTGTTTATCCCTCTTGCCTTGTTTTGATAGTAGTGTGTAATTGTATTTTAAACGTAAATTATCTACTTTAGACTTGCAACCTGAATGTAACAGACAGCCTCTTGGAGGATAGCCGTTGTCTTCCTAGAAGACTCTTTTCCTCCAACTCCCAGCGCCCTTTTGACGCCAACAACACCTTCACACAACACTCAGTGATACGGGAGAAAAATAAAGCTTGTATTGTATTGTATTGTATTCAATTGAGTGGCTACCACTACGAGACTGTACACAACGACGAGGTGGAAATCGGACATATCGCGAGACAGAAACTGACAGCTGGTGGCAAGCTCTGTCAGGTAGCTGCCCCGGTTAGCATTGATCTTTTTAACGAGGAGCGCTTACTTCTGCACTACTGTGGTGGACAGCTAACTGCCTGCCCCAATTGGAGCGAGTTTCTGATAGAAGAGTACGCAACCGCGCTACCGGATAACTACAAGTTCGTTGTAGATAATTTTCATCTCCTGGTGTGGGACGTGAATGGATTTACAATGGCCGTGAAAAACAAGCTCGTGCAGGAGAAGATACAGTACCCCATGACCTCTATACAGATGCGGTCGTTTTACATACCTGAGCATAGAATGGACTCTCCCGTTAATACTCTGTTTACTACCCATTGTCTTGAGCGTGTAATTGTAGGTCTTGTTAATAGTACCACAAAACAGGAAATATGTATTTCGCGTTTTGTTCTCAGATGACAAAACACGAAATATGGATTTCGCGTTTTGTTCTCAGACGACAAAACAAGAAATACGCATTCGCGTTTTGTTCTCAGATGACAAAAACACGAAATGTGGATTTCGCGTTTTGTTCTCAAATTACAAAACAGGAAATAAGAGTTTCGCGTTTTGTTCTCAAATTACAAAACAGAAAATAAGAATCTCGCGTTTTGTTCTCTGATGACAAAACAGGAAATATGGATTTCGCGTTTTGTTCTCGGTGACAAAACGGGGAATATGAATTTCGCGTTTTGTTCTCAGATGACAAAACAGGAAATATGGATTTCTCGTTTTATTCTCAGAGATATAATCCGATTTCAATCATAACGACAATTCAATTATACAAGAACTCAATTGAAAAGTCACGGATAGCTAGCATTCTAATGAGGCATTGTAGCTTTGTCCTTGCACGTTTCTGAGTTCTGCTGTGGTTGACATGTTTCACGTGACTATACAATTGAAAACAATTATTCGCGCGTCCAATCATGTTTCCAATCATGAAAAGAAGTTTAAATTGAAACAAGGAGTTAGAGAAATATAGCTTTGTTCAGACATTTTTCCATTATTTAAACGTATCTATAGAAATTTTCATAGAAACTTGACCAGTTGGATAAATTATCATGTGTTGTGCTTTGTTCTACAACGAAATGTCAAGTTGACATGAAAAATGTTGTATTTTTATTTACAGTTCGGTCTAGCACAGAAAAAAGGTACATTCGCATTTTCAAACAGGCAGTGTGTTTATGGTAAATGACTGCCTATTCTAGTAGCTCATTCAGCGGGAACTCAGTAAAATGAATGTGAATTCATATATAGTACCTTATTGATGGGGAGCGAAAAACCCTGTTATACGAAATAAGTTGATTAACTATTACATGCGAAACAGTGAACTGTGCTTAAATGAAGACTTGATGTCAGAATTAGTTCGAACTGCCTTCACATTATTAATTGTCAAAGATCGAATAATAACGTTCATTCCATAACGCTGCGTGAAACTTTGAAATATGTAAACAAAAATCTCACACCCGATCACCTAATTGATGAGCTCTTTTGACACAACAATGAACACAATATACAAATACTACATATATCATTGGTCGATCCATAATGTATCTTAAATTGTGTCAAGATACAAACTATACAACATTGTAAAAAACAATGACATCGTTCGGTTCACTCTCTTTCAGAAAAGCAACAACATAGACTGAAGTTAGCGGATGAATTTATATATTTCTCATTCAGCTTCGATCAATCTCTGAGTTTCGCAAAGTTTCTGGTAAATTTCATTCTTTCGCAAAAGTTGCTCGTGCGTGCCTGAAAACATTTGATGACAATAAACAATTTCCCGATGATTATCAGTTATTTGAATCTAGCTTTCTTCGTATTGTTTGGATCGTTCGGACTTGAATTTGAGAATATATTAGATTAGCTATTCGACTGAATGGATCAATAGTTTCTCCGACGATGCTTTATATGAAACGGACAAAACACTTCCGTGAAGTATAATGCCAAAGGTGTACACATTATCGCCCGCATACCTGGCTAACTATGTTGTTCTAAGAGATTTTTTTCAGTTTGTATTATTTAGAAAATTACCAGTATTAGAAGCAGACAAATTTTCACGTGTTATGAAGGATCTCCAATACACCCTAGCCTAACTGTAACGGTTTTTGAGTTCTTGGAACAAAACATTAATCACCTTGATCAATTATTCTCACTTTTTACGTTCTGTTTTACAACTAGGAAAACACATTGATCGACTATTCTGTCTCCAACCATTATGACGTCACTATTATGGTTTCACGTGACCATTTTACTACCAGTAAAACACATTGATAAACTGCTTTCACGTTCCACGTTACCGGGAATCACCTTGATCAACAATTCTTCCCCTGTCTACAACTGCTATGACGTCACTGTTCTGAATGGTGGATAGGCGATGAGCTATGACCACACAGGTTCGACCCTCACGTGCGGCTTCCAATGCATCTTGGACTATCTGGAACACAGAAGATAAAGACAGATACCGTAATCCAAGAAATATTTTGAGACAAATGGCAAGTTTGTTTCTCGTGGAACGAAAAAGTACCGTTACTCATTGCTACGATAGATACGAGACATATAAGTAGAAAGAAAACAACAAGAAACAACAGAACAATGATTTTAGTGAAAGTATAAGTTCTATGCTCAAACTAGATTCATGTATCGGCTTTATAGACCTATTGTAACACCCATATTAGTATTCGAGAGGTAGTTGAGTTAAACTTCAGAACCATTCCACAGGGGGATAGTGTAAGGGTGACAAAGATTAATCTATACATGTATCTAATAATCATATCACATAAGTTAACTATATCAACCGTACCTTTTCACTCTCTGTATCTAGGGCACTAGTGGCCTCGTCTAGAAGAAGTATCGTGGGATTCCGAACCAGGGCCCGGGCTATCGCAATTCGCTGTTTCTGGCCTCCAGATAACTGTGTTCCCTTTGCACCCACTTGGGTGTCGTAACCCTGTAACGAATAAAAATTTAGTGAACAAATTATCGTTGTAGTTCAACTCTGACCGAAACACATCGGTACTCACGAGAATCGACGGCAACGCCACAGGATCGAACCATCGTGATAGGACAGCAAACACCGTATGAGCCGGCATTTGGAAGAGCTAATATTATACTAATTAATGTGATAATCAATATTTAACGGCAACTACTTGAAACTTGTTTTTCTCTTCTCAATCGACCTGCAAGACAATTAATTTTCAGGTTTAGTTTTTGTTGGTTGTTTTTCCCATCCATTAAAGGAAGGTATTCACCACTTCTTGTATATACCACTCAACCTACATTTGGCTGCGCTAAGATGAAGTTGTGGATGTTCGCCAGTAAGGCTGCGTTTACCATTTGCTCATAGGTTATTTCTCTGTCCGAACCAAAACGGATATTCTGCAAATAACAAAAGTATAGTTGAATCACACTAGTGGTACAATAGCAGACAACCAAGAGTACGCCAAAATTATTCTTTGTTCGCCAGTCGATGAGATAGTGTGCGGATCAAGGATGCGCAGACGTGCAGAGAACTGTGGACGGGCCCGTTTTTTTACAAAACTGACAAGGGGTTCAATCACGTTTGATGACAGTTACATTTCAATTCCGTTGTCTTTACTGTGATCTACCATTTATAAAAAAAAACAGTATACTAGTACACAGGCTGAAACATTCGAGTAAGGATGAATATGCCAACCTCGCCAATTGTGCAATCGAAAAGTGTGGGCTCTTGGCTCACAATGCACACCTGCAATACTTCTAGTTGAATGATAATTGTTGATCAAATGAATAATTTCGAACCAAAAAAAAGTTTCGAACTAGATTTTGATGACGAATCAAACAACTAAGTGAAAAAGGCAAGTTGCAGTTGTTTATTTAGTTTCTTTAGCTACTACACAATTAAACTCGAGCGAAATCGCGTTTTAAAACCCGTGTTCCACATTTTCAACGGAATATTTGAAACTAGCTTCATACGTGAAGGATCAACGGAACAAAAACGAACAAAAAACAACCGATGGGGAAAATTTTTCGTGTCTCGACATGTCTGGCGGGCTCACGCAAAAAAGCTAACCGAACCAACCTTGCCAATGGAAAAATGGGAAGCATAAAGTTTTCAAAGTATATTTTCTCATGATTCACCTGTTCTCTAAGGCTGTGGATATTGAGATCTCTGATGTTTTCCCCATCTATCATCTGAAATTAAACATTCGATTGAGGTTAATACTGATACTAAATCGAATAAGAGGAAGTAAATCATCAGTTTGTCTACGATAGAAAGGATGGTATAAAAGAAGAGAAATAATATTATTCATATAAATCGTTAATAGTACGGAGGAGTCTTCATGATGCCGAACATATTTGACAATAAACACTAATGTAAGACACTGGTTTTTTGAAATGTAATGTACAAAATATAATATATGTTGTCTTACTATATCTCCCCTTCCATAGTCATAGAATCTTTCGAGTAGTCCCATTACAGTACTCTTTCCACAGCCAGAATGACCTACTAACGCCACAGATTGTCCTTGTTTTACCTGTAACACTATTACTGACAACAAACTACAAACTTTTAAAAGTGTAGTTCAACTGAAAGCAAAGAGAAAAAAACTGTCTGACTAACTATAGAACAGAAAGGAATCTTCAAAAAATGCAAATACTCTCTTATAAAATATTGAGAGACTGGTAGATTTATGTTCCAAGTTGAGATACACAACAATATTAGTAATTTTGTAATCAATATTCTGTGAGCAAGAAAAAAACTACCTCCAGACTTAATCCGCGCAGAATTTTCGTGTACTGTCTGGTTGGATAGTTGAAGTACAGGTTACGCAGAGATATGTTTCCAGAAATCGACTGGAAGTAATTACATGTGGTTTTAATCAACCTCAAAGTTGTCATCTACATTTAGATTCGTTTATATAGAGCTAATTGTATAGGTAGTTGTTCACCGTGATCAACTTTCACGCAAAACACAAATCACGGATGCTTTGCCAAAAACTATTCCGATGGTCAAGTAGAGCTCGTTTCAATGTTTCGTGATAAGTTCTAATAAGAACCCCAAATGCTATTGCTGTTCATCGAAACCGAGTTATCAACAAATCCAATTATTTCATTAAGATTTCAATTGGTTGATAAATGAATACATCGAAGTACAATATCTTTTTCTCAAAACCTACTTTGGACACTTCGTTAACCCGAATTATATCAAAATAGTTTACTTCGTTCAAATGTTTCATCGAAAGTTCAAATTAAAACCCGATTCGACCTTTTTGATTCCTTCCTCTGAGAGTGAATCTATTTCTGTCGGTTGTTCTATCAGCTGGAAAAGCAGGGAGGCGGCTAGACGAGACTTCACGACATCGGGGATGAAAGAAGACACTTGACCTACCATCTGACCACAGAAAGAGACGGCGAAGAAGACACTGAAGAGAGAGGGAGACATTCTCTCTCTCTTTCTCTCTCGGTCTCTCTCTCTCTCTCTTTATCTCTCTCTCTCTCTCTCTCTCTCTCAATCTCGCTCTCTCTCTCTCTCTCTCTCTCTCTCTCTCTCTCTCTCTCTCTCTCTCTCTCTCTCTCTCTCTCTCTATCTCTCTCTCTCTCTCTTCTCTCTCTCTCTCTCTCTCTCTCTCTCTCTCTCTCTCTCTCTCTCTCTCTCTCTCTCTCTCTCTCTCTCTCTCTCTCTCTCTCTCTCTCTCTATAGTTAGTTAGAGCTGACTCAAATAATTACTTTAACGATCGATTTACATATAACTGACCGATACACGTCACTCGGCTTCATTTCCCCATTGTCAATATAAATGGATCCCAGCCAAAAAGCTATCGAATACATGAAGAATATCAGCGATTGTGAGAAGGCGAAAACCCCTCCATACGTGTGGGCCTGATGAAGGTTTTCTCTGGAACAATATTTTTGCGACGTTTTGCGCAAACTTGGATATTAGTTACCTTTTAATATTTCCCTAATGTTTTCTCTCAATGTTCTGTCCTCTTTCTTAGACGTTGCTATGTTATCGCATGTACGTTGTATTCCAACACACCAGAGTACGTATGCTAAAAGATCCCGCCTTCTTCATCCCATCCTGCGCCCGATGTAAGAGCAGAGAAATAGCGTATCTTTGAGAAGACGCAGGATGGGATAGAGGTGGCGGGATCTTCTAGCACACGTGCTCTGTGGGCAGTAGATTAACCCTGAACGTATCAATACCTCCTTACTCAACTTATCTTACCTGCTTCTCTAACACATTTGTAGTTATCTTCTTACGTACATGTACATTCTTTGGACCTACATGTCCGTTCTCATTCAACATACCTGTACGGTTTGTCGAGATATTCGCAATACGCGGAATGCATTTGTTTCTGTCGGTTCAACGCCTGTACGGTTCGAATGTTGGCAACTGCTTGAGAAGCAACTTTTCCCGCGTTTTCCAGAAGAGCCACATTCCGCATCTTCTTACCAAACTAAAAGAACATCAACAATGTTGAGATATTTTCAACCTTTGTTCGGTTTGGACAACAATTTGTATATTGAGAGATCATATTCAATGTTTAAACCTATTCGGCAAATTGAGACATTTTCACTAGAAACCTTGAAAATCTCAAGAGCCGCAATTGAAAGTTTAGTTCGACTCGGAACTCGAGTGCGGAATTTTATGCGGAACTCAAGAATATATTCACATTTACACCTGCATTTTCATCTTGAAATATTCGCTGATCTTGATTGGGTGATTACAAAACAGCATAAAACATTGGAACAACATAGAACACTAAATAAAGAATTCAGTCATACTGTAACAGTAAGAGTAGGAATGAAAAGGGCTATACCTGCATTCGCATCTCGAAATATCCGCTTATAATGACTAGTGGCAGCATTGGAAGTAGGACCAAAGCCAGCCTCCAACCATAAAAGAAACCGATGGAAAGAGCTCCAAGTACGGTAATCAACGATGAAATTACCATCGGGAGGCGGGTAAAGATCTGGATTGAAACTATAACTCGTTCTTCTCATCTCGTACTGTTCTTCAAGTTCTCGGAGGAATTTAACCGCAGCAAGAAACGGAGTAATATTATTATTGTAATATACTTATTTCAGCATGGTTTTCGAATACTTCGAGCACTGAGGCTCTAAACAGTACCGGTTTGAATTTTTCGATTTGTCTTATGTGAACTCCACTATGCTAAAAATAGTTTGAAAACTTTTCTGTACTAGAACAACAGAATCAAATGTAAAAATGGCTAGCTAAAAAAACCACGCACCCGAAATGGGATAAAAGGTTGTAATCATGCGGTGTCTCTGTAGATTTGAAAAAGACTATATTTGTTTTCCACTCACGTATCGGACATTGGGCGCGTCCGTGGCGAATCGCGTACACAACTTTCCGGTTCCGTTCGTGATGTCATCAAAGAAGGAAATATCCTGTCGAAGGAGATTTTTGAAGGCCTCGAAGCGCAGTTTCTTCGTCAACTCCTCGCCACATCTACCAAGAGCATTTGCCTGAATCACATGAATAATGATAAATTATTTTGGCGAACAAACGCCCAATCTACTATATAGTAGACGTGAAACATTCAGATTCACAGTACAAGTGGTCGTTCCGCTTGTCACGCGCTCCTAGAGACATATGCAACTAGAAAATGTTCAGCGACTGAACGGTGATTGTACAGTGAAACTAATGCAATATTTCAGAATGTATTCATTCATTTCTCTTCTCATCGGAATTCTCAGAATGTATTCAGGAATGCATGTTCACACGCAGTCCTCTTCTCCCTTCCTCGATAGAAGTTTCTCGCATGTCACTGGATCAATGCCATTAGAGCATTCGATAATCCACCATGATGTCTTCAATGAAGGAGGGACCAAGATCAACTCAGAAGAAACTGCTACTACAAAGATCTGTGACATGTATGACGATTTTCATTTCAGTTGTGGAAATATTCATTTCAGTTGTGGAAATATGCGTACATATGCTAAAACATTCAGGCCCCCTCACACCATTCTGCGTCTCTCGCTTTTCCCACTATTTCGCGTGACTTGTATCGGATTTCGATTTTGAGGAGTAATTAGCAAGTCACTGTTTAGTTCATTATATAGTGTACATGAAACCTGCAAATGCGTGCCAAAGTTTGCCGCCTTTCGAAGAGTGTTCGACCGAGTGAAGATTTCGTTGATTATTTTAATTCGCATGTTTGACAAAATCTAACCTAACCTAGCCTAGACTAATCTAACCTAGTCTAACCTACCCTAGTCTAGCCTTACCTGGCGTGGGGAATTTGCGTTTCAAAAAAACAGTTTGTTCCGTTGGTAAGAACTATTTAATTAGTCAGATGTACGATGTCTCAACCATGTTTTTCAGCAAATCGTCGGTTGATTAAGTTATCGAAATTAAATTAGCATAGTGGTGTGAAATATGTACAGGAAAAACGGTTAGCGGACAAAGCTGATCTATAGTATGGATGAAACATCCGAGTGCGAAAGTTTCCCAGGTTACAGAGAGATTTCGTCTGAATGTCAAAACTGTGTCTCAGAGCTGTATGCTCTGTTCGGTAAAATGCTTGTTAAAGATCGAAAATGAGTGATTGATGACTACTCAAAACAAAAATACCCTGGATTCAACTAGTTATCGAATTTTTGTCGGGTATTCAACATATTTGGCACAATTATTGGGGCCGAGCAGGAAATTGCTGATTTTTTTGACACGCATTCAATACAAACTGGTGATCCAGCGCAGAGCTCCGCAAACTGCACAGCTGCCGATTTTTCGAATCAGTTCGAAAACAATAAATCCGTGAGAAATCATGAGAATAATCATCATGAGCATGACCATGAAAATCATGAGAAATCAGAAATGAGCAATCAAGGTTGACCTTGATTTGAACACGCACGGCAAAGCTATCTGCTAAAGCCTTTATAAACTATGTATTTCATCTTTTTTAGTAACCCGAAGTAAAGACTCTTCAATTACTTTGGGTGAAGTTAACATGATTACATTAGTGGATCTGAGCAGCTATCAACCTTTAGCTGTCTGATAAATAGACTGACTGAAACATGTGGATGCGAGAGCAAAATCACAGAAAATTTCACAAAATTCCCAGAAAATCCCTATATTCATTTACGAAATTTGAGGGGGGGGGGGAGAAGAGAAAAATGTCATTTCAGGTACCCACGGGTACCTTAACAACCGTAACCCTCGTAAAATCAGACTAAATATGTACACTACATGTTCAATGAGTGTGCAATATTTCGAAATGAATTTGGCATATATACTAGAAGTAAATTGAATAGTCACAAGAATTAGGCATCGCCAGAATAATAGAACCAAGATTACTTGGCCCCTCATTTGTTCGATTATACGTGGAATGACTCGAAACATGTCAGACAGTCTGCGTCTCTCTGACCTGCACACTCTCTCTACGAGGCCGCTACAAAAGTGGCTCGCTAATTTGCAAATAATTGTCTGGGAAGGGGAGATCGCCAGTTTTGGCGTGGGTCGTGGGAAAGTTGGAAGGTCATGAAAATGTTTGTCTCTTCTGAGTCTTTCATACCGCCTCGAAGTAATTGAAGCCTCCAGTTATAAATTTGTCCTTATATTTATGAAGCATGAACACATCATCGAAAAGACCTCCGGACTATATATCTAGAGAGATTGAAACGGCCAAGTGCGGGCGAAAGTGCCGATTTATCAAAACCATAAAAAAGCAGTTCGTGAATTGCCTAGACTACCCAGCGAATTTGACTAGGAAGTCCGAAAAAAAACATAACAATTAGATCATTTGTTCAGTTCAGATTGGTAGTAGTGTACTGTTCAACTAGCCCGACCATTTTTCTACAGATTGTTTTGAAGATTATTCAGCTCAGTGATGGGCATGCACGGGAATAATTAGTAGCGGGCAAGATTGACAACATTAAAAATAAGGAAGTGTAGCTATCTTTCAACCATGTTGTTACACATTTATTCTAACAAATTCCAGTCTAGTGATGTCGGACATGCACGGGACGAGCCGCTAGCGGTCAAGACTGTTCTATACTATGCATGAAACACGCAAATGCGGAAGTTTGCCATTTCACAGAACAGATTTGCCTGAATCCAACGAATCATCAAAACAGTGTTCTAGAGCTTTATGTTTTGGTATGTGAAATGTGAAATTCTCGTTATATGTTTTGGTATGTAAAATTCCACTATTAATCTATAACATTTCTACAAGTAAAAGCCCTGATTCAATTCAGTTACAGTATAAAGTAAAAAACGAGTATATACTTTCAGTCAATCGCACAGTCACGTGAAACATGTAAAACACAGCACAACTCAGAAACGTGCAATGGGAAAGTGCACGATTCCTCATTAGAATGCTAACTTTACGTTACTATTCAATTTACTTCTAGTATAAAGAAATAAAGTCGAAAGTGGTTCGTTTCGCCTCTACCCCCTGAGGCAACCACTTAAACGAAGACAATCTCTTGTTTTAACAAAATATTTTTGTACTCGACATACAAAGTAGTTTCAAATGTATATTTCTTTTGTTAATGATGTTTTTTCAAACATTGAATAGTTTTGCTACATTTACATTTGTTCAGTAAATGGCTCGCACGCAAATAATGTGGTTTTGGTGTTCATTGGATATTATTGATCGTAATTGAAGTTTGTTTTTAAGAGAGTTGGTCGCGGATTTTGTGAATTTTCAATTTTTTGCTGATTACTCACTGCCACATATATATACACTGCTTCAATCTATAGAATTTTGAAAAAAAACAAGACCGATGTCAATCGGATTAGCCCGATATCAAGAGTGACTGAAACACTAAAACCTTTCCCCATCTGATCAAATACTGAATTTCAATAATTCGAATCAAGGTGATCGTTGTGATTGATTATCATCGAGTGATTATCGAGCGAATCTAGTGCAATTCTTACAGCATGACTTGTAATTCGTAAGTATCGACTCTTCAAACTCCTGGTTTCATCTCATGATTTCATAGCTCAGGAACGGAGAATATTAACCTATAGCCGCCTCGTCTAATAAATAGACTGACTGAAACATATAAACGCGAGAGCAGAGTCAGATAGAAAATTTCACAAGATTTTCCGAAAATCCCTATACTCATTTACTCAATTTGAAGGAGGGGAGAGGAAAATGTCATTTGAGGTACCCACGGGTACCTGAACAAACGTAACCCTCGTAAAATCAGACTGAATCTGTACACTACATGTTCAATAAGAGCAATATTTCAAACTGAATTTGGCATATTTGAATAGTAACGAAAATTAAGCATTCTAATAAGGCATTGTGCACTTTGTCATTGCACGTTTCTGAGTTCTGCTGTGTTAAACATGTTTCACGTGAATATGCAGCAGTAAGTCAGTTTGTCTTGAGTATCCCTTCAATATTAACCACCATTCCTTGCTCTCATTAACACGGATTTTAATCATAATGTTGTCTCAAAATTCTTGTCTTAATTGTTTATCTCAACAATTTCGAATAGTCCTACCGATATGAAAAATCCAGCCGCACGAATGACACCGAGTGCGAGAAAAATTGTAGAAAGGAGGTAGACTTGGTCCTGCATTTGCTCCACTGGTTCCGAGTAAACCTGGAATTGGACCAATCTTTTTGACACCCATCGAACCTACATGAATGAACAGCACTCTGTAGAACGGCTGAAACATTTGAATGGTGATTCAAGTATTAGGCCGATGGCGATTGCAGTGGTTCAAAAACTTTATTTGATCTCGTAATATACATTAATGAGCATTTCTCGATTCACCCATAGATCCACAGTTGTTTGATGAAGTGACAGAGGAATATTAGTATCGAATGATACGTTGGTGAGAGACTGCTAACGAGTTAACCACAAACATTTCATCATTGCTGCTCAATGTCAAAGATACATATCGATCGATTACCAGTAGATATTGATTTTTGTAGATGTACATGTGCATTTTGACTGATTGTCTGTATACGGTGGTAAGTAGAATGAGAACTACGAGTTTCTGCCTGAGCTAACAGGGAACAACTCATGAACATGTGTTTTTCATTCAATCTAAACTGACATAGGGTATTCTATTTAAAGTAACCAACATTGACAACTTCCGCATAAACCAATGCAAAAAGCGGAATGACAGCTCCATAGAGAGATGATCCGAATAGGCCAAAAACAGCCCAGCCCCATTTCTCTCGGTTGAACAGAAAAATCTTCCACATCGGGCTTGGTACCAGATTACTGTTCTGTAAATAAGTTATGTAGGAATAACAAAACATTGAATTTCTTTGTTTAACAAATAGCTAATTCACAGAATTGAATAATCAATACGAAAATCTTTTCATTTCTCTTGATATCGAGCCATGAACATAACTTGCTCGAAAATTCATGCATTTCATGTCAGATGAAGACTGAGATTCAGTTTTCTTCAGTGTTGATTTTTATGTACAGAACACTGGTGCTCTCAATGTTTTTCTGCAATAAAGAACTTTACCGAAATGGAATTTTTCTGCAATAAAGAACTTTACCGAAATGAAATTGCTGACCTGTAACTCTTCCTGTAGGTCGTTAATACTAACAGCGATCGAATCCAGACTCAGAGTGGAATTTCTTCTCTGAGAGACGGCTGATTCGATAGTTGCTAGTTCCTGTTTCGGTTCTGAATTTCTCTTGTAAACTTATTGGAGCTGATAAGATGTAGGTAGAGTTCAACGTTTATACTTTTTACCTGTTCTATATTGAATTTATCGAGTTTAACAGTTTCGAGAACCGTGGAATTTTTGACTCACCTAGCTGTTTCATCGATTACTTAAAGCAACGTCCTAACCCATTTCAGTGGTTTGCTTTTGACAGAATATCCCTTTCTATAATTCGCCTGCTTGGTATTGCGCGCAGCGCTGAGCTCTGCGCATATTAGTTTTTGATCACAACATAGCGGATTTTCAAATTTTTCAAAACAAAACAAATGGCCGGGCCAGACGTTCGTTGCCCAAAATCAAGGATTGATTATGGTTTGTGAGAGAAAGTTTACTAACCGTACATGTAACGCAGTTCATGTTTTACAAATCAACATATTTTACCTGTTGAGTTGAATAAACTTTCAAGAAGCAATGATTTATATTATATGTCATTATTTCATATCTATAAATTCATTATTTCCTTCGGAAAAAAGAGGTCAATTTGTATGAAAAATGTCCTAAACCATTCATTTTAGTGGGGTTGATAGAATATTGAATTCATAAAACACATAATTTCCACTGATGTTTTCATTTTCACATTGAACATTTCTGCTTCCATTTACAGTCTAAGCAGTCGTACTACTTTGAAATGTAACGAGAACGGGAACTTCATTGAATATATTTGGAAGAAATAACCTTTCAAATGAGTTGCCTCTTTTTGACGCAGAATCTGTGTTTGTGTCATCTCATAGAAAACTCCTCGCTTTTTCATTAGAGACGCGTGATTTCCCCTCTCCACAATGGTTCCTTGCTGAAACATTGGGCTGCGGTCGAGTGTCAATTAGCTTCAAATGTACAGCTCAATCACTATATTCAAACATTTTTCATCATGAAATTTATGCCGAAACTGTTTTCATTGAGCGTCGTGCGTAGAGAACAGTGAAAAAACAATAAAACATTCAACTTGTTCACGAGTGTTTGTCTTTTTTAGATACATGTTTGCACAGAAATGTCCGTTAACTGAAACTGTGAAAATACACGATAAACATTTACGAAATCACTAATTGAATTGTTTTCATACCTTAAAAACAAAAATCTTGTCGCAGTTTCTTATAGTGGACAGTCGATGGGCAACGATTATGGTGGTGCGACCCGCCTGCGCCTGAAACATTCAGTTCAAGTACTGCAGAATTGTGCAGAACTCTGGTAGTTAGCTTATTTCTTTGTGTGCTCGCTGTGCAAAATTCTCGCAATGTTTCAAAACGCTAGAAATTCAAATTTTGTATGTGATGATTGTCATATATGGGTGTTGTAAATTGTGACTCCACTATAGACGAGAACTACACAAAACACTCGCTTTAGTATTATATTCATACAATATTCTTCTATCCTTTTCCATGTTGATCAATTTTTCATAATTTTTTCTATACTCTTTATTTTTGCTAAGATGAGAAACTTGCTGATATCAAAAGTAGAAGGCTGTCCTTCTACTTATGTTAATATCAAAACACTCACCCGCAGTAAAGTGGCAAAAAAGCAAAATGGGAAATGAGACAAGGTGCAGAGAGATTCTACTATACTTAGAACGCAATTGACTAGTCACGTGAAGTTAACATTCTAATAAGGCATCCTGCACTTTGTAATTGCACGTTATGAGTTATGCTGTGTTCAACAAGTTTCACGTGACTGTGTAATTGACTAACGGATACGCAGTCTGCTACTTTGTGTCACAAAAAAACAATCTAATTTCTGAGCCACAACAACAAACAGTGATTTCTGGATCATACGTAACATTTCAGGTGATTATGAAATTAGCTCAAATTGCCAGTGTTATTGATTATTCATTATTATTCATATTTGACCTACCTTTTCCAAGGCCGCCTGAACAACAGTCTCCGCTTCTGTGTCCAATGCACTCGTCGCCTCGTCAAGAAGCAGAATTTTCGGATTTCTGATCAAGGCTCGAGCAATTGCTGAAGAAATTTCAGAGTCACTTTGAGCGTTTTCTCATATTTACTGTGCTTGTTGTGGTTGTATGTCAGTCTGTTTCATCTGTTTCATCTTTGTTTTATAATTGAACAAATTTGATCCTCGAGCTCAAAAAACTACGTAAATGGTCACCAACTGCGAGTTACTAAAATGCTATATGGGGAAAATTGTGTATTGCTGAAGGAATGAATGTTTTGATAAAATGTTACACCGATATCCTTTTCTCCCGGTTCGGCAATGTTAATTGTGTGTCATTGCGACCATCATATAGTTGGGTCTGTACCCAATTCGAGACTTTTCCAGAGAAGTTTGTTTCGTGTGGTTATTTTCCAGTAGAACATGGTACAAACCACCATAATAAAGGTAATAACGGCTCAACATTCGAAACTCCTGATCATACTAGAACTAACTAGAAGTATCTTATGCTACTTGTGAGAAACAAAAAAATTGAAGACGAACTCGAAATTTACATAGTTGGTTCATTTTTTTCTGATGCCTGATGGGCAAGCTCCACATTCTTCAAATATAGATAGAATATCGATTCAATACAAATAAATAAACCCCGACCGATTCGTTGTTTCTGTCCCCCACTCAGTTGAATTCCCCTTTCGCCCACGCGGGTTTCGTATCCATCCGGTAATTTTGCTATGAAATCAGAAGCGTTTGCCTTCAATGAAAATTATCGATTGATAAGATGAAAAGTATTGATTGATAAGACTTCCGCTAACCCAAACCTAAGAAAAACGAACTTCTATTTGAACTTGAATCTGTTATCCACGTAACAAATTTGCCAATTCCTGGAAACTTTCCATTTTTTCACTAGGTTTTTCCTTAATACGATTAGCACAACTTGGATAGCGATGAAATCTGTTTACATTCGAAATTTTCCGTGCAAAAATGGGAACAATACATTTCACAACCTTCGGTTCGCTTATCATCGTTTGATAGATTTAGGCACCACCCGAATGTTTCTAATTGAATATATATTGAGATGCGCAATTAGTTAACGCTAGCTCGTGTGATCTCATATAAAAACAATACAGGTTGACATTTAGTTTTGAGTTTGTTACATTAATTTAGATACCACTCAAAAGTTTCTGAGTAGTTTTATACAGAGAAGAGCCTTGTGTTAATGCTAGCTTTTGTGTCCACAAAAGTATCAAACATTAAAAAAACAACACGATTCGAGAAGCGAAAATTTGTTTAGTATCGGTTTTGTGGATTTGGGCTACACTCAAATGTTTTTGATTGTTTTAATATAGAGATGAAATTTTGCCTAACGCTAACCTCTCATTACTCTCATCAAAAATGTAAAAAAAAAACACAATACCATACCCCCATACGGAAAACTTTACGAAAAAACCATAACATTGCTTGTTCAGTTTCGACTTTCCAAGTTTACCCAAATATATCTGATTATTTTTATATAGAAATGAACTGTGAGTTTTTTGGCTGGTTTCTGCATTTCCGTAAAGAGATAAAATGGAGAATACCATTTGAAAAGCTATAATTTGTTCAGTTTCGGTTTTGTTTGATTTGGGTATTGCTCGAATGTTTCGGACTGATTATATAACTGTAAAAAAAAAACGTACGAGTTGACATGCTTCCATAACTTCTTCATGGGTGGCGTTCTCCTTTCCCATTTTGATATTCTCATTGAGTGTTCCATCGAACAAAATAGGTTCCCAAAAACGAATAGAAATGAAAAATAAATTAAAAAAGAAAAGGACAGAGATACAAAAGAGTTAGAGCGATGGAAAGGAGAGAAAAATAGAGAGAACAAGGAGAGAAAGAAAGAAAGCGAGAGAGAGAGAGAAGGAACGAGAGGAGACAAACAGAGACAGTTAGCAAGATAAATATGAGGACGACGGCCGAAACAGAAGAAATTTCCAAAGTGTTTGTAAGTTTGTCGATTCTGGTTCACATACTGAAAAAAAAGAAATAGAACGTAAGAGGAACATTTTTGATAAAATGAAAACATGACATCAAACACTACCTGACTAACGACTCCAATTGTTTCTCTTAGACTGTGAACGTTGAAATCGGCCACATCTACCCCATCAATAGTAACCTGTGAAATATTCGAGTGAATTAACTATGAAACTTTAAAAAACAGTTAATATGCTTTTTCCAACGCACTCAGCTTATTGTAGGGACAGAGGATTTTATTGCAGTTGAAATTGATTTCTAGATCTCTTCATTGATTTCTTGAGGTAAAGTACTGAATTCAAATTACATATGCGCTCAAAATTAAGAACATTAGTACGTTCAACAAACTAATGAATATGATTCTTTTTCAAATAGTGTTCACCTTTCCTTTCACTGGGTCGTAGAAACGCAGCAGCAGATTGATAATTGTAGATTTCCCGCAACCGCTTGAACCAACGAGTGCCACCTTTTGACCTGCACCAACTTCCAAGGAAATTCCACGAAGAACCTAGATCACTTTCAAAAATTTGTTAACAAAAATGACGGCAGAAATGTATTATCCGGTATGCCAGAAATAAATTTTCCGGTATGCGTCCCCCTTTCACACACCCGGAGACGAGTTGTGGTGGTTGAGTTTGTTTTGTCGCTCACTCGGAGACAGGCGAAGTATACTGTTCACCTTCCCTCAAGTTTCTATTTTTCAACTTATATAGTTGTTTTTCGTTTTTTAACTGAAGTTGTCGATACTCCAGGCGATTTTCGCATTTAAGGTGCGTTGAATGTTTCACCAACTCTATTTGAAAGATATGAGCAGATTAACATTCGGTGTTGAAATAAGAACAGGAAATAGGTCTACTTTTTTCAGTACAATTTTTCTCTCTTTCTCACTCTCTTACCCTCTCTAACTCTCTCTCTCTCTCTCTCTCTCTCTCTCTCTCTCTCTCTCTCTCTCTCTCTCTCTTTCTCTCTCTCTCTCTCTCTCTCTCTGATGCAACTTCTCTTACCGCAATTTCTTTCCTGGAAGGGTAGTGGAAATATACTTGTTTAAGGGAAATTGACCCTTTCAAGTCGGTTATGACCCGTCCTTTCGAAGAATATGGGTCTATCACGGGATGCTGCAAAGAAACTACAGTAATCGAATGTTTTTTCGGGAAGGGTAGCTTTCAAATTATATGTGAAATACAAATCGAATTTGTAGTTACATTGTTGGAAACTCATATTGTACACAGACGTTTTCAACAATATTCCCAACAAAACCCAGCACAATTCTGGGTACTACGGATATGGCTTAACAGATTTTAAGCCAGGGGGGGGGGGGGGGGCGATAGTACGATCCTCCTGCATCCTGTATCGGTTTATATATTTGTAGGAAACTATTTGTATACGAACAATGCGAACTGTTGCACAAGTTGTTAGAGCTCAATTCAGTCTTCCATTCATACTACTTTAAGTAGCTTGAAATGTCTTTCAATGTTAAATGAGGCAAATTAATAATTCCAAACGGAAACAATTGAGAGCAGGTACGATGGACTGTAATTAGTAATTGAATATGATTCCTCGGAAGACAATTTAAAGTGACAGTTGAAATTAGATTTTCACTCGTTTTGTGACATTGTACTAATGTTATATAAGTACTATTTACCAGTCCCACCCTGGCTTCGGTAGCATGTCAACAAAACCTTTCAAGGCTGTTCTGTGCAAATTTGTAATAGTTCAACAAAAACAAAACTTTCAAAAATGATTGTTCACTGTGTCAGTTTCAATAAACTGATGTTTTTTTTCTAAAAAAAACTCAGACGAAACTCTATAGGAACGGTACCATAGTCTCAGTGCAAATAACGAGAGCTCAAAGGAGAACAGAAAGAAATGTGTCTATGAGCACCTTAAGAGAAACTGATTTATACTTTATTCAAATCAAACTAACAAACCTAGTTTGCATACATTTCACATGTTTTAGTCTGTTTTTTAGTTATGTTTAGGTATCCCGGGGTACCTAAACTACCTTTCTTTTATGTCCTTCTTCGAACAATTCCCCGCCAAAAAGCAAGCCACTCTTGTAGTCGCCTCGAGGAGAGAGTACGTCATAGACATACATGTGTCTGCGGCCTCATTGACCCAATGCTCTCTCGCTTTTACAGAAAATTAGCCGCAATCGTTCTGAGAATCATTTGGAACTCACCTTATTCAGTACTTTCAGTACACTTCGGGCGGCCCCCAACGCGGTTGAAATTGAAGAAAGATTAGGAAAAGCGCGTCCGAGAGCAGTTGAACCCGACATAACGGAAAAGAAAACCTGGAAGGAAGGTCATATTATTCTCTCCGTGAAAAATGGAAGTGCATTAGTCATTAAGCATTCAGTTAGCACGCATTTAGATTCAAAATATGTACCACACTTTCACGTTTTCATCGCAGGAGGTGAGATATTAGTGTCCCGCAGTCTTGTTTTCCGAGATGTGAGACAGAACATAGGAACATACAGTTTATATTAAAATTGTACTTTCAAACTATTGGATGTTCCACCAAAACTACTTGTACTCACCCCCGCCCCTCCTTTTTGAACCCACTCATTGTAACTATATAATACTATTGACCCACCCGTATACTTTAATCATTAAAACCTATTTTTAATTATTTATGATGATAATAAGGCCACAAAGTATCGAAGTTCGATGTATTTTCAACGACTTTTCATGATAATTTTTCGCTGGAGTTTTCCGCAGAATAGTGAAAAGGGTTGCAGACATAGCTTCTTCGACGTTTCGAATCCAACAAACAAATTATTTAGAATGGATTATATCGGAGTGGCTCGTCGAACTCCAATAGTTTCATGTATTTTCCTGCAATTATTCATGATGACATTTAAACTAACCGTGAAAATAAGTCCGCAACTTGGGATCGTTAACGATTACTACACTTCCATACCTAGAACTTGGTCAATATTTTGCAGTTTTGAAAAAGTTTTAATGTGTTGTTGATTTTTACTGTGATATCTCACTACGTTACTCGATATTTTGCTTATAGTTTATCGTAAAAACACATTTGTAATCGTACAAAAATAATATCCTGAACTGAAACAACTTCGGTTAGGGGTACACCACATTATTTTTATGTTAACTGATTTTAAAACTCAAACAATCATAATTTTCTTTAATATAATATTGCTGAAATACACGAACTAACCAAAAGGCAATGGCATAGGAGGTGTAGATACATATTTCAGAGAATCCCACCCCCACTCCTAGATAGAAATACTTGACCAAACCCGTTTTCTTTCCACTTTCTAGAGCAGACTCGAACCTGAATGAGATCGACAAAGTTTCTAAATAAAAAATGAGCTTAATAAGTGTTACAAATTTGTAAGTCTTAGCTCTTAGAGTTGTGTTAGTCTTTTCGCAGAGTTTTCTCGACTCCAATTTTAAGTTACAACAAAAACGGCGTTTCGACTGTTGAACTCAGAATCCGAACAGTAAAAAAAGTTTTTTTATTCTTATGTGTATTCCATTTGTAGAACTACGCCAATCACGTCAAGTTTATGTAATTTATTGAAAACTTTCCCAAGACTCATCGACAGACTGGAAATATAAATTTACTAATCGCGCCACTGCGCGACTCGTGTAGTTCAATGTTTCATCACTAGCATAAGTTAAGTTCTATTATTGTATTGTTGATATTCGATCTGAAAAGAGTTGTTATGAAAAAATAATATAGTTTGATAGCTTTTTCAGATGTTCAGATAAGGGTAGGCTGAACTGAGTGATGTGCTATTATGTAGTTTGCACTCTTGGCGTTTTAGTCAAAAAACATCATTTTCTGTGCAATCAAACTATTTACAGGACATGGCCAACCCCTATATTGGTAACCTTAGCCTTACCTTAGCTACCTTAATTACCTTACCTTACATTACCTTAATTACTTTAGCTGAGTTGTATTCTGTTTGGGCTTGAACTCGGCCCAATAGAATCAAACTATCAAACTACGAAGTCAGTTAAAGTTCAAGTTTCGAGTTTTATTCGTCACATCACAATGTCACACAGTGGTGGTCCTCGACCGACCTCCAATTCTGCTCATCTTTGCATGCTCTGACATATTCGTAGCCTAGTGAGTGCAATCAGTAAGCTAGGTAACCCTTCAATGGTTTGATTTGAAAGACGAAACACATCTGACTAATTTTATCTGGTTTTATACGTTTTTTTTCTTCTGTGGTTTGAACCGTTTGGCGTTTCCGAGAAGTTCAAACTACATCCGAACCACAATTCCAACACCTGTTAAGCTCCCTGCGATGACCGTTCAACGAGTGTACAGTTCTAATGGAGGAAAACGTCTCCTCCACGATTCCGCCGGCCACAGAATATGCGTTCTGCTCCATCTCGGTCCTGTACATATGTAGTTTCTCCGTTTCATTCGAGTGCGGTAAGCGCTAGTTCCGTCTTGTTTTTGATAGAAACAACTTATAGTTGAGTTAATCTGTTTTATTCGAGTGTTTAATCATACTTAACTGTTCAAATATTGTTAGAACAACACACATGATAAGGTCAGAGTGGTTTAGATGAAGCTCGAATGAAGTTGAGGTTTTTTTGAATCTGAGCAAATATTGAGTCTTTTTTTATTAGTTTTCCATGGGTGTTGAACGTACAAAAACATCGTGCGCAGCGCGGAGCGCTGCGCAGATTAGTTTTTGTTCAAAGGTCTGCAGACATTACAAAACAGATTATTACAATTTTCTTCAAAGTACGTCGACCATTTTCTTAGATTTTTGCATGAATCACTGAAGGGCAACACGTCTACAAGATACTAAGTTCACGTTCCAAGTAGAATTTATTGAGAGGAGTTAGAGGGCCCAACGTCTCGCAAAAATGGCTTCCGTGCGGGGCGGCGGCGGCGCCGGCGACAAAAGTGTCCGCCTCCTCAAATCTCGGCATAGTTTCGCACAAAATTAACTTATTCAAAAAAAACTTACATCATTGAAAATCTCTAAAAAAGTTGAGGTATACGTATTTTCCAGGTATGTCTGAAATTTGAATATTACGTGTGAGAGAGCCGAAAATGGTCTCGCAAAAAATCATGGATAGACCGGTTTCGTGAAAATAAAAATGAAAGAAGAGTTTAACGTGTAGTAGGAAGACGTTTTCCAATGAAGAACTCATGACAGACGGGTACAGCTTGGTTTTCACTCCTATTCACATGTCTGATTGGCGGATTGGATAAATGCTCTATTCACGCACGGCGAACGAAGGTTCGATTACTGCCTGGAGTCTAGAGTGGAAAATTTGCTATCACTTGAACGAGGTTACAACTACACCAAACGTTCTGCACTACGGCACGGTTTAAAACTCCAATAGAAAAACATAACATTCCTTGTTTAGCTTATTGTTCAAAAATATCCATTTTTATCAAAAATGACCGTTACTTCGTAACCATAGAAAAAGAGTTCAATTAGTATAAAAAACGAGTGTAAAGAAAGTAAAGATTAGTTTTGGATAAATATGTACAAGAAATATAAAAGAAGTCCAATAAAAATATTTTGAGGAAAATGCTAATCTCGCTTCTCTTGAAAACAACGGAGTATTGTGCTAGATTATTGTGGGTCGCAGTCAGAAGTTTTCTTCCGACAACCAAAAACTAGGTATCCTTTTTTTGAAATTCTGAACCGAGCGAGATTAGAGTTTTCCTCAAAATTTTTTTATTGGACTTCTTTTATATTTCTTGTACATATTTATCCAAAACTAATCTTTACTTTCTTTACACTCGTTTTTTATACTATAATACATACAGAGTTTATTAACTTTTTGCTTTACTCAATGTAAGGTAAACGCACTGGAGTGTTTTCTCAATTTTTCATAGCTGTTAACGTACGAAAACGTACGAACACATTTTTCTGTGTATTTGATTATTCCTACCTTTTTGCAGTAATGTTGCCCACCCATGCACCAGATATTATCACGAAAGGAGTGAGAGCCATCATTACAAGAGTCATCGACCAACTGCAATCGGGTTGCTCAAACCAAATTTGAAATTCGCAATAACATAAACACTCAAAATTCAAGATCCAAGATCTATCAGGCCACACAATATCCGTGGCGTGTGCAGAGATAAAGATATTTCGAGAGCAGTCAAGGAACACCATTTTGCAACGATTTGAAATGATCTAATAAATATTGAAATCTTGAAATCTTGAACTCAGAAGTTCTAGTCTCGAAACTCGAAAAACACAATTTTTCGAACTCCATCAACCTCTCAATTAACAACCCTAAACTGTTAACACGTACGTATCAGTTTTGGAACATTGCTCAGCTAACGCTTGGTTGAGCGTTTCATCACCTATGTAAAAGAAGTCATTGTTCTCTGAAGTTAATGGATATTCATTGAATAGAAGAATGTGGACGAAAAATGTATGAAAGCCCAACTGCAAGTACAAATTCGACATTATTGGAGAGTTGGATCGGTTCAATGTTTCATCAGTTGGTTGAATAGCTTGCTTTTAAGTTTCAAGCTATATGTTGTCCGTAGTCATTAATGTAAATATATAAATTGCACCTAGTATTTCCCGGGATCCTGTGTGATACACGTAAACTTTCTACAAAACATTTTTCATGAGATATGCTCTCTGTTTATAATAGTTTTATTTACGTTTGAAAATTAATGAATAATAAAAACCACTACGAAGTAATTTTTTTAGATAAACAGTAGAAACCTAGTGAAACGTTCTAACCGACGAACGTGCCCTTTGAAAGTGTCTAATCAGAGTATGATGTTTCCCAAATCGATGTCGTTATGTTTCCAGATGTTTCAACCAACTCAATGTTTCACCAAAGTGTTAAGAATAGAGAACACGATCTTATATCAATATTCAGACAACACTGCAAGAAAATTGTTCTACCTGTACACGAATCCGACCATAAATCCTGCCATGAACGCGGAAATCATTTGGATGAACAACGAAGATTTGTCCCCGAGTCCCTCGCGAACTCGCTCCAGATCACTGAAGTTCACTACATTATGCTTGAAGTTAATTGAAGTGTCACGTAAAGTTAACATGCTAATGAGGAAACGTGCACGTTTTCATTGCACGTTCCTGAGTTCTGCTGTGTTTAACATGTTTCACGTGACTGAGAAATTGACTAACAGTATATCATGAAAGTAGGACGATTATGTGGATCAATCCCGAGACATCGGTCCTTTAAACTGCAATTGAAAAATGTATGGCAGTTCAAAGGACTGAGGCGTTCGGAGTGGTGCACATAATCGTCCTTCTTTAATACTTGTTTCATATCAACTTCGTTCCGTGAATCACTTTGATCGTAACGTTTTGCTTAGCTCGAATGCTCGAACTGAAATGCTTGAGAACGGAGTTATCATTAAAACTTGTTTCTTACCTTGATCGTAATGTTTTGCTTTCACCAACAACTATGCATTACACTCGTTAGTTGGAACAAAGATTGTAGTTCTCACGTTCCTTCTGACTTCAAATGTTTAATGTGGACCGTAATTTTTGACTAACAGTGGAGGGAGTTAGCAATGTTCGGAACTCAAAGTTGATCTTCGAATATGGAGAGTTGGTTGGAATGATTTGAGTATGAAAACTCAAATGTCGTTCCCTGGCGTATTCAGGATTCAACAAATTCTAGATCCACCGCTGTATCGTTTTCATCATATGTGTTTTGTGCGAATCAGTGCGCGATGCAAGAGACGTAGGATAGGATCGAGTTTGCGGTATACTTCAGCATTCGAACTCCAAACCAACTCTGTCAGTCTGGCGGTGAGATTTCCTGTTTTCTGTGAATCGAACCACCGAATTTGTTGCCTCAGAATGGCTTTCAAATAATTTTGTCGCAATTTGTGGACAATTCTCTCGGAAAACGTCTCCCAGCACACAATCTGCAATGTAGTTTTGATTTTAGATTTTGAACGGAGTGGTGAGACCACTTTAAATCTGTCAGGAGTTAATGGTGAATATCAGAAAAGTGTATTTGCTGTTGAACGCCTGAATATTCACAGTTAAAGAAGAACGATTATGTGGACCAATCCCGTGTCAACGGTCCTTTAAACTGCAATTGAAAAATGTATTGCAGTTTAAAGGACTGAAGCGTGGCGATTGGACCACATAGTCGTCCTTCATTAACGTGGCACTTGTCGTGGATAAATAAAAGGAACATCGAAGAAAAAGGGTTATATCAAACCAGCAGGTGATCTATCTGAGTAATTTGAGAAGATAATCACAATTCGTGGAAGAGGAAGAAGAAAAAAAGACTAAGCACTTTTTCGGCTCAAACAATAGATTTCTTTCCGACTGAGCCAACTAAATTATGATGAAAACATCCCTTTCAGCCGGATTCACATGCGTGAACAATGACATTATGTAATTCTAAAAAAAGTCAGTCACCTGAACATATGACGTGACAAACATAACGATTCCAAGTACAAAATAATAACCACAGAAGGTGGTAACCGATTCGTCGAATTCCAACCTGCAAAACATCAAAGAACTTAGTTATAAGTGATATAGTTCTGTCTAGATTTAACACACAACCCTAAGGAGACCGTTTTGCCAAAGGTATTCGTAAACATTCTATAACAATATATATTATGTTATAACTATAACCTATGCGCAATAAATTTTCATTGAAATAAATCGTGCGCAGCGCGGAGCGCTGCGCAGATTAGTTTTTGTTCAAAGGTCTGCAGACATTACAAAACAGATTATTACAATTTTCTTCAAAGTACGTTGAGCATTTTCTTAGATTTTTGCATGAATCACTGAAGGGCAACACGTCTACAAGATACCAAGTTCACTTTCCAAGTAGTTATTTATTGAGAGGAGTTAGAGGGCCCAACGTCTCGCAAAAATGGCTTCCGTGCGGGGCGGCGGCGCCGGCGCCGGCGACAAAAGTGTCCGCCTCCTCAAATCTCGGCATAGTTTCGCACAAAATTAACTTATTCCCAAAATTTTTACATTATTGAAAAGCTCTAAAAAAGTTGAGATATACGTATTTTTCAGGTGTGTCGTAAATTTGAATATTACGTGTGAGAGAGCCGAAAATGGTCTCGCAAAAAATCATGGATAGACCGGTTTCGTGAAAATAAAAATGAAAGAAGAGTTTAACGTGTAGTAGGAAAACGTTTTTCAATGAAGAGCTCATGACAGGCGGGTACAGCTTGGTTTTCACCCCTATTCACATGTCTGATTGGCGGATTGGATAAACGCTCTATTCACGCACGGCGAACGGAGGTTCGATTCCTGCCTGGAGCACCAAATTTGCTATCACTTGAACGAGGTTACAACTACACAAACGTTCTGAACTACGGCGCGGTTCAAACTCCAATAGAAAAACATAAAATTCCTTGTTTATATTATTGTTCAAAAATATCATTTTTATCAAAAATGACCGTTACTTCGTAACCATAGAAAAAGAGTTCAATTAGTATAAAAAACGAGTGTAAAGAAAGTAAAGATTAGTTTTGGATGAACATGTACAAGAAATATAAAAGAAGTCCAATAAAAGAATTTTGAGGAAAATGCTAATCTCGCTTCTCTTGAAAACAACGGAGTATAAGCTAGAATATTGTGAGTCGCAGTCAGAAGTTTTCTTCCGGTAGCAAAAAAACTCGGTATCCTTTTTTGAATTTTTAAACCGAGCGAGATTAGACTTTTCCTCAAAATTCTTTTATTGGACTTCTTTTATATTTCTTGTACATGTTCATCCAAAACTAATCTTTACTTTCTTTACACTCGTTTTTTATACTAATATTATTATTGTCTGTCCGCCCCTACTCGGGGAACGATGTGATTTGAGTTATTCGTTTTAACATGGTTAAGGATGCATTCACATTATGAAGTGAGTGTTACTGCTGTCAAAAAGATATAATATGTTTCAGGTTCAATATAAAACTAACTGAGTTATTGGAGAAAGCCCATTTGGATCACTTTTTCCTGCTCCCAAAACGAAATCAGAGTTTTGTGCTCGCAAGAAAATACTCGTCATTCCTCCTGAAGTATGCTATATGCTCCCAGAAACGTATAGGATTTAACTTTTTGATTTGTCATCTTTTTTTGTATGACAATCGTTAAAATTCTTCTTTTTTGGTCCATTCGTTCTACATCTAATTTCTAACATCCTGCGAATGTTTCGTAGTTGCTCTATTGCAATTTATGGATGAAATAGTTATAAAACTTTTGACAGTTTAGTATACGGCTCTTATACAATACAATAAGAAACAAAAACTATTTATTAATCTATGTTATATTGTATTCGAAAGATATGATGAGTTAGAACCAACCCAAGACAATTGCCAGTACAGGAAACCCTGCTCCATGGATGAAAGAAGCTAGCGTTCCTGCTACGATCAGAAAATAGTCGAAACCTGTGGCGTACGAAAACTGAAACCAATTTGGCGAAAAATTTATGTATTGCATATTATATGTGTTCTGTAGAACAAAACAGTTCAATTTTACAAACTTTCATGGAGATTACCGAGGTATTTTATTATTTAGTTAAGAGATCTAGCCTGTTTACCTGGGTATTACTACGCCCAGTGAGCTTTTATAGGGCTGGATTTTTCTAATGAAGCCTCTTCCCTTCCCCCAGAGTACGTATGCTCTTTATGCTCTTTGTACTTTTGACTTTGTACTTTTATACAAAGATTGTACACAGAGTGAGTGACTATTTTCTTTCAACTACGTATGCTAGAAGATCCCATCCTGCGTCTCCTCAAACATACGATATGTCTCTGCTCTAACATCCCGCCGGGATGTAAGAGACGAGAAATAGTGAGGCAGAGTGAGAGATGCAGGATGGGCGGGAGGTGCCGGGATCTTCTAGCATACGTACTCTGTTGTTGTAGTTCGATCCCGTCGCAGTTCTGTTGAACTCGTAACTTATGGCGTTCGGCTAGATAAAACTGCAAAGAGAGCAGGTGTTTGGTCAGTAGCTAATCAAAATATTCACATTTTCGTTCTCTCCATTATTTTCACATCTGGTTTGATTGCTACTGATCACTCGGTTTTTATAGTTTGAATCTGTCTATCAAAACTGTAGTTTGAGCCCGCGACCCTTGTAAGAAAGTGAATTTACACACAACCCTAAGTGACCCGTTCAGCCATGGGAATATGTTAACGTCCTTTAACAATATTTATTTTGGTATAACTATAACCTGCCCAATAAATGTTTATTATTATTATTATCAGTATCAACTTCCAACACAGAGACACTGTCGAACAATATAATGATCATAGTTTTGTGAAACGAATCCTCGATGAACAACTCACGATCCCAATGTCTTTTGTGTAATTCTTTTTGCATGGTTTCTTTTCCCATTTTATCGCCGTCATTGGAAATAAATTGGCGAATTGCCCGTTAGAGGGTTGATTACTTGCCTGGATATAATTTTTTTGGAAAACACAGAAGAGTAAAATGAAATTGAACTGCAGTTCGTTTTTCATGGGTAACTGGTATGAACGATCAACTTGGTATCTCCCATTTTACATAAAGTTCTGCCTAGAGTTGAATTTGATAAAGTTTTCAGAAAACATTTATTAGAAAAAAGCTATGATTGGCAATGAACGAATGAACTAATTACGTGACACGGATATAGTTACATGAAGTTCCGGATTTTAATGAAGAAAATTTCAAGAATGGTTTCGAAAAAGCTTGCGTAAAAACAGCAGGTATAGTTACAGCAGAACTGTAAATTCGTGAAAATTCCAATATCACAAAATTCATAACTTAACGTAATTTATTCATGAACAGTTAGTGATCGAATATATTCTGTGTGGCACAGACTTCAAGAGAATTTGAATGCACACACTTTTTCGAATACGAAATTGAACTGATCGAACTGTGTTGGATGAAACAAAATATTATGGTTCTTGCTAAAAGAACCTTAAAGAAGACAGAAAGGAAAGCTATTTTAGGTACCGCGGTACCTAAACGTGTTGGTTGCGACAAAAGAGACTAAAACATGTGAGTGCGAATTACGTATGTTAGTTTTAATAAACACAGGTATGTATCAGTATCTCTCTTGCAGTTCTTTCATATGAACTTTACTTTTTCCCCCAAGAAAGACGAAAAGTGAAGCTGTTTTAGGCGCGTACACATACAGGCACCTTAACATAACTGGACTTTTTTTAACCACGTGCCACTCGAGAAATCCTTATGAAAATGGTAGTTATATAACATGATACAATGATAATTCGAAACACCAACTGAAAACACATAAAACTGTAGAAATCGTAGCTAAAAATATCATCGTCTTCTGTTTTCAAAAGTGATTGAGAAATCACCAGAAAACTTCATTCAACTTTTGATGTGAGCCCTTAAATCAGTTAAAATGTACATAATGATTATTCCCGAATGCTTCATCTATCCAATATCAGATCGCTCAAAAATCTCACGTGAATAGCTACGTAATACATACGCACTTCTTAGAGACGATCGCGTCTTCCATTTGGCGAGAACATGAGAAAAGTCTCACGTGAACTATAAGAAATTTTTTGGCCATTTTTTATGTTGTGCATAGTTGTAACTACTTCGAATTTCTGCCTTTGAAATTTCACCGAACTCAAAGTTTTTGCCTTCAACTTTTTTCGTTGCTGGGATCCTAACTCGATCATTTCGTCAATTTCGCACAAACGAATCTGTCCTTCACGAAAAAAATCCTCCAATTTACACGGAACAGACTTCGAAAAAATATTCTGAATTCTAATATTTCAAAAAATAAATGATTGAAATTGTGTGTTCCCAAAAAATAAATGATTGAAATTGTGTGTTTGATGTTTGATGTAAAACATTTTTGCTCCCAAAAAATAACAAGAGCCAGTTTTATTTCTCAACTTTTCACAAGATTGCAACATATTTCATGTACAAAAATTCACAAAAACTAAGGAATTTCTTCGTTATCGAAATAATTTGGGAGTTTTTCGACACGTTCGGTTTCTTCCCAATTTGTCCTGTTTTCTCGGAATAAACTAGATTTTGGAAAAAAATTATATTGCAGCGTCTTATATCGCGCGCAGCGCGAAGCGCTGTGCGAGATTTGTCTTCGGTCCGGCTAATGTGCGCCTCCGTTTTTTTAGTTTTCCCATAAAAAGGCTGAAATTCGCAAAACAGAACTTTTACAAACTTGGGAAGTTTCTACAGCATATTTGCAAGTTGTGCCTCAAATTTTAACAAAATCGGTTGAGTTTGAGCCAAGTTATGATGTTTTCGCTTCATCAAGAGCGCCAACTTCCGTCGTGTGTGTGACGTCATTCAGGAGTCTGAAGATCAGATGACGTCATCTTTGAAAAGTGCAAAGTTGACGTCACATATATTTTCAAATAATGCTAATATCTTAGAAAGGATCAATTAGCGGTGAAACTCAATCTTAGAATGACGTATTCTTGGTTTCAGATGGCCAGATCACGTCAAATTGCAAAAAAATTGACGTGAAATATGTTTTCGAATGCTGAAAGTTTCTTGAAAATGGTCAATTCACAAGAAAACTTTATTCAAACATGACGTATTCTGGGATTCTGAAGAGCAGATGAAGTCATCAGAACTGCAATAATGACGTCATTTTTTTTCGAATGATGGTAATAGACAAGTGGTTCATCAAGAAAACAATTTAACTGCACCGTATAGATCAAACCACATACCTACGGCATGTATACAAAAAGAGAAAAATTCATGAAAAAGTGGGGGCCCAACGACTGTGAGATTTGTCTTCTGCTGTGTGCCCCTTAGACAGCTACACTCAAATGGAGCAGCTACTGCTACAAAAACCGAAAAATACTAACATACTCAAGTATAACTGTTCATTACAAACATAGAAAAGTCGTAAAATATTTTTTCAAACATGTAAACTAGAATCTACAAATCACAGCTGCGAACGAGAGAACAACTGTTGAATAATATACCAAGTCGTATAGTATAGTACCTGGAGTTGAAGTAATGACCAAAACTGCCAACCATTGTGTACAAAACCAGGATCTCTATAGTTGTCTACGTTGAGTTAACATCTGTGATTTGTAGATTCTAGTTTACATGTTTGAAAAAATATCTTACGACTTTTCTATGTTTGTAATGAACAGTTATACTTGAGTATGTTAGTATTTTTCGGTTTTTGTAGCAGTAGCTGCTCCATTTGAGAGTAGCTGTCTAAGGGTCGCACAGCAGAAGACAAATCTCACAGTCGTTGGGCCCCCACTTTTTCATGAATATATTTTAGTTTCATTCAAAATTACATCCAGCGCTAACACCAATTAATAGAGTAGCATACAGTGTAGTAACCACTACTACACTGTCTGTATTCCTAGCCTACCACTATTTTTCTCACAACAAATGGACATAAACAGGTACATTTACGGTTCTGACTGGTTATTAGGTGTTTTTTGTTCTTTTTTTCTTTTTCAAAAAACCATTTACTAGTCGTTATTTAGTTATGTTCTAGTCGGAGGGATCTCCTGAAGATGCCTCAACCTCCGACTAGAATTGCATCGTCGAGATTCGGAGGCGAAACGATGCACTAATTTAACCCCTACACTTTACTTAGCACGCATTAACAACATGACTTCTTCTTTTCTTATTTAGTTAACTAAGAATATATCTACATTTGAATTACATCTAAAATTTTTAACATATACCTATTAACAACATCTAAAATTTTTAACATATACCTATTTTTCTAATACTGCATACACACTGTTCTCATTTGCTTGAAAAGTTCATACAGATCCTAACACCCGCACCAAATTTCGCCATATATGAGTGGAGTAAGTGCTCTGAACTCATGGCCTCAATCTTTTTCTGTGACTCCGGACGGAATTCCGTTCAAGTACATCAAAGAAGTAGTTGGTCAGATTAGTGAACCATTAGAGTTCATTTTCACGCTGAGTATGACTCGTTCTGAGGTACCGAGACGTTGGAAACATTCCTTGGTTACCCCTATACCCAAGAAAGCACCATTTACTGATCCGAACAATTATAGACCTATTAGCATTACTTCTATTTTTGCTCGTCTATTCGAGAAGATTCTGAAAAAGCACATGACTGGCCATCTTGACCGAAATAAGATAATTTCTGAGCATCAACATGGTTTCCGAAAAGGTAAATCTGTTGAAACACAGATGCTAGAATGCGTAAATGATTGGACGCTTGCTACTGATAAGAATAGATTCACTGATGTGGTATATTTCGACTTCTCTAAAGCTTTTGATCGAGTTTCACATCCCAAGTTATTGTATAAGTTGAGAGCACTTGGTTTCCACAACCAAACAGTTGATTGGCTAGAAAAGTTTTTATTACAAAGAACTTTTCAAGTTAAAGTTAAAGAAAGTTTATCTGACGTGTTCACAATAACTAGTGGTGTACCTCAAGGTGGGGCTCTCTCTCCACTGCTATTCAGTGCTTACACTTGCGAAGTACCCAGTTTACTTCTTAAACCGGGTTTAGTAAGTTGCAAGGTTTTTGCAGATGATACGAAAATCTACCAAAATTTCTCAGAAAATGAAAGTAGAGAACATTTGCAAGAGTCCATTGACACTATGTATTCTTGGTCGGTTCAGTGGGAGTTACCTTTGTCAGTGGAAAAAACCAAAGTGCTTCACATTGGTAGTAGAAATCCTAAGAATGTGTACACCGTAAATGGAACTATGATAGGTGGTTGTGAAACTGTACGTGACTTAGGTTTCACTATTACAAGTAGTCTAACCTTTGCCGATCATTGCAAGCGAATAGTAGCTGCTGCAAAGAGAAGAACATTTAATATGTTCAAGTGTTTGAAATTGAAAAATAACTTAACATGGATTAAGGTTTACAAAACATATATCCGTCCGCTTGTTGAAAGTGGTTGTACTGTCTTCAACTCCGAAAGAATGTATGTTAGAGCGATTGAATCGGTGCAGAATGACTTTACTAGAAAGTTGTTCATGCGACAAGGAGGTTATAGCTACTGCAAAATACCGTCCGCTGAGTTTAGAAACCGAAAGTTAGGTCTTCATTCACTTGAAAAACGACGCAAAGTTTTTGACTTGATCATGGTACACAAAATTGTTAACGAACAATCAGGCCTCACTGCATCAAACTTCTACAACTTCGATAATTCGCGCACAAGGGGTGCGAGTTTGAAATTACGTTTCAGTGCGCCGAAATTCAAAACTAGAGCATAGTTTTCACTATAAGAGCTGGCTCGAAATACTTGAAGATAACCAAGAATAAAACAATGCCGCTATGTGTCAAAAGCATGAAAAGGTACTTGCTGGAAACCGTTAACTAGGTTTAGAATTGAACGTATCTGTTAGTTCCCATTATTCGTAGTCTAATGCACTGTGTTACACCTTGTTCAGTTTCTGATTGTACTTTTGTGACAACTTTTATATATACATCGTGTTACTGTACTCGTTACTGCATTGTGTTCATATTTCATTCTGTGACTGTATTATCCAATGTTGTATCTCAACTTCTGGTTTCTTCTTACTTTTTCATTCCTATTCTTCATATTTTTCACGCTTTCATTTGCGTAATAAATCATCATTCAAGTGCAGGAATTTCTGTTTAACCTGCTAAACACTTTAATGCATGGTATCACACCTATCATAAAGAGATAAGCTGTGTTTGACTGCTGTTTCTAAATATTAATCATGAAAACAAATAACTGCAAACATAATGCAACTAATCTGGAAACAAATAACATGCCATATAATCAATGATGACCGTTTCAACAAAATGTTAACAGACCAAAAAAACCAATTCATTGTGCAATGCATTTTTTGACGGTTTTTGAACTTCATCACTGGGGGCTGTAAAGCTCCGTAAATGTGTAGTATTCTTCATCAAAAAGTGAAGAACCAACAAATGTGTGATTTGAACTAGCTACTCAAGAAGGATAGAACCTCTAGGAACACTACAACGAAAAGGTAAAATATAGAGAGGATTATTTTAAAATGGTGATGCCTGATGCGACAAAAAGCGAAAAATATTTTGCTAACTAGTTCACGGTAGATCACAACATATTGCAGGTGCAAGTGACCTCTGACCCCTCATCTCGAATTGTTGGTCATTATCATTCTACCAATGAGTTTCCCCTAGTTGAAGAAGAAACTCCTGTTTTGAGTGGGCCTGGACTACTTGTCTAACAGAAATACTATTTCACAATATGAGTATAAATTATATACATATACAGTGATATAGAGGAAATTCTGTGTTTAAAATTTTCCCACTTATTCTGTGCTTCTCTCGAACCACTTATACTCGAAAACTTATAGTTTCATAGTGATCTATATGGTTAATCCACTGAATAACTAGTTACTGAATCCGTAAATCGCATAAAGTATAGGTTTGAATTATATTTCGTTCTGTGTTGTGTTATATTTTGCGTTACTAACCACTTTATTATGAGTATAGTTGAAACCATTTCAACGTTAAAATAGTTTATTGTGAGCACTGTAGTCTAATGCAGATGTGATTCGAATGATGTTGTAATTTAAAAATTTATCACCTCAGATAAAAATGCAAATTATAAAAATAAAAGTGTTAATATATTTTCGTGAGCACCTCTAACTATTACCAAACGTTTCCGACAAAATTTAGTCAGGGATTGATCGAATCTTATATTTCGATGGGGCTCCATCAATTTTGGGTTACTTTAGGTTCAGGTAGCAGAGAAAAAGAAAGTATAGTCTAATGTTGTTTTTAGTTTCCAAGTTTCAAATGTTTCCAATTGTTTCCAAAAAAGTACTGCGTGTGAGAATGCATTCCCAACAGGAATGCATGCTCACACGCCGTACTTTTCCCCCTTCAAGAAGTTACTCGCATATCACTGGATCAATGCCATCAGAGCATTCGTTAATCCACCATGAAAACTTCTATGAAAGAAAGGAACCAAGACCTTACAGAAGAAGCTGCGGCTACAAAGATCTGTGATATGTATGATGATCACCACATCGTAACAAAGTGAATGAATAGATATGTAAAATATGTAAATATTGTGCAGAGAAAAAGTAAGTTTGTATTGTATTTTCTAGAAAAGATCCTATGAATATGCCATAAATAGTAGAATTTTAGTTTTCTATCAAGTTTGGATCTTATAAAAAAATTGTTATTCATACCACAGCGTGTGGTATGTATATTTCGATGAGAATTACACCAACTAATAGTTTGGGTAGCAGAGAAAAATAACGTATTGAGGGGAAAGGGAAATGATGCGTATATATTAGGTTATTTTATTTGAACAAAATATAATTGTGTCACTAGGACTTTTGGATGGTGGTATGATTAGGTTAATGTGCTCAGTAAGAGATGTACTCAAAACCGTTTCGACCCTGATTCAAGACGGTTTTGGGTTTTCTCAGACGGTCAGTAAGTCTTTTCGTCCTGTTTTCATTTTCTCAGAGGGGTTCAACTGATGATGACCCAACCCTCTGAGAAAACCCAAAACCGTCTTGAATCAGGGTCGAAACGGTTTTGAGTACATCTCTGACTGAGCACATTAACCTAATCATACCACCATCCGATGCGTATATACTTTATAGTGCTCATACAGACTTTCGTTAAACTGACCATGTTTGATGTAAAACAGTTCCATCCCATTTCCATATTATCAACGTGTTTACCAGTTATGAAATCTAGACAAATTCTCGATTAGTTAAAGCTCATTACTTGCATAACCTTTCTAAGGTGCATTGTGGTAACAATGATTCACCTGAAAATAGTTCCTCTGGTAAACCTATTGGTAAAGCGAGTTCAAGCACAGTTCGATGTAGCAGACCGTTCACTTATATGGAGCACAGGCAGTGGAGAGTAATTAATACATACTATGACAACAAATGTTCGTAATTCGAAAGCACACACTGACCAACACGTGCTTTTCGTTTTTTTTGCAATAATTAACCTTTCTTTGTCGTTTTCAGATGAGTTTCACATAAAAGCAAGAAGTTAAAAAGCCAAACACCCAAAACGAACAATTGTATTGAAACAGCTTCTCATAACTAACGACTGAATGTGTAACGCAAAATGTGACTTTACTTGAAAAAGTTACTATGTTTAAGACAAATTCTTGAATCTAACACTTTCTTACGCTTCGGTACGCGTGCACTTCAAAGTTCAGAATATTCTTCAATGTTGCCGAATTATCGCCTTTTTCCATTACAACTGACTTTTGCGGCAAATTCAAAGTGACAGTTTTCTCCGCTGCAACGAGTATTTTCCCCCTTGTCAGTCCACATCTAAGGCCAATGTCAGGGGGAGAGGGGGGTACCGCGTGAAACATTCAACCGTAGATATGTTATCTGATTATCTGTCAACTCTGATTAGTTAGAAGGCAGGACCGCGTTACCATCATGTGATTTATTCAAAAAACAGGTACCTGCCAGAAGTTTCACGCAAACAGTTCACAGTTTCTTGCTGTATTTTGGTTTGAGGGAGTTTAGCTTATGAAAACTGTATCGTGTAATGGTTTTCAGGCGTCTAGTTGTGATAAGAAAAAACACAAACAAATTCCTATCTTCACGAGAGTTTTATGTTTCACAATGTTTGTTGTAGTAGAAGGTTTGTTCAAAATCTTGACTCATATTATTTGAATATGTTTTTTATGTAGTTTTGGATGCAAACCTCAACAACTAGGTAAATTGAGCGTAACACTGAAAATCTTGTTCTATTTATGTTGTTTAAATATTTGCGTTTGCAAAATAGTAAATTTTGCTAATCATATCAGGTTGTGGTGTAACTATCGAAATGTTTTTCCCGAATATTATTGACAGATGATCAATTGTTAGCCCATTCAAACCAGCCAAGTGGGGGGTCGCACTTTTGTTCAACTGCAGACCTCTGTAATATTTGGAACTAAACTCCGCGTCAATGTTTCAGTGATTCTATTTGTCATTCATGATGTTGTACACTTAGTTCTGTAGAACCCTACGAATCTGTCTGAAATGGTTTAAACGTGTGTGCTGGATATATTGCTGGTTTTGGATACCTCATTTTAACTTCAATAATCGAATAAAACATCTGTAATCTGTAACAGTGGTCTGCACTTGTTGTACCAAAAAAAACTATTCTTTATGTATTCTTATTCATTTTGTATGTGTTTTTTTTCAATTGCTTGTTTCCATCCAATGATTTTTTTGAGTAAACGACGGAACACTTCTCCCAGATGCAATTCATATGCGATAGTTCCAAGTAAAAACTAAAGTTTTGAAAAAAAAACATTTCAATAAGCTCAATTTGAGAATGAACTAGATTATAGTTTTTCAATGAAACTTTACTTTTCACATCCTCCATTCTTTGTCGTTGGGTTTTTACCCACTAAAATGTACGAGCCACCGCACTCGAATGTTATGTCTATCCTACTTAGTGTTTGGAAATCCGTGCGAAATATTATTCTTACTCTAAAGCTACGGTTTCTTATGAAAAGTGATCATTATTGAGGTGTTTAAAGTGTTAAATCTTATCTTAGAACTTTTCAATTGCATAGATTGAAAATATTCTTCCGCTCAGTTTTTAATTGAAACGACTATTGTAACGCACATAGTACGTATTTGATGTAAGACAACTTTCTCGAAATGTGTTTTTTTTCACGTTTTAGGGTACCCAGTCACTTGTTTACTTCTTCTTAACTCAATTAAATAGTCACTACGTCTTGCTCATTCCAATGTTTCGTTTAATCTATAAAATGTTTCTAGAAATGATCGAAACGGTTTCCGAAGAGACCGAAAACTGCGCAGAAACAATCCATTTGGACTGCACTCCGGACGAAATATTAAGCAAATTAGGTAGGTGAACATTTTCGTGTAAACTGTTTTCTAATAAACATAATTGTTATAATGTAAAATTTTACAGTTTTCGACCATCACAATACCAGTCACAAAACAAAAACTTAGTAACTTGTCCTCTCAGTTCAATTAGAAGGAGAGTTATTTTGTTAATAATATGATTATACTAGAAGTAAATTGAACAGGCACGTAAAGTTAGCAATCTAATGAGGAATCGTGCACGTTGTCATTGCACGTTTCTGAGTTCTGCTGTGTGTAACAGTTTCCACGTGACTCGTAACGAAGCGACGTGAAAGAATGAATATGAATATGAATATGTACATTGGAACATATGAATATGTACATTGGAACATATGAATATGTACATTGGAACAACAGTATACTTCACTTTTGTTTTTCGTGGTTAAGCGAATCACGTGAAACACTTCAACCACCAAAACTTTTTACATGACATATTCGTTCACTTCTGACATAAAAGTGATTACCCCAGGCAGGTCGAATCGATTTCTGCTGTCATGTATTTTGATCTGTGGTTTGACCTCCGCCTCCACCTCCATGACCAGTATGAGTGCGGCCTTCGTGACACAGAGCTGTACCAACTGCAGCTCCATGCAATCGATTGTGGATGAGGTCAGCGTGTTATACTCTCGTTCACTTCAAGTGAGACCCCTACAGTATGAGTTCTGAACCTACAGTAGATAAATGTTATCTGACAAGCTCACAACTCTCACATTTCATTCTGATATCTGAAATTGACAAACAGTAAAATAGGAGTCGGTCCTTGTAGTTGTCTTTGTCGTTATCCAAAACTACTGACTTTTCATCAGATTAAACTCGATGCTATTACTACATGTTCCGATGTCTCGAACTTGGGCAAGAACACTTAGAATACAGGGTTTTGCTCTTATACCGCTTGCGAATCATTCGAATGCACCAACTTATTGGTGATATTTCTTGCTATAAGTGGTATAAACGATGTATTGTCAATGTATTGCAGTGTATTGTATTCTAAACCATGTACTGTAAGCAATGTATAGCTCTGGTCATTCCTACTGAGACTTGGCAGCGTGCCAATGAATTTTCCAGGCTATTTCTCACCACTTTGGAGTTTTTCAAATAACTTCAAATTTCGTTTAGCTGTTGTTTATTTTCTTAAGAACTCGTAAATACAAAAATTGCTGAGAATACTTATGTCTGCTCTGAGATATAGTCATCCGAAAACCTTGGCATCATGCCAATGGGTCTCAGTGGGAATGAAACGAACTATATTGGTATAAGTCATTCGATGTCTTTCTCAATTGTAGTTCGATGTTATAGTTTGATCTTCGTGGGGACGATGCCTACCTTTCTGATATGACCACAACCGCTTTCATGATGGGAAATATGATTGGCGGAATCGTCCTCACTCATGCAGCTGACAGGTCAGATTTATGCAATGTTTTCATATTTATTGTTTTACTTGAGCTCACTTTTGTGCCTGTGTCTCATCGAACAAAGCAAATCTCTCTCTCTCTCTCTCTCTCTCTCTCTCTCTCTCTCTCTCTCTCTCTCTCTCTCTCTCTCTCTCGCTCTCTCTCTCTCTCGCTCTCTCTCTCTCTCTCTCTCTCTCTCTCTCTCTCTCTCTGTTTTGTTTATGTTTGTATGTTTGCATATGTTTTCCGCAATCATTTTGTATGTAATAATCTGCCTTCATACCGCTTGCGAAACATTCGAATGCAATGAGTTTCTAGTTCGGTTTCCGAACAGAATGTAATGACAACGGGTTGTCTATTCTACATTACTTCTTTTGACAGTACAATTTTCTTGTCTCATACAACGAGACAGTGCATAAATACACAGAAAAAAAACTTCTGTATATAATACTCCAACAGATACAATAGTATGGTATGGCGCAGGGCTTCTTTTGTAGCGACCCGAACGAGAGAGTGTGTAGGTCAGAGAGACGCAGATGTCTGCGGCCTCATTGACCTGCACACTCTCTCGCTTTTGTAGCTGGCCAATCGAAGAAAATTGGCGCAAATCGTTCTGAGTATTCCCAACCAAACAGCGTGCCAAACATGACTGATTGGCTCTGTTTCGCCGCGTTACAGTTTTCATGAAGTGAACAATTTATGTAAGAATATAATTATCTCACTGAATCATTTATTCGGAATTGTATTGCAGAAGAATAATAGATAAACTATATTTTTGATTTCCCCAATCTTTTGCGTGACTTTGCACGTAACAATTCAAAATTGAAAATGGAAGCACAAATATCGAACTTCTTCTTTTCAGGAACAAACTTCTTTTCAGGTACGGCAGAAGGCCGCTGTTGATAATTTGTCTGTGTCTTGTTTCTGTTTCTGGTATTTTGGCAGCAAATTCGACGGATCTGACGATGTTCAGTGTTTTTCGATTCATTCAGGGCATATTTCATACGGTACGTCGGTAACGTATTGTAAACGTAAAACACACAAACCCAGGTTTTTCATATTATAACATACCATGCGCTACATAAATCAGGCTTAAAGGGGGATGCATTGAATGCCGAATTTGGCTAACGGCCCGAAAAGGCACGAGAGTTAGAAAAGTGCGAGCAATCAACATTCATTCACTCCAAATCACCATCTGCATCTCTGACATTAAGCAAAAAATTGGTGTGAAATTTTGAAAATTGAACTTTGAATTGGACATTCCAGTAAGAAAGAGATATATATCGAACTGTCTCAGTGCGATCTTTTATTTAAAAATTCGGGAAAATTGAAGTATCGCCCCCCCCCCCCCCCCCCACTTCAGTTGAGTCCCCCCGTAGCACTTCAAGCCCCCACCCAAGCTAAAACCTAACAATCTAGGAGAGGGGGGGGGTCAATATTTAACTTTGACATTTACTATTCACCCCCCACTTGGGTCGGCGGGGGCTGAACTTCAATACCGTAAATGTTTACTTTTTACTCCCCACCCTCAAAAATTTGTATTGCGGGTGATAAATTGAATTATCACCCCCCGGTGGGGGGGGGGTCAAACTACAATTCCCCAAACGCAATACAAATTCAGAGAGGTGGCGTGTAAAAAGTCAATGTTCCCGAAAATTCAGTGCAGCCTCCCTAATTCTAATATTCGTTGATTTCATTCTTCCAAGGCTTTCCTTGCCGTTTTTAGATTTTTAGTCTATATCATGAATATCTCTTTTTCTTTCACTATTGTTCCATCTACATTTTGTGTAAATAATAATTTGTTTTGTATTCAGGGTGGTGCTCTCGGTGGCTGGGTGTTGTGCTATGAATACACTTGTCTTGAGATGAGGTTTTTCACCACAGGTGAACCAAACTGTTTTCATGATTCAACTCGGGTTCACAGAGCTTTTGTACAATAAATGGCGTTTCCTACACTAGTAATTGAAAAATACACGTAAAGTCAGCATTTTAATGTGAAATCATGTACTTTGTAATTGCACGTTTCGGAGTTCTGATGTGTTTGACATGTTTCACAGAGTCTCAATAACGATAAGTCTCAATGGAACACGAGTGTTCAAACACGAACAATGGTTCATACAGGAAACCAGAGGTAAATCGAAAAGTCACGTAGACTTAATGGGGCATCGTGCACTTTGTCATTGCATGTTCCTCAGTTCTGCTGTGGTTAACATGTTTCACATGACTGTGCGATTGACCACCAATATAGCTCAGTCCTCGAATACCAAATGTCTCAGTGGGAATGAAAAAACTATACATTCGAGGATAACTACATATAAAAGTAAGATAGAATGAGTGGATGTTAAGAAATATATGTGGGAAAGTGTAAAAGGTAAAAAAATAGAGTAAATAAAACCGAGAAATCGTTTCAGTGTGGTTTGGTATGTCGTGGGTGTTTGGTTACTGTCTGGTTGCCCCACTCGCCTACTTTTCTCCCAATTGGAGATGGCTCATTCTTCTCGTCTCGTCACCCAAATAATAGTCGCCGCCTGGTGCTATATGTCAGTTTCAGTTAGTTTTGAGACGAGAAAAAACATGTTTGGTCGAGAATTTTCAATCTGAACTGTGGTCTGAATGTTTCGGTGATCTCGCGCAGAAAACACTCTCAATGGAAAAGTTTTGGATTTAAAACCGAGTTGAAGAAACTTGTTCCCCGAATTATTCGTGTAAATGTTTCGTTCACTTGTTATATTGAACAGTTCATATGTGAGAGAGTACCAGTTTAGTACACACATCTAGGACTCACTTTGAATTTAAAATATGTAGGTATAGTGTGTACGTTGCACATTGTTTACACAGTGAAACAATAATGAAACCAAAATTGATTTGTTTTCTGAACCAAAATGTCAACAACCGCCCTTGTGGCTGTCTGATTTGGCCAAAAACAACACGTGTTCCCTAAATGTTCTTTGTCCCTCGAAAAAGCCTGATTGAGCCATTTGATTTCCTCTTCTCACTCACCCATTTTCTCCACATTTCAATGTTTCAACCAAACGTTATAGTATTGAGAGAAAAATAACTTTGATGGTATCTGTTTTAGTATCGCATAGATAAACAACAGTTTGTACACTTTTATCGCCACAATAGTTGGGAACATTTGCCTCAAATGAGAAAGAAGATGTGATAAATGAGTCAAGTTTAATGAGTCAAGTTTCAACTCTTAATCCGTGAAGATTTAGTTTGTTTTAACTACGAGATTATGACGTAGTTAGGTAATTTGCTGTTTTGTTAACATAAACATAAAGATGTGAATGTGAATCATTCTAATGTTTCAGCTGTGTTCCGGAAAGTCTTCATTTTCTGGTTTCCTCCAAAAAGGAGAAACATGTCTCAATTTGGTTGGAAAAGGCAAATGAAACGAGTGGAGTTCGACTTTTGCATCAACCCAAAAGATTGTCATCACTCGGACGCCAGAAGACGAGTAGGTTTTTTTGTTTTATTACGCATATGAATACGTGGAAAAAAAAGATGAAATGCGTAGAGGAGAAAAGAAGTTCAACAGAATAAAACACAAAACACAGAATAGAGGACAAAAAGAGGTGGAAAAACAACAACAAGCATAGTAACGATACATATGATGGAATGGGATGGAATGGGGATAGTTCACACAACAATACAGCCAAAAACTGAATAAGAAGATAACTAAATCAGATAGATAGAAAGAAGATAACTAAACTACAACAATCAAATAGGCTCCAACAGCAACAGATACGTGTGAATCATAAATTTAGGTTTTACAGGTTACTAGAGGGACTTTCACCAAATTTCCCCTTTCTTTCTCTTTCTTCGGTAAATGCATAAACCGATTACTGTTAGCGTCCACTCGCACTTAGTTACTGCTGTTGCCACATTCAACCGCGCGTAGCCTTGTAGAAATGAAAACGAACCAATACAATTGTATAAAACTAACCATTCTCCTCAATAATCTGAACATTGGTTGTAGAAACAACTTTATTGCTGTAATATAATGTTCTCATCTCCCGTTGAACTAAAATACTGACGTTGAACTTTCAGACATACTGTTTTTTTGATATCTAATCTTCCCAGAACCCCATCTCTTCTACGCGAATTATGGCAGCATAAGCTGTTTCTCGTGTATATCACTGTTCTGGTTTATCTGTGGTGAGCAACCTTTATACTGTTTTTGAAACATTGGTGTGTTGAAAGTCAGTTCAGATGCATCCACGAGTATTAAACGGAACTAGAAACAGTTCAAACATCAGTCCAACGTATGATCGTGTAAAACAATCGTTTCCTACTGAATATGCGCTTGTTAACGTGAAGATTAATGAATTTCTGTTTGGTAAAAAACTATAGTTACTATATAATAGTTTACTTTATTCGAAAAATATATGTATATTTATGTCACTAGGACTTCTTGAATGGTGGTATAGTTAGTAAATGTTTGTTTTTCTGTTTTTTTAACTTATTACAGTCCTCTTCAAATTTCTATCATTCATTTCGTGAAAACAGAAAATATTTTATAGTTGACGTCTCAAATAGAACTATATACTCATAATGAGTGCCAAATTTATATAAAATATACCTCATGTGAGACTCGAACCACGCCCAAAAGTTTGGAAGGCACGGATGCTAACTATACCAGCGAATAGCACTTGCGTTGTTGACGAATAGTATATATGTGTTCTTACACAGCACAAAGTTAGATCTACAGTACACCTCCACCTTTTTTTGAGCGACAACTATAAACAATTTATTACAGGATATGCGATACGTTCATCTATTTTGGCCTCTCGCTGTACAGTACTCGTTTGGCGGGAAACATTTATTTGAATTATTTTTCTGATGGGGCTCGTGGAGGTCCCGGCATACATCGCGTCGCCATGATTATGAATCGGTGGGTATAGTTATGCTCTCGCATATTTTTTTCTTTCTTTTTCTCTGACATTTTTTTCTCTCTTTCTCTATATCCCTCCTCTCTTATTATTTCTATCTGTCCCTCTCCTTTTCTCTCTCATCTTTTGCCCTCTACTTCACTTCTGTGTTTCTGTTAACTTGCTCTCTCCTCTCTGTAATTTCTTTTTTGTCTTCCATTATTTTTTGCATGAGAAAACATACAGTTGAAGAAAGATAGTAGAAGAGAGAGAGAGAGAGAGAGAGAGAGAAAGAGAGAGAGAGAGAGAGAGAGAGAGAGAGATTTAGTTTCTTGATCCGATACAATGCAGTGCTCTTCCCTGCAGTTAACGAAGATGAATTGTTGTTCTCAACGTCTCTCAGTTTAATGTGTGATCAGTGCCTTGAGTTCACAGAACGCTGATTGAAAGACAGAGAGAGAAACAGCTGTGTTTTCACAGCAGATTGCTCTTTCTCTCTTTTCTCTCTTCTCTATCGCTCTCTCTCTCTCTCTCTCTCTCTTTAACCATTTATTTCTTTCATCCATTCTATCTGCTTTTCTTTTCCATCTTTTTTCTCTCTGTCTTCATGTCCATCCTCCTTATCTCATCCTCTCTTTTCCTTCTTTTTGTCTACCCTTTATCTTTCTTTCTTTTGCCCCCCCCCCCCCCATTTCTCTCTGTCTCTCTCTTCCCCGTTCTGCCTCTCGCTCTATTAAGCCCCCTCTTTGTCTAAGCTCCCTCTCCTCTCCCTCTCTCCCCTCTATCTCTCTTCCCTCAATCTCTAGCTCTCCATCTTCTTCTTATTCTCTCTCCCTCTCTCCCTCCCCCTCTTTCTCTCTTTCTCTAACCCCTCCCTTCCAGAATTGGTCGTCGTTCCGCTGTTTCCCTGACGCATGTCGGTGCCGCTGCCATGTTCTTTGCGTTGATGTTTGTACCAGGTACTACCAGTGTCAATCGATTTCATTTGATAGAGTTGTTGATTTTATTTCATCGATTTATCGATTTTCTGACAGAACATGTTACGTTTTACCATGTTCGCATTAGTGCGTACCTTTCCACCTTCGTTAACCTCGATATGCCACACCTTTGTCAAACTAGAGAAAGCAGTGATTTTTTGTTCTAAAGCAAAGAGTTTGTGTAAAAATACAAAGAGCCATGTTTCTCGTAACTACACAAGTTTCTAATCATTCAAATTTGTACGAAACCACGTGAGCTCTCAATTGAGTGCGTGTTGCCATTCTCAGGTGCCGTTTCTCTGCTTACCAGAGGGGGGGGGGCAAACTACCATGGATGGGAGAGTGGCGAAAGTATAAAAATTTCCCGAATGAATGAAATTCGGGATGGAATCTCATGAAAACGAAGTTCTGTTGAATGGGGGAAGAATAAAAATTTCAGCCCGAGGGTCACATTTTCACATTTTAGGTAAGATTTTTGTCAGAAAGAGAGTTTCATTTGAGAAAGTAAGACTGATTCTAATAAAGTCAGATTAATTGTAAGAAAGTCAGATTTTTTGTAAAAAAAGTCAGACTTTTTTGTGAGAAAGTAAGATTTTTGTAAGAAAGCAGAAGAAACGGGCCCTCAATCTAACACCGAAATACAAACAAGATTCCGTTGTCCTATGGATCAAATGATTACATGCATTTATCCACATTCAAAACATTAACAAAACATTTGCACGAAGCATTTGAACATATCTACATTATTCTCCATAGTTTAGGTGTGTGTTTCAGGCGAAACATGGGTGACGACTTTTCTGTGGTTGGCGGGAAAGTTCTCGATTTCCTGTGCCTACATGTGTCATTTATGTATTTGCCAGTGAGGTGTTTCCAACAAATATCCGAATCTTAGCATGGGATTCTGCGAAACAATGTCCCGCTTCGGAGCCATGATGGCACCATTTCTAACCGCACTTGTGAGTTTCACCTGAACATAAAACACTTTTTGGATTTTGTTCGGGTTCACTTTTATTGACCGCACTTAAGAGTTCCACCTAAGTTCAACAAGTTGTTTGGGTTCTTATCGGGCTCAGGTCTTTACCGGAGCACGCTTTTTGACCGCACTTGTGAGTTTCAGCCCCATTTCATATTCCGTAAAAAACCTGTAGTTCAATAGACGTGTGGATGTCTCTGAAAAATAGGAATCAATAAGGTGAAGTCATTAAGTAATTCCGAGCAATCAGTCGTGGATGGTTTTAAATACCCGCAATTTCAAGTCAAGCGCACTGCGCTGGTGCAGACATAGGATTAAGAGATTGTCATTCCCCGAAAATGCAAGTCAGCCATGAAATTCATTGAATTATCATAACAAGTGACCAAGTAGTCTCTAAAACGCTCTTTTAATCTCCAATAGCTTATCTGGCTATCAGTGCGTTAAAAACACAGCACTGAACCTTTCCGGCAAAAAAAAGAATAGATAGATTTATTCGCGATTGAACAGGGGGCTTCCACATAGTGTGTGGCACTCCAAATGGGTAAATGGAGAGAGATTTGAAAAAAATAGGTATGGTTAATTTCTTTCAAAATTTCTGCCTTAAAGTATGAACGTTAAAGTGAATAAGTATATATCAATTTACAAAAAAAACTTTGTAAGATTGTTTTCAATCAAATAGTATAAAAACAAGATTTCATACTATTTGATTGAAAAGTAGATACTAATCTTAGTCCACTTATCAATCTATGTTTCTTCCTCTCTGAATTGACTTAATTTTAGTTTTTTTTTTCTGTTTATTTAATTATACTAGAAGTAAATCGAACAGTCATGTAAAGTTAGCATTCTAATGAAGAATAGTGCACTTTGTCATTGCACATTTCTGAGTTCCACTGTGTTGAAAGGAGACCGGGGAGGAGCATAGTTTCTCGTAAATCGGTTGTATCCTATTTTAATTTTTGATTTGACGCGTTGCGTGTCGCGCGGCATTGTCATGTGAAAGTCACGTGGAGTGATCAAACTAATATAAGAGTTATTTCTGCTCTCTGATCTCAATGCAGTTAAAAGTAGCCCGAAACAGAACCTCTGCTGAAGTTGTGTTCTGGCGGTCTCCTTTAACATGATTCACGTGACTCTGCAATTGGCTAACAGTATATTTCAGTCCCGGATCTCTCCCCATTTGCCGATGATCGTTCTGTGCTCGATTTCTTTGTTGGCCTCCGTCCTCTGCTTCATTTTGCCAGAAACGAAGAATCGCCAACTTCCGTCGTCCATTCGAGAATCTGCCAGAAGGTCTTGACGTCGTCAATCGATGAATCGGTACAATCAATCAATAACTCAAGCTCACAGGTACAATAGGATGACTGTAGGATATTCGAATTTTCCGTCTACAACAGATGAGAGCTTTCTCGTGGCTATTGTTGAGGTTATTTTCTTAAAAGCAAAAGGCTTTCCAATGATTGTTTTCGAGCAACGTTTGCCTCTCTAGTTCTCTCTGATGTGTATTCATCCGAGATGACTAGATCATCGTTGTAGTTTGATCGCTTTACGATCTATACCAAACCATAATCAAAGTGCCAACACATCAGTTCGCAAAACTCGAAACTATAGTTAGAACAATTGTGAGAAAGAGTACATTTCTTCCCAATTGCGCGAATTCAGCGTGTAGAAAATTTCTTTTTGCGGGGTTTTAACTAATGAATATATATAAACTCACACTATCTCGCTTGTTTGATCACCTTTTCGTCAGAATCTTCAAGTTAAAGCCAAATTTGAGGTGTGAAACCAAACTCGAAAACTCGAAAACTCGAAAAATGGAACTCGATTACCAACCCTAGTCAGAATCCGGTCGGTTTTTATGTTGTTTCGAGCAAACTCGAGTTGAAAATAGAGAGTTCGTTTCAAGCTAAACCTACCAGACTACTATGTAAACACTGCAGAGAGTAGTGTAAGACTGTCTGAACTGTCGCGAAAGAAGCTCACCGAAAACACTACTGCGATTGTTTGCTGAGAAGTTTCAGACGGTCTATAAATAAGTCGAGGTTCGAAGACCAAGTTATACTCGCACTTTGAATCCCAGTCAGTCTCCCAACAGTTGCGCCATAACTCGCGAGATAGAGAGCAATTGCTCGAGGGGCTATTAACAGAAAACGTCACGTGATTTTTACGTGTTCATCACGGGAGTTTTCGGCAGTTTGTACGCTTTATCACTAGATGTAATTCTCTCAAAATTGAAGCAAAGTTTACTTTGTACCAAGTTTCTATTAATGGACTTCCTGTTCTATTCATGGCTTATGTGCTCAGTGAAACATTGAGTGAAAGATACTTGCATCTCGCACATATATCATCAACTTGACACCCAAATTGAAATTGTAGAACTCCAGATTGGATACGAGTTCGATGAATCAGACTTATTTCAGGTTGAATGTAATTAAATGTTATTCAAACAAACATTTTGTTTATATTCTGAACTGGAATTCTGAAATTAATTTTATTCTAACCTTTTTTGAAAAGCGGTCGCACGTGGCTTCGTGTTGCTATGACAGCAAAATATACCCCAACCCCGGTTTTTTTTTTCGGAAAATGTTCCTGATCACAATTAATGTTGCACATACTAGAAGTAAATTGAATATTCACGTAAAGTTATCATTCTTATGAGGATTCATGCACTTTTTCATTGCACGTTTTTGAGTTCTGATGGGTTAAACATGTTCAACGTGACTGTGCAATTGACTAACTTTATAGCAATAATATTAATATCTAATCATTGAAAATTGAGATCTACATTTACTTGACCAAAATTTAATAATGGGGTAGGACGGCAACATGTTGTTGATAGTGGTGAATTTATCGTTAGTATCCATTAACGCACAAAATTGCCATACTCATGCCATTCTTAATGAGCTATTAGTTACTTTTGAATCAGTATGTATAACAGAATCATCTTGTTTGTAAGGATTTAAATATACAACAAAAGCGTATAGTCATTACAAACTAACTGGGTTTGCACAGGCAAACTCTGTACTTTGTTCGTATAGGTACTCGACTGTATTTGGACATTTGACTTGACGTTTCGTTGCACCTAGGTAGTTTTCTTGTTTCACGTTTTACGGTTTTCTGTGAGTTCACATGGATCTTTGAAACGTGAAACATTGAAGTGAACATAGTTTTCGCCGCACTCAGCCCCGCACTTCTCTGTTTGTTATCTTTCGGAAATAGCGCCCGCAAACTGTTATCAAAAAGTAAACTAACGGCTCTCTTTGGTTTTACAATTCAAAACAAACCACCTTTTTCTGTGTTTCCTCTTGTTAGAAGTGTTAAGATTGCTACGTATGACATTCCCTAGTTCTCGTATCTCACTTGTTCTGTTCTCATATTTTTGTTTGTTGTTTTACAATAAAGATGTCAAAAAATTTCTCTTTCGAGGAAATATGGTGTTCAATCACTAGCTATATCTATTACATTTATTTCTTGAATTTTGCATTGTTCATGTGGACTTAATTGTATGTCAAAATGTAATACTATGTACGAATTCGATTAATTTTTTCTATCTTCCTCTCTTCGTTTCCTAATTGACTTTTGACCTTCGATATTTTTATTGTCTATCTGTCTGTCTCTCTCTCCTTCTCTCTCTCTCTCTGTTTCCCAATTGACCTTTAACCTTCCATTGTCTCTCTTTCTCTACCCACCCTCCTCGCCTGACCATCTATCTGTCAATCGCTCCACTTTTTATTCCCTGCCAACTGTTCGCATCTGCAATTGCAGTTCATTTTTATTCCAGTCAAAGTTCTCCTCCATTGAGCTCACCGGCTCATAGGAAGAGTCACAGATCAATGTTGATATTGCTTTTTAGCGGTTTTTGTAGTTTGATCTGGCTTTTTGCACAATGTTTGATAGTTCTGCTGTGCAGAGTACACTGCACCATTAGACTGATCAATTAGATTCTTCTGTTGGGTTTTTACAGATAAGAGCCACTCCTTTGTTCTTAATAATTCATTTGTTCATTTGTTTAAAAACAGACTTCTAACAAAAATGACTTAAATTAATGAACTGAAATCTAAAAAATGCACAAAAACACACTAAAACAAAATGTTGACATAAAGCATGCTAATGCTGAAAAATTAACGGAAGTGGCTGATAGTATTAGTACATAAACTCTTTTTCAGATCACGAAATTTGCAAGAAAACTAAGATACGAAATAAGGTCTTGTTGGTCTTGATTTCTGAAAGACGTGGAGATAATTGCTGATACATGACAGCCGTATAAGCAATTACTTCTCTGTAATATATTTTTTTATTAAAACATTTTAACCACGTTAGGCAGCTGTTTTGGTGAAAAAACTAACGGTACCTTGCAAGCGCCGAACAATCACTTCGTCGTACTTGTGCTATATAAACTCTTATTGAAACACTTGAACAACGTTAGGCGCGAGCATTCTAGCTGTTTTGGAATAATTTCCTAGTTCGAAATTTGTTATCTTCGATAAAAGTTGACTCTGCGTCTCTTATTTTACCCACACTCTAAATGCTCTCTGACCACAGTAAATGCTCTCTGACCACAGTGTCCTAGACAGCTGTCTAGTAGAAACAACTTGTCATTTAGATGAATTGGTCTGCGCGCGGAAATTCAATCTTATCATTTTCTACTTTTCTCTAATAACACCAAAAATGACAATTGTCATAATGTTGTAGTTGGATCATTGTTGAACTGTGTGATAATATTGTAGTCCGATCAGTTTCCACCGGAACATTGCGTGCGCAAACTAAGAACACAGCTGAGCGAGATTATATTCACTTTCTCATTCGATGATTTTGCCTTTTCGAATGTTTAACGTAATTGAAACCTTGTGTAGCAGTGAGACGTTTGTGAAGGTTATTCACAACTCCGTATAATCTTGAAAATCAGGATTTTCATCTGTTTTCAGTACATAATGTAAATCGAAGAAAAAGGTACGAGTTACTTCTCACCGGCAGAAAAACGAGTTCAACCACAACCATTCAAAAGTAGTAAGTAATGTAGATAAAAATATTTTTGCATGTAGTTGATGAAAATTTTCTATTTTACTCAATTGAACTCATCTTATTTCATTCAGCAACTAGATTGAAGGGGGGGGGGGGGGGGGGGGGGCAGAAAGACAAGCTAGTTTAGGTATCCCGGGGTACCTAAATATAACGTTACGCCCGCCAAAACAGGCAAACACGTGGCAACCGTATGCAAATTAGGTTCGTTAGTGAATTAGAAGTTATACTTATTGGTTTCTCTTGATGAGCTCTTTCATATTAACTTTCCTTTCTGTCCACCTTTGAACTAGAGCAAACTAACACCATCTAGTCCTAACAACAACACAGCTGTTGGGTTAGTAAACACCTGATAAACCTGCTTTACGAATTGATATTCACCCATTTCCACGTCAAAGTACACGTTTTAACGCACTTCGAAAATGTTTCTTTCATGTTTACTATGTCTACGTTCTACATACCATTCAAACATCCTTACGTGTTTCTCAGTATTTATTTTACAAAATTCAGTTTTTTTCTGCTTATTTAACCCACGTTGTGTACATACACTGAGTATATTGCTTCTCACAACGAGACTTCATCTATTATTCATAATAGTCCTCGTGTTCTCTTATATTTATCGAGTTTTCTATGAGATTATCATTCAATTTCTTCTTTCTAGTTTTTCTCATAAATGCCCGATGTACTGGTAAATCCTTCTCTTCTGAGCCTTCAAAACATTGGGAAACAGATTCGAAGGAAATGCGACCGGATCGGGTTCTCGACGAAATCGGTTGGTTCATCACGTTGAAATGGTACTAGAATAACATTTGACCACAATAGTGAAATTATTTATTACAACAAAAAGTACGGTAAGTTCTTCAGAAATGTGGAAACTAACATTATTTCACAGAAAATGAGATAGTGCAAGCTAGTATATCACCTTCTAAATTGTTGCCGGTTGTAGACTAAAACTGTGAAATACTGGTATGCGTTCATTGTTGTATGATCATGTTTACCAACAGAACGTGATCTATTTTTACAATTTTTTTAAAATGACTATGTCCTATACGTGGTTCACGATGTCGGATACGACACTTTTTCATTTCAAATTGCAAAAGTGATGTTCAATGGGCAGTTGAGGTGATCATATGTAGCGAAAGGGCGAAAATTCAAGGAATTATATGATACATTCAGTTTGGATCAAACACCTTCATTTACATATGTTTGCAGGTGTCAGCAGTTTCCGCCTGTTGGCAGCGGTTTGTCTGTGTTCGCTTTCCTGGGGGACTCGGGGCCATCTCCCTGATGACCAGTGCATTCACTTCAATCGATTGTGGCACATGCAACGGACTATGTTGACCATCGTCAATGAGGTACTTAAATAATATGTATGAAACATTCACGCGACGAGGAAAGCTGTTGAATATTTATTTATTTATTTATTATTTGATGCACTACGAGGTGCGCTAAACGAGACAGAAAAACTAAACACAGAATAACTTGGATACAATTGATCAAAGAAAAAGAACATAGTAAATACAGAAGCAAACTCGACAATAGTCAGGACAGTACACGTGTAGAATTATGAAAAATACGTCTACAAAAGTCCGCTAACTACACAGATTTGGTGTATGAGTGATGAATTCAAAAATCAGTGTTTCGCCAATCGGAGCTACATGCTCTGATGTATATCTGAATAGGAATCGAATCGTGTTGTTACCTTTCTCTGCCACAGAAAGTAAAGTGAACAACTACAGACAGTCCTGAACTAAATAGTACAAACAAAAACTGGTATACAACAAAGAATGCATATTAGGTTAAGATAGATTAAAATCGCGCTTAAGGAACTAAGTTGTTTTGGGATTTCAGTTCGCGCATCTGGCTGTTTCACGCATCTTTATTAGTGGAGCGATTAGTATTTCTAGCAATCGAACGGTATCCGACGCAATTTAACCTGCTGAAATTTGAGTTCTTTTAGTATATGAAGAAGATGGTATTTCGTTTCTCATGCTAATGATAGGTTACCTTTACTCAAGAATCCAATGAAAAGTGTTTTTATCACTTGAATACGTGTCTCAATATTATTTACCGAAACCAGCCTATGAATTAATTGAATGTTTCTCTACTTTTTCGCGCGGATCACTGTTTCACGCGTGGTGTTTATCTGACGTTCTGGATGAAGGCCAATACGGTTCTTCGAACCAATGTAGTAATAGACGATGTTTGATGGGTCTGGGGTTTCGTTCCACGCATCGCAGTGTTTCACGCATGATATTTATGTAGTTGCTAGTTTTTTTGCGATAATGTGTAACAGTGAATGCGGTTTGCAATGATTTGAATACAGCGCCTACAGTTCAGCACAACTCATTGTTATCCTTGTGGTACTTATTTGATTTTCGCGTACTGGGAACGTTTCATGTTGTCCATCTATGTATGATACTATACGATTTATCGCATTCTTTTGCGTTCCCGCTCAAAATTCTACTATAAAAGGAAGTGAAGCACATAGTAACCCTCCCATAAAGTGAAATCTTATACCATGTATCCTGATAGTAAGAAAAAAGTGTCAATCTTTTCCATTCTAGACGAGTTTATACTCACATTGCGAGAAATCGCAAGCTTTGGGATGTTAGATTAAGTAGTCGGTTTATAACCGAAAATGTCACTTTTACAATTTTTCCGATGGTCAGTCAAATACGCAAAAATAAGTTAATTAGTAAGAAGTGGGGGAACAGGAAGTGTGTGAATTCTGTTCGGTTTCACCGTTTTCAGCAAAAAGTGAACAATACGAGGTAGGGAGTGTGCAACAAAAATAGAACAATACATTGGTTTGCACAACGGTTCACAAAAACGTTTATTACAAAAAATCCTGATTTGAGCGTGAGTGTATGAGTGGTTGAACGTACGTACGTTGTGAACCGTTGTGCAAACCTATGTATTGTTCTATTTTTGTTGCACACTCCCTACCTCGTATTGGTTCACTTTTTGCTGAAAACGGTGAAACCGAACAGAATTCACACACTTCCTGTTCCCCCACTTCTCACTAACTAAACCAATTTTTGCGTATTGCCTGACCGTTCGGAAAAATTGTAAAAGTGACATTTTCGGTTATAAACCGACTACTTAATCTAACATCCCAAAGCTTGCGATTTCTCGCAATGTGAGTAATGTGAGCGCTGCGCGCGATAATAAAAAGCTGTAAAACAGGCCTGAACATATCCTATTCCAACTCATGTTTCAGTTCGAACTTCATGGCGATCGCTCGTATTTGACTGACTGGAGCACCTCCTCCTTCATGGTTGGCAACATGATCGGAGGATCAACTCTGACACATGCCGGCGACAGGTAGACATAACTTACATATCACATACTTAGTGTTTCACTTTGCGTCGTTTTGAGGCGGTGATCATCATACATATCACATTGTCTTCAAAACGTCTTCTTGTGCTGTAGTGGTACAGTTGATTCCACATGGTGGACATTCGTATGTTCTGAGACATGGATCCAGTGACAGACCAGAAAAATGGTAGAACCAGCTGACGACGAATTGACTGTGAAAAATGCATTCCTGTTGGGATACTGGTCAGCGTTTCCCAGTCGCTCGTGGCCTGTCCATGAAGTTATACTGTTAGTCGAGTGAACAGTCACGTGAAAAATGGTAAACACAGCAGAACTCCAAAAAGGGCAAGGACAAAGTGCACGATGACACACCTGAGGCCGTATGCATGAAACATCCCGGGCCGGGTTGGGATGGTATCCAGAGCTGAATTCGCCGGGAAATTGCTCGGAAAAGCATCCCAACCCGGCCGGGGATGTTTAATGAATACGGCCTCAGAGGTTAACATCACGTGAATTATGAATTTACTCGTATTAAAATTTGTTTAATCAGAAACAGTAGATATAAAAGACAACATAATTACATTTTTACACAAAACTCAATGCGCGTGTATTTTTTTAATTGTTCTTTGGATGAACTCTGAACTCGTATCAAAGTTTATATTTGCTAGTTGTGGTAAATAATGTCTGCAACACTAATTCTAGTATCAATAATTATTTCTTCGAAAACAATTAATGGTTCGTCGTATATTATTGAGTTGACTCAGTGTTTCATCAAGTATACATATATAGTTTCCCAGTTTGGTCGCCGTCCCGTCCTTATGTTTTGCCTCCTGATTCAAGCCATTTCTGCGGTTTCTCGCTTCGTTCAGTCCAAATATCTATGTTTTCTCGATTCTGCGAGTAGTTCAGGGTGCTTTTTACACGGTGAGTTTTTGAATTTTTGATAAATAAACCACAACTCAGTTATGATCCTATTCGCAATTCGCAATGATCATACTACAACTTTTCTCTTGATGTCATTTATACTGTTGGTTAGGGTTGTTAGAATTGGAATTGGAATTGTAATTGGAATTGATAGAATTGAGATAATCTTCCAAAAGAATTGCAATTCCAATTCTTTTTGTGTGTGAAAAAGAATTGGAATTGGAATTCCAATTCTTTTGAATGTCAAATAATTTTGGAATTGCAATTCCAATTCTTTTCTATGTCAAAATATATCTGGAATTGCAATTCCACTTCTTTTCGTATGTCAGAACAACTGGAATTGGAATTGGAATTGACTTGATTCTCTCTCGGAATTTATACAGGTCTAATTTTCACTAAATTACTATTGTTTTTGGTATCAAGTTCACTTTAAAGGAAACTAACAGTTTTGTGTTTGTTTCTCTGCGTTTTTCGAAAAAAACTGCCATGAAATCGGAAAAATGATTTGGAATTGGAATTGAAAATTTGAGATTTTTTGGAATTGATTGGAATTGGAATTGGAATTGACTCGGCTTTGAAAACCTGAGAGGAATTGGAATTGACAATTCTCATTCTCCAAAAACTGATTAGAATTGGAATTGAATTGACTGGTTTTTGAAATCTAGAAAGAATTGGAATTGGAATTGAGTGGTTTCTGAAAATTCGGAAAGAATTGGAATTGGAATTGACTTGCTTTTTGGAATTGATTAACAACCCTACTGTTGGTCAATTGCACAGTCACGTGAAACACAGCACAACTCAGAAACGTGCAATGACAAAATGCACGGGAGCCTCATTAGAATGCTAACTTTACGTGACTTATCAATTGACTTCTAGTATAATGCATCACTCAAATGTTTCAGATTGTTCTTATATAGTGATAAACTCATGGAGATGAATTATTTTTAATCATCCATAGTGGATGCCAAATTTATAAGTTTCTATGTCTCACGGGAATCGAACCCTGCGAGCAAAAGATTCGTATCGGGCCTCTAACCACTGGGGTATTGGAGTGCATAGTGGCCATGTTTTCGAATCGAAGACATGGCTGCGTGCACAGCGGAAAGTGAGATATACAGTACCCTCCTGTCTCTCCGTTGGCGAAGACTATATATCTGTGTATTTTAGGGTAGTTCCTTGGTTGCCTGGGTGGCCGCGTATGAGCACTCGCCTACGGCTTTCCGTTCGTTCACCACCTTCTTCTTCGGCCTAACCTGGGTTGCCGGCTACTGCCTCGTAGCGCCAATGGCCTATTTCTCGCCCTCTTGGCGCATCTGATTGGCGTTTGGCGCCATACCAATCACCATATATGTGGTCATTTGTTATTGGTGAGTAGTAAGTTTGCCCAACTTGAAATTATGTCTAATGCAAGTTTTACTCGAATCTTCCTACGTTAGGCTTGATAGTTCATTTATTTATTTTCAACTTTTCTCTTACTGTAAGAGGCTACATTAGCAGTATGTGAGTAGGAACACAGTTTTCTACAAACACTAGCTATTTAACGCACATGACTGTTTTTGAACTATCATAAGTAAGAAGAAAGTTTTAATGAAGTAATTCGTGACCCCAACCCTTCTAACTCTTGAAGGAATAAATATTGAACAGAGAAAGTTTTTCAATACTGTAAGGAACACATTATTTGTTTTTAAAGTATGATAGATTTCCAGTTTTGTGCCGGAAAACCCTGCATTTTCTGGTTTCGAGCAAAGACACTAGCAAAGTACAGGATTGGATGAAGAGAATGAGTTCTACGGTGTCTCTGAATTACGATGTGGATTCATTGTTATCGAACAGTCAAGAACTATCGGAAAAGGACAAGTGGGGCTACATTTTGTTCGATAAAAATACACTGTTCGATACTGGTTTGTTAACAAAAGCCGATGAATGGTAACTAGTCACGTTGTCAGCTAAATCAAATGATTTACACACTCGAATGATTTTCACACTTTATATATTGGTTCGAAAAACTGGTTATTGTTCTGTTCTTCTATTGGGAACATAATAAATTAACCAGTTATCCGTACAATCAAAAAACACATGGTAGGTCAATTTGTTTAAAATAACTAAATGTGACATTTTCAGGCCATCCTTCATCCAAGAACTGGCCGAGAACAAAAAGTTCATATTGTACTTTATTGTTCAAGTCTATCTATGGTGAGTTGGAACACTTTTTTCACTAACAAAAGTGTTTCTAGAAGTTGGAAACTGTTCAGAAGAACACATGTGAAATAAAGGCATCCATCGTTGAAACCGATGATGACCAAACCACTGAGTTTCGATTATATTTATGTAAACACTGAAACACTTGACCAGTCTCTTGGCAATAACATCTCAAACGTACTAAAGGTGCGAGTTCTAGTTCAAAAACCGTTATTTCCAGGACCTGCGACAACTTCATCTACTTCGGTCTTTCTCTGTACAGTACCCAGTTGGCTGGAAACCTCTACGTGAATTATATTCTGATGGGCCTCGTGGAACTACCGGCGTATGTGGCGGCACCAATTCTACTGGAAAAGTAGGTCATCGCATAGTTTGAAACAGACAGATTAGAATTTATTGAACACGTGACTTTCCATATAATATGTGCAAAAGAGTTACTGGAGAGAAACGTTGTAAAGAAAAGGATATTATTTAGAATTCAAAATTTAAAAAAAAATGCACGTAACGTTGAAACTACATGACACGTGAATATTTGTGCGGTTTCACCTACACTCCTAAAATGGAAACCACGTCAATCGTGTCGGCCAGTTCCAAGTGAGTATGGAAAAGCTGAATCCTTTTCGAAAAAAGAGATCTCGCAATTTTCCTTGCTCTATGTTTGCTCAATTCCTAGCTTTCTATTCTTTAAATGGTTACGTATAGTGGAAAAAGCATGACACGTAAACATAAATCGCCTCTTCTGAAGAATACGCGCTCAACTTCTCATGATTTTCGGTGTAGTTTCATGTGAATATGAATTCGAAGATTTCGATTAGATGAAGCAAATCTGCTTTCGAAAAATCAGCAGAGAGAAAAACATAAGTTGCCGGGACACGTATTACAATTGCATATATGTTGGTGTCATTTTCAATACAATTCTAAAAATCAACACCAACATATTCATCAAAAACGTTTTCGAACATAGGCAATGTAATCACTTTCCTTCTCTCGAAGTTTAAAATAGATTAAAGTAGGACGATCATGTAGACCAATCCCGTGTCAACGGTCCTTCAAACTGCAATTGAAAAATGTATTGCAGTTTAAAGGACTGAACCGTTGGGATTGGAGCACATAATCGTCCTTCTTTAAGAGTTTAACTTCGTTCAGATTCGGTAGAAAAGCCGTGGTGGCCGGGTCTCATTTGGTGGCGGCTGGATGTTTTTTCGTTCTGCTCGGAATCCCGGGTATGTTTACTCTTTTGTTGTTTGTTGTTTGTTTTTAGTTTTCAATTGTGAAACAATATTGATTGTTCTTGTCGAGTGTACATTCCACGAACGGTGAGCATTTTGTGTTCGAAAAATGAGGTTTTCCGGAAAGAAAAGTGTAGGCCAATGATTCACAAAGACTCTATCTGAAAATATGGAAGTATCTGATTATTGTCACTATAAAGTTATGGGAATGTGCACCATAAAATTATATTCAAAATTTCGAAAATCCGAGACATGGAGACCCGAAAAAACTAATCTGGGCATATGAATTATCCATCGTCCAGACTTTTCTATTGAGTTTTGATCTTGCACTAGAATTTTGAACCGTAGCATAAGTAACCTCTAGTCACACAAATGTATTCTTTCAAATAGAAAGAGCCTCTTCATATTGCTGTTTCCCTTTGTTCTATACTTTATGTTGTGTGTGTGGCGAAAGTCACCACAGTTTGTGGAGTGGTTCATCATCATGTGGTTCTATGTTTCACGCGATCTTTATAAGTGATGAGCATACCCACTCTCAGTGGGCAACGGGCAACTCTCCAGAATAAGAATAAATACTTAGCAAGTGTGTAAGTGTGTGCAGTCTAGGATGTACTGATCGATCATTAGAAGGCTTAACAATCTAAAAACAGACTTGAAATTATATATATATATATCAATTATTTCACTGTCTCTCACTTGTCAAAAATCACAAAAACCCAAATTTTCACATTCTTTCTGCGATCAGTGGTCATTTTTCTACAACATCAGTCGAGTGTTTCAGAGGGAGACTGGACTGCTCTTCTCTGTTGGTTCGTGGGCAAATTCGCCATTTCCTGCTCGTTCATGTCGCTCTTCGTGTACGCCAGCGAAGTGTTTCCGACGAATATCCGGAATGCTTCCATTGGTCTGTGCTCCGTCTTGGCTCGGTCCGGAGCGATCATGGCACCCTATGTGCGACTACTGGTGGGTGGATTCTTCTATGTTTTACTAATTAATTTATTTATCTACGTTCAAAGAATGTGGCACTCGCTCATCTGAGAAAGAGCCGAAAATAGAGAAATAATTGAAGCCATAAAAACTACTGGTGAGTGGAGCTAATAATAATAATAATGCATTATCCATTTGTATATACGAACAGAATGATATCGCTTTGAATTCAGAATGAACGGATATTATAAAATTGATTTTAAATGCAAGGAAACAAATAAAAACGTTTAAGAACAGGATGAGAGAGCTATATGGAGTTAGAGCAGAGCGAGTGAAACAAACAGAGCTCGGGGTTTTTATGACGAGAGCCAGGAACACTTTTGTAGCCATACAATTCATAGTACTTTCTAATAAAAGTGGTTCGGAAATAATATGGGACCACGCGGACATAAAAGTCCTCAACAGATATCGGATATTCCTGACAATGAGCATAAATGTTTACATTATTAAGTATTAGGCAGTTCAAATATATTAGTTGGAAAGATATGTTTTCAAATAATGATACTTTGGTTGCAAGATCCTGCTTGTCTGCTTCCAATTAGGGAGCTAAAAAGTGTGAACGCGGCCTAAATCTCTTCAATGTAGCACGCAGTTTATATAGAAGCTGGAAACCCCTCGAAAATGATAGATTTAGTTTAGATAACAAATCAACTCAAATATGTTCTACCAACTGAAAGTAACAAAAGAACGTAGAGTTTTTTGTGATACTCTCGATTTGACCGTAATCAATCAACTTCTCGTATAGTAAATCCAGTTAAATCAATTTTCAAGTACAAAGCACGTATCCAAATCTTCTCTGTGTAATGTTAAGAGCAAATGTTTTTTTCAACAATGAACTTTCACATCATCTACTTGAACAAACCCTGAACTTTGAACCCGAACAGATATGAAATATATATCGACCTCTCTAAATGGAGTGAACTCCCCGGTTCTTCCGTGTTTTTACCGTAATATCTTCTCTCTATGTCTCTCGCTCTCTCTCTCTCTCTATCTCTCTCTCTCTCTCTCTCTCTCTCTCTCTCCTCTCTCTCTCTCTCTCTCCGCTCTCTCTCTCTCTCTCGCTCTCTCTCTCGCTCTCTCTCTCTCTATTTCTGTCTCTCTCCCTCTCCATCTCTCATTCTCTCTCAACATCTCTCTCTATATTTTCTATTTTTAGGAGTGATATCCCCGGTTCTTCCGGCAATTCTCCTTGGTTCCATGTCCGCTGTCGCCGGATTCCTGACTTTTCTCCTTCCGGAACCCACCGCCAACCGCTTCCCGCGTCAATTGGCTCCAGGGAAAAATGCTAGAAACTTCTATTACACAACTATACTAGAAGTATATTGAACATTCACGTCAAGTTAGGATTCTAAATCGTGTACTTTGTCGGTGCACGTTTCTAAGTTCCGCGTCAGATAGGTAGATGCGCTATGAGAAAAATATACGATTTCGAGGCGAAAATGAATCGAGAGATTTAGAATTTGGGGAACATGAATTAAAGAAGGACAATTATGTGGACCAATCCCGTGTCAACGGTCCTTTGAACTGCAATTGAAAAATGTATTGCAGATCAAAGGACTGAAACCGTTGCGATTGGACCACATAATCGTCCTTCTTTAACATGTGAACTGAAAGGTTTTATTCCGAGTTCACTAACCTGACGAGTTTGTTTACATTTCTATCGTAATAGGTTTGCAGTCGACAAAACAAAACAGAACCACTATTAGTGTTATTCGCGCAGCTCAATGTTTCTTTGCTGCTTCATATAATGACACAATTTCACACGACAGTTCGTCTAAGATATTATGTTCCTCAACATAAAACCGCGTAATGCATAGTTTTCGCCATTCCTATCGAGAACTTGGCAGTTTTCCAATGAATTTCACGCCTATTTCTCAAATTATGAAGTTTTCCAAGAACATTTGAACTTCTATAAGCAATTATCAACTTTTACGACCCCGCGTTAATAAGAAAAGGTGACAGAACCCAAAATTTTTTATATAGAAGTAGACGGAAACCTCATCACGTAATTTGCACCCCGATTTTCAAGTTCTGTAACTGCCTGTTTTATTTCACATTTGTTATATAGTTAGGAGTGTTTTCTATGCATCGATGTTTAGGGGTCATATGCTATTTTAGTGGTTTTTGTAAAACGGTTCAGTCATTTCGTTTTTTTAGACGTGTTTGTTGTTTCTTTGTACATTTCGCTCATTTTTGTACGTTATTTGGTATATTTGTATTTTCTTCAACTTTTATGACGAAGCCTTTTTTGTATCTACGGGTCTCTCCAGAGTCCAAAACAATAAATGTACAAATTTCTCTTCTTTTCAATATGAAGTTTTCAATGAATTTAAATGTTTGGAAAACAGTTTGGCCAAGTTTTCTATGTTGCTCAGCAAAAAAAAAATCGCGAGGAAGTCTCCCTCTCTCTCTCTCTCTCTCTCTCTCTCTCTCTCTCTCTCTCTCTCTCTCTCTCTCTCTCTCTCTCTCTCTCTCTCTCTCTCTCTCTCTCTCTCTCTCTCTCTCTCTCTCTCTCTCTCTCTCTCTCTCTCTCTCTCTGATCTCTACGGAGAGTCAGCTCTACTGAGGTTGTACAATGTTTTGCAACAAGACATAGTTAATCTATTTTTTGATAGATTCAAGAGAGATGCTTTATATGCAGTCAAATGTTTCCTGATTAGTACGTATTTACCACGTTTGGTCACGAAACAATATCACTTCCTCTACCAGAATCAATCATACCTTTTCACCCAGAAATCATCGTGAAAAGGTGTTCGAAACACTTAAAAATCATTCAGGTTCACTTTTTGTAGACACTATAGTTAATGCCTTGTTGTAAATAGATCGAAAAACTACCATTCAATGTATCGATCTCAACAGTTTTTTAACTCAATGAATGATTTTCGAAAAAAGTAAACTGCTCTGTTACCCGGCCTTCATAAAAAACCAATACTTTTGCAAGCAACGTTAAAACAAGAATTGAGAATTGAAAACAGAAAAGAACGTGCAAAATCGTGAAGCACGTAAACGTGGCTTTTCCAAAGAGGATCAACGGCCTACCTCGTTTCTAACGAGTTTTCCATTTCTTTCAGTTGGAGATTCTTGAGGAGCCGGAGATAGTTGTGAGTTTTGTCTCCGATTTCTAATAGTCGAAAATCCACTGAAAACTATTTCGATTTTGAGAGGATGAGCAGAAATGACAAGGGTATGCATATTTCATCTTAGCTGATACAGTCATAAGTTTTTTAGCTCAAATTAATAACTTTCAAGCCCAATTTCAACCGTCATAGCAAGGTGATCGAAGTGCTGAAGTGCTAGGTCAACGAATCATTCCTTTTCTGTCAATATTGCAATCAATGTATTGTTGTGAATAGTTACAGTTCGATGTTTCCATCCTACAACGCATTCCAAAAATATGTTAATTACAAACTCAGCAAGAGATGACTCATAGGCTATCTAAAGACCTGAAAACTTCTGGTAAAGTTGTTGAAGACCAGAACAATCAATTGTACAAAGCATTTCATTTCAGAAATGTCAAAAGCTCCCCAAACTCGTCTGATTCCGTCGAAAACCGTGAAAAGAAGCGGGTTCGAAAGTGTTGCGACCGGATGACGTAATTGACCAAATTGGTTGGTTATTAATTTCATCAAATTCATATGTTTTTCGTACGCGACAAACTGAAACAAATGTTTTCGTGACTACCTCAGGGTTAAAATCAGTTATCCATTCTCCGAAAACAACCCGTATTCTCCCCAATATGAGGCCCCATGACCAATCTTGCGAGAAGTCGATAGAATTGAGCAAAATATCTTCGATTTGGACCGAATATCCAAAATCATTGTTGACTTTTCAAATAGCTAACTTGCGCTAACTTTCGTGTTGGAAAAATGAGCTTCCACATCTAACAGGTCGGGAAACTTGGTCAGTTAATTCTAAAGATTCTCGTTTTCATTAACGTGAATTCCTAACCAGAAAACTAGAAGATCTGCTTGAAAAAGGAAGCTCAGATAAATATAAAAACCTGACTTGAATTGTGAGGTTTTTATAGTTTAAATTTTTCTTTTAAGTTTCTCTAGTTTAGTTACCCAGGGATGATTAGTTTTCGTGTTCTCGACCACGTTATATAGGCAGTTGTGAATCATTGAAGTGTGCCTCACTTCCACCTAATTGTCCACTACAGCAATTGCTCAATTTCGTATCGTAATTTCGACTGTTTTGCTACTAACTTTGCGAAATTCATGTTTCCTTCTTAGCATTTTTTTTTTAAACTTATCTTTCTAGAACGTTTATTAATATTAACCCAACTCCTTTTCCAATTTTCCTGTATAAGACCCATCAAACGAAAAAATAGACGGTACGTTTTTGTAGTTGCTGCTATCTTTACAGGTATTGACGAACTGAAAACACCATAACTGTTTTCTTTTCACCATTACATCATCATTACACGTATGTTAGAAGATCCCAGCACTTTCATCCAATCCTGCGCCCCCTCAAAAATACACCATTTCTCTGCTCTAACATACCACCGGAGTACGAGTGGCGCAAATAGTGAGGCAGAGTGATAGACACAGGATGTGATGAAGGTACCGGGATATTCTAGCATACTCCCCTGATATCTTTACAGGTATCAGAAACTGTCGCCTCCTGACTGCAATATGTCTCTGTTCTCTAGCCTGGGGCATAGGAGCAATTGCCCTGATGACCAGTGCATTCATTTCGATCGATTGTGGAACATGCAATGACAGTATGCAGACAATTGTTAGCGAGGTACTATTTATAACAGTGACGAAACATTCAAGTCATTTAAAGAAACCGTTCCGCTATAATCTAAGTTTCACGAAAAACTTAAAAAGCTCAAAAAGTTTTTTAATGTCTCCCCATAGACCATGGGAAAATTTTCCAATTGAAAATTTGTAAAATTTGCATAACATCAAGCAATAAAAAAGAGGACATAAACATTTGCACTGTGACGCAACTTGACTTGGTTCATTCACGTCCAGATTTGTCTCCACTTTAAAGTCTCTAATTGTGTTGTCGTATATGCTAGAAAGTTCTAAAAATACTTTTGTACCTCGATAGGCTATTTTGAGCATACCCCGTACGCAACCACCCTATCGGTGTCATTACGTAAGCCGCTTTTCTGAGAAAACGAAGCAAGATAGAGATATAAAAGTATATATTTTCGATAATGGTTTTTCATACGCCAAATGGTCAGATTGTTAACTCATAAGTCAAAATTAGAGCGGGACGGATTCTTTAAACAGCTGTAATGAATGAAGAAATATGAGTTTCATCTCACTCCATCAGCCTGTCTATTCGATAACTGCCGCGGGTTTCGATGTTAACAGGGCCACTCAGTATTATGGTCGGAAAGGTTCAGGTTGCTATTATGTAGACATACTGAAACATACGATCGCGGTTGAAAATAGGGCGACCGCTCATACTAGTGCAGAATCTTCAATTTGAATGTGATCAGGAGACTGTTCAAAACACGCGGGTTTGTATATTACTTATTACCGCAGATTTTAAGAGTGAAACCACGTGATATTTTACGTGAAAAACAATTTGTATTCTTCAGTTTGACCTACACGGGGATCGATCGTACTTGATTGATTTGAGTACGTCTGCAATCATGATTGGAAATATGATCGGAGGCGCTATCATGCCACTAGCTGCTGACAGGTAAGACAGTTATATTCGCTCAGTAAGTAGTCAGCTGGAAACATTCGAATGAATATGAATATCATCTGAGGAATATTGATAAACTAGGCCAGAATACTCGACAAAGGAAGGAAATGAAAGTGGTACGTTTCGCCAATACCCCAGAATTTATTCACTTATAAAGGCATGCGAATGTGAGCTATGCCTTACATTCCAATTGTGTAGTCCAGCTCTGAAGAAGTTGAGAAAGATAAGAGTGATTTAAATCAATAATAATTAAATGAGTTTTGTTAATTCATCAGTGGTTTCGTTAAGTTGAAATTTTTTATAGTTGGCGTCACACCGCACGTGCATGTAACAACGCTTACGCCAATAATTCTAGAAATAAAAATTGAACACGGGTTCTGATGATAACTGTATCAAGTTCCAGCAAGTATCTTAAGCTTGAGAAAAGCGAGAGATAGGATGAAGGAGCTAGAATAGAAATCTTTGTATCGCAAATGATAGAAATACATTGTTCATGTGTTTCTCTCACGCCTTATATGTTCCTTTAGATTCGGCCGTCGTCCAATTATGATGATGAGTTTCGCAGCACACGCCATTTGTGCGATTCTAGTGGCGATTTCTCCAAATATTTACGTTTTCTCAGGATTGCTCGTTATTCAAGGAGCAGCTTACATGGTCAGTCTGGACAGCAACGAAAACCATTTTCAACTGTGTTAGTACTGTTAGTTTTTAGGGCGCCATAATTATAAATAGAGGTAAGAAAACGAGAAAATACAAAACCTGTCTTCTTCAGTCTTCACAATTATTACTCTTAGCTCTCGCAACTCTCTGAGACACGTGTTAGTTATAGGCATAACCAGTTTTTGAGATACTGTTAGAGCTTGTATAGTAGAAGTAAATTGAATAGTCACGTAACGTTAGTATTCTATTGAGGAATAGGTACCCGTTTTCGAATTATGCTGTGTAGAACATGTTTCACGTGACTGTGTGATTGACTGCCAGTATACTGTGTTTTACCTGCGATTGAACTTTCTAATATTATTAGCCTTAATGTTTCAGGGCGGTTCCGTGACTAGTTGGGTCTGGGGCTACGAGCTCTCTCCCATATTATTCCGTCAATACACAACCCTGCTGTACGGTCTAACCTGGGTGGTCGGCTACTGCCTAGTGGCGCCAATGGCCTATTTCTCGCCCTCTTGGCGCATTCTGATTGGCGTTTGCGCCATTCCGTTGGCTGTTTACGTGGTTTTGTTGTATTGGTTAGTGAGATTATTCACAATTCTCATAGTTGGCTAACGAGTTTTCAGTGGTGGCCACAGCCACATGCATAGTTTGCAGTTTTTAAAACAGGCTGGAAATTAGAATGAATATAGGGGAAGTTTCGTTCGGAAAATGTGTTAAATAAACAGTTTAAGCACTTGTAGTTTGCACATGAGAATAGGATAGAAACAGAACGAATTGGATTGCGAACTTGAATTAGACAACAAAATAATATTGATTTCACGCGGTAAAAAATGTATTTTCATAGCTTCGTCCCGGAAACTCTTCATTACTTGGTTTCGAGAAAATTGGTGGAAAAAGCCGAGAACTGGATAAGAAAGATCAGCTCTACTGTGTCGGAAAATTGTGATGTGTCAAACATGATATCGACAAAAGAAGAGCAATCTGAACAGAAAAAGTGGGTTGCATTGAGAAATCGTGAGCGAACTTTTTCCCTAGAAACCAATTGATCACAGTAAACGTGAACAACTACATAAATGAAAAGTTAAGCTAAATAAGGTTTCGACCGAGAAGTTTTTCGAATGAAGGAATAATCTGAGTCTGCGAGCAGTTAATACTGTACAAAGACCATGTGGTTCATTCAGTGGGAACTCATATGAATTGTAAAGTTCAATAAATCTTCAAAATTGAATCGATTGAAATATTAAACGATCATGAGAACAAATAGTCGACACTAAAACATTTAAGAAACTATGTTAATTTCTATGAGCGGAGTGAATGAGAGATAGATATTTCCACGTATAGCAGTGTATACAGCAACCACACTTGAATGTACCAACGTGTCTTCATAATAGCAACAGAAAGCAAAACAACCAATACACTGATTAGACAAAAAGCACTCGAATTTCTCCAAAACAGCATTTCAGAGCCTCAGTCATTCGAGAATTATTGAAGAATAAGAAATTGATACTCTACATGGTGATTCTGGTATATATTGGGTGAGTTTTTTGGTTAATCCCAGTTTGTTGTAAAATTCCTACTTCCAGTTAGTTAAAACACTAAATCGGTTTTTGTTTGTTTAGTTTGCACCAAAACATAGAATATTGGGTCAGGGAGCACCGCACGAAACAAGGTTCTCCAAGAATGTCAATAATGAAAATATGAAACGTGAAATTCTGAGGTCACGTTGCCTGAAAACTCTAACCGTAGTGTGTGATCCAACTAACCAGCAAAAACGTAACTAACTTAGATAGGGAAACTAATGAAACTAACGTAGATACTGTAACTATCTGATCAACGAAATTGAAGTGGAACAACTGCCGAATCCTATCCAATCTACTTTCAGAACGTGCGACAACTTCTTCTACTTCGGTCTCTCTCTATTCAGTACCCAGTTGTCCGGAAATCACTACGTCAACTACCTTTTGATGGGAGTTGTCGAACTACCAGCATATGTGGCAACCCCGTTTCTACTAGACAGGTGCGTATCAGAATAGTTGTTGAAACATGAAACATACGAGTGAGAGAAAAATTAATAGTATTCAGAAAACACGAAATCGATCTATACGCTATTAAACGGTTATTATGACTGAAATCAGCTGATCATAACTTTGATCCCTGCGCTGCTTATAAATAGTTAGTGTCACAGTTGAGTGCTATTATAAAAGCCTTGAAAAATGCGTCATTAACTGAGCATATACAAAACAGACATGAACGTTTTTATTCGAAAAGGAGCATAAAAAAGCTACTTGGAAATTAAAAATTGAAAATGTATCAAGCTACATTATTTAGACATTCTTGCCAACAATTTATTGCACGATTCTCATTTGATAACTATAGTAAGGTGAGCTTTTTCTCCAAATAGTGTACTCCAATGAACGATTCGTGAAGAGAATCATATATTTGAAAAAAGGGATTTTATGACAATCTACGGGAATTACACAAATTCTGAAATGTTTTTTAGGCTGGGTAGAAAACCGTTCGTCGCTGGGACACACTTGCTAGCCGGTGTTTGTTTCTTCGCGTTACTAGCTATTCCCGGTACGTTTTTCTTCCAATTCTGTAGCCTTTTTTACGTTTTCCACATTTCACCGTTCAAAAAACGCGTCTAGATGAATTATGGATATGGAACGTGGAAAAATAAAGAAAAGTTGAAAACCAGATTCCTTCAACGGGAAGCGGCGTTACCTAGGCATCCAAACGATAGGTGATTCGATCGAAATTCGCTGATTGATCTTAAAGATACTTTTTCCTCTCCAATCAGAAAAGTCGTGCCAACAAACAATTAATCATATTGCCATTATAGATTGTTTATATATCAGTAAGCAGTGGATAGATTTACATTCATAGTTTCCGACAGTCAGTCAAATGTTTCAGACGGACACTGGGGCGCCCTGGTCTGTTGGTTCACTGCCAAGTTTGCCGTAACCGGCGCCTTCATGTCTCTTTTCGTTTATTCCGTCGAGATTACGCCTACAAATATTCGGAATGCGGCTCTCGGATTCTGCTCCGTTCTGGCTAGGACCGGGGCGGTTTTGTCGCCCTACATCAGACAATTGGTTGGTTTTTGTTGCGAATATTTGAATAAAAAAGTAATAAAAGTAAATTATTAACTTCATGCAATTGAACAGTTGTTCGAACCTTAAGGTGCGGATATAAAACTTCTATCACATGACGAACAATAATATTGTAAATTTTCTCCTCCTAAAGTGTTCAAGTGTTTCATACCTAGTTCAATACAAAATGTGGCCAGTAGTAATAATAGACGTAATAGAGACTAGAAACATTAGTAAAAACGCTGAAGTAAAACAATGCATGCGCTGTCGAAAAATTCATCTTCAGTATTGCGGAAAACTTTGATGCACACAGCGCAAATTATATACACCGTATTCTTTATCCTTCACACTGGCTGTCATTGTTTTGAGGGTGTCTTTGTATTCGGTAGTTTCTGTTTTGTACTGTTTTGTATTGTTAGTGTATTTTCAGAGTGTGATTTCCCCGATCCTTCCGGCCATAGTTCTGGGGACCATGTCAACCGGGGCCGGCCTTCTAACCCTACTTCTGCCGGAAACCCGCCGAAAACCCCTTCCATCCTCTATGGGAGACAAAGTGGACGATCGGACAGAAAAGAAACCGACGGCCAAAATCGTTTCTGGTTCGGTAACCAGTCGGTCAATGCAGACTTCGTCCAGTCGACGTTCTGCTAGAGCATAGATAGACTAGGGTTGTTGGAGCGAAATTTACACGTTGGTTTCCGAAAAAAAAATTCTTTCTGAAATCGAAAAACTCGAAACTTCCAACTCGATCGACAACCCTAGTGCGTATGCGAGAATATCCCGGCACCTAAACCCACTCTGTGTCTCTCCTTTTGCCTACTATTTCGCGTGTGAACAAATTAGTGTATGTTTGAAGAGACTTGGGTCAGAATCGAATAGTGGGCATATTTCTGAATACTGTCTCAGAATTGAGAATTGAGCTATTCGTATGCATAGCCACTTTGTTGGGCGGGTTCCACTTTTGGTTTCATTTATTCGTTCGTTTGTATTCTTTTGTGTATCTAATTTCGATGCCTCATTTCATAAAATTTTGATTGTTTGGATTTGACAAATTCTGTGATGCAAATATTTACATTTCCTTCATTTGATGTGATTTGTTGTTACTTAGTGCCTTAATTCACGGATTACGTTGTGAGAAAACAATGAATGTTCAACATTCATATTTGTTCTATGTTTGAAATGTGAACCTAACAAAAAAAGTGAATTTCTAGGAAACCACTTTTCAAACTTTTTGTGATATATAATCCAGAAAACAATGTTTGGCACACTGATGAAAATGAGCCCAATCACAAAAAACAATCGATAATGATTGGAGAATCCATGCATGATTGATTAGAAAGCGAATTTTCTAGTAATTCCAAGATTTATGACGCAAATGTCGACGAAAAATAGGAAATACTACAGGTGAAACAATTCTTGAATGAATCTGTCAATCATTCCACCATATTACCAGGTAGTAGTAGATTTCGCTTCTTATCGTGAGTACTTGCTAGAGTTGCGATTTCTAAAACCTCCTCTATAATTAAAGAAACCATTTTGAATCAATTCCATGTTTTACACCTCGCTCTCATTTTTCGTAACGCATAATTTAGATGCAATCACATAGTAGAGCGAATAATCGTTTCCTGAATCTAACTAATGATCCGGTTGCTTATCTGCGAATCAAACACCCGAATTATGAATGCATTTCCGTTATTTCTCGATCGAATCTCGAATTCTCGAGAAATATCACCGATGTATTGGTTGTTAATTTTCGTACAAACGTGTTCGATATACTTTATCATCAAACATAGTTAACTCGCCACTCCATTTGATGAAACTGAAATATCACCATGCCAATGTTTCACCGATAGTATATAATAATCCTTAATCGAATACTACGATTTTTTTTCATTTACACTACAGTATTGAGAGATAATTAAACCTGAAACTTATAATATTTCTACGACACAGACTTTCCATTATGTATACATTCTCTTTACTTATACGAAGTTTATTTATTGGAATACATATTTTTTTCATATACTACTTTCGAGTGTGTTTACATTGGATTCTTACATTGAATCCACACACATTTTACGAAAAAAGAAACTTTACGCAGTATAAATAGTTTGATGGATGTTTCGCTTATTGCTGATGACACAGTAAATTATACGGATCCGTTTGCTTTCCACCGTTAATTGGAAACCGCGCTTTTTTCAGAAAACGCAACGCAGTTATCCAGTTCTAGACTCGAGTCGAGAATTTCACTCAACAAAGGCAGACTCCTTAGACTCAACGTCAGTTTATACAAGTCCAGGTATACTAGAAGTAATGTGAACAGTCACGTCAAGTTAACATTCTAACTGTGTTTAACATGCTTCACGAGAATCTGTAATTGACTAACAGTTCATCTAGTGTCAATGTAAGTTATTGTACATCACCCCACTGTGTTCATAGTTTGATTCCATTTCTTTTCGATTGAAATTTGGGTAATACGGAACTTTTCAGTTTTATATCTGTGTCTGAGATCAAACTATAACATTACAGGTTTCAAATCAGTTTTTGCATGGTCCGTTGACCAATTCAGATGACGAAACACATTCTCGTTTTGTTGATTCAGTTCCTGTTCTTCTTGGAATCTGTTGCAAAGGTAGGGAAAGTTGTAAACACTCTTCTATGTAAAAAAAAGATCCAGATAATCTCATTCATTCCAACATAGACTTCTACAGTATGATTACTAAACGTTCAGTCAAGTCCAGTTGCGTGACGAGTTGCTTTTTAGTGAGATGTACTTTCGAAACTGAGTGTTATAAACGAACGGCATGAAAAATATACCGAACAAATGTCGCGTGTAGTCAGAGCTAGTTTTTTGCGCACTGAGGCGTTTCAGCTAGTTATTATATTTGAAAACACTGAGCAAAATTATTAACTGATGACTAGGTAGACACTTAAATAAATTGAACAAAAATAAATATCCGTGAGAAGAAGAATAAACAAATAGACTACCTACTGGGGCAAACAGGCACCGAAGAAACCTACTCCAATGTTTCATGGTGTTTATTAAAGGGATATGGTTTTCCTATGCACGTTCGTCATAGATCGTTCCATGGTTATAAAACATCCGTCATATGAACCCAAAGGGGGCCCCAAAGTTCGGGAGACGCGGATGGTAACCAATATACCAGCTGGGCTTATAGAAACGTTGTCGACGAATCGTATATATGTATTCTTAAACAGCACATAGTGAGATATACAGTATACCTCCTGCCTTTCCTTAAGCGATATAGTTCCGGTCATTCCCACTGACACTCGGCAGCGTTTCAATGAATATTCCGAGCTATTTTTCAACCACTTTGGAGTTCTAAAAAACCGTGAATCTCTGTTAAGGGCTCTTCTAGTTCCATGAAAAAACCAAAACGAATATTTTTTCCGTAGAATAGTTATATTTTCTCTGAGAAACAGTCATCCAAAAATCTTGGCACGGTGCCAATTAGTGTAAGTGCGAATGGAACGAACTATAACTGTAGACACCGTGTAAAATGGAGATTTCAGACTTCTCGCCCTCTGAGCAGTTGTGAGAGGTACTCGCGATGTAGGGCTCGGCTGAGCAAACTGCAATGGGCGTGTCTGGAGCAACCGAGGAATGTCATTCAAGAAAACTGCAAAACTGAGACTTTGTTCCGGTTAGTGGTGAAATAAGATTCACTTAACCATAGAAAATTTTCACTTTCGAAATTGTAAAATAACATCCCTCTCATTTTTTTTGTTTTAATTGGTTTTGACAATCAATTTTTACATTTAAAAAAGCATTTTGCTTCCAAAATGTAACCTCCGGTGACCAAGTTCGAGTTTGTGACTATAATAAATCCAGATACGGAGAAAAATCGAGAAAAAAAACCTGTCAACCTGCACCTCCCAATTTCAGTTCCAGTCAATTCCAATTCTTTTTAACGTACAAACATTTCGATTCTGAATTGAGTTGCAATACAAATTCCTCACAGAAATAATTGACTTTCAGACACACTCAATCCCTATTCCAGTTCCAATTCCGACCTTTCCACCACCCTTGTATCTGGTAAATTTTCAATAATCGAATAATCCTTCCATTTTTCCAGCGAACTCTGGTCATCTTCTTTGAAACACGAGAGAAACATTATCGCGTGTTTAGAGAAACATCGAAACATGACAAATGAGAACGGAGTGAGTGAAAAGTATTATTAATATACTGAAATTCGCAAATTGTTATCGAGTTAAAGAAGAACGATTATGTGGACCAATCTCGTGTCAACGGTCCTTTAAACCGCAATTGGAAAATGTATTGCGGTTTGGAGGACTGAAGCGTTGGGATTCGACCACATAATCGTCCTCCTTTAAGCGGAGTTTTACAACATTACTCCCCTACTCGATTAAGCGCGCGAAAATGTTTCTTGCCCTTTTCATATGTGGCGCATGTTTCAGAAGTTCATTCGGGTGACCGTTTGAACTCTAGTAATACAGTGTCAAAAGAAAAAGAGAGTGGGATTTGTCATATATTTCTTGATTTGGGTTATTTGTTCCAGTGGTACCTGATATATTATCATAATATCCTTCAGGTATTACAGCATTACCATGATACTCTAGTTGGCGAAAAAAGGAAAGTTAGAAACTAAACTTACTTTGTTATCCCTGATTGAAGTATAAACTCACTTTGAGTCATTTTATCTGAAGATACAAGAATTAACATGTCTTCAAATCAGTGTAGAGATTTCTGAAACGAGTTTGTATTAAAATTAACCGCGAGTCAATGTTTCTTCGCCTTTTCATATATGACGAATGCGGTTTGTATTGTTGGGAGTCTCATATCAACATACTAATAACAACAAAGAGGGGATTGTCGTTTACTCTGGCAATGCGAAAAATTCTGATTCAAACCCTATTTTATTGTATGAACTTTTCTGTATAAAACCCTAACTAAACAAGTTTAATAACAAGTATCAGAAATAATAACAAGTATCCAAAATAGAAGAACAACTGAATTTCAGAAGTGCGACTCTTCCTACTTTCCCCGTCGTCCAACTCAATGTTTCGTGTCGCTCATGAAACAGAGACAGAAATGCGAGAAACTGGAGAAATGCTGCCCCGCGGCAAAAACGTGGGTATACTTTCGATTCGTTTCCGATTTAAATCTATGATTACGAATTTCCGCTCACAATTTGGTCTCTCAAATATGGCATTTTATAAACTTCATATAGAGACCGCAGACCATTTTACAAACTACATGTTATAGCTATAATTTATACACCATTAGAGCCGCAATAAACGAATACATGACAATATGTAATTTGTTTTCCATAATTAATGCATCCCAACTTGCTTTACCTCTTTAAATGGATTTCTTATAGCGCGCGTTTTGTATTGAAACCATGGTATTGCGCTCGTTGTCTGCGCTCTCTAATCTATCGTTTTCGCGCACTTTGGCCAGCCGCCAACGAAACTGTCTGGCTTTCGAAATGCGAACGGCGCACATATAAAGATAGAGGAAAGTGGTTTAACTCAACATTAGTTAACTGAAACTAACATTTTTGGATTGATAAATGTTACATCTATATAATATCATGAGAACTTGGCGAAATATGTGTTTTTCTCGGAGTTATGACCCAAAATAGGCAATTTTGCCCAAATAAGTACGCTTTTAGGCAATCTTTAACTTCGAAAAGATCAAATACTGGCTTTCACAAGTGTCGAAAGGTTCAACGAACAAAGTTCGTTGTGTTCATAACAGAATACATGTTGTATTCCCGATGTTTTTTGGTATTTTCGTTTTTACCAGCGCGAAATTTACCTAAATCAACAGCAGAAAACCAAAATTTTCAGTATGATTGCGTCTTTAGAATTTTTTTGTTTTACTTTTAATCGTTAGATAATTGCTAGTTCTATCAAATATCTGAAATCCAGAAACCTGCTACTTCGAGTTTTTGTGTTTTGTTACTTTCTGTGGCAAAAGTTCGTCACTGTTTTTGACACACTTCGGACTGTTCTCCCTATTGAGAAGCTCTAACTCTACCAAATATTATGAGTGATATATTATTCAGTAGATAATTTTGTATTCTTTCTCGTGAATAACTTTCTCATTTCATTTTTCCAATTTCCCGCTCATTATACATGGGTTTGTTGGTCGTGCGCAACCTGAAAAAGTGAGGTCAACGCGGACAAAAAATTGAATATGTTTGCGTCTTTAGATTTTCGATTTCTTTTTTTTATTCCACGCCTAAAAAGTTAATCTATAGAAATAAACAATAATTAGAAACCGGCTCTCGCAAAAAACTAATTAAATATGCAAGTTCAAGTTTAACCATTTGCACAGACATAAAAACAACAGAAACTAAGAAATTAAAGTACATATCTGAAATATTGAGGTTTTGAACTACCTCTCTCTTTTTGATTTTTTCAAAAATGTATACTCTAGGTGGAGTAATGTCTAATCAAACTTTGTTACTTCTCCATCGCGGGTGAAAACGCGTTTTGCGTGATTTCAGTCTGCCACAAAAGGGGCGGAGCCTGCGGTCTCTAACTTCATACAAAATTACAAAACTTGCGGATAATTAGTTTATCGTTTGATCGAACTTGTGTTCACAAAATTTCTAACAAAAAAAAGAGCCCAACTGAAAACTATTTTTTTCAGGTGTATGAAGGATGTTTTCTCGAGAGACTCTTCAAAAGATTTCTTCTCTGAAAGACGAGAATTGGTGAAAACCATCCAAATATGTCGAGACGACATTAGAAGGACGATTCCGACTGAAACTGAAGAGTAAGATACAATAAACTTAAAAAAGGACGATTATGTGGTCTAATCGCGCACAGCGCAGTCCTTTGAACTGCAATACATTTTTCAATTGCAGTTTAAAGGACCGTTGACACGAGATTAGTTCACATTATCGGCCTTCTTTAAGTAGGAAATTGGTCTGGCCTGGTAGATATTCCTCAAACACCTTATGTGATACCTCGTGTCCAGTATAACACAAACTCATCATTAGAAGCTATTGATTGCTATGCTACAATATTAGAAGTTCGCGAGTAGCTGTTCATGAGTTTCTTATGAGCACAAACATACGGATTTCTCATGAGGTTGGATGGATTGCAACGCCGCCTGATTAATCAGTTAGCTGAATGTTTCATGGTGTTCATATACGATGAATCGTTTTGTGGAGAGTGTTATTGAACCCTTAATGACGTTAATAATACAATTGTCTTCATGATATAGGTTACATGTAGATTAAACTCACGATATTGTCTCTGGCAAATAGACAAATGTTTCATCGCCTCTACTTATACGTGTTTTTGAGTTTGCTTCATATATCGTGAGTTTAATTAACATGTAACCTATATCATGAAAACAATTGTACTATTAACGTCATGATGCTTTCATTTCTACGATCGTACACAAAGTAAAGCGAGAATATAACATGAGAATCAGAACTTTCAGAACCAACATTCTTCATTCTCTGTCGCTCATCCGAAATTCTGAGAAAGTCATCCAATTCTTCCAAATCGCCACAGCATCGACAGAAAGAAAGGTAACTAACTATTGAAATTGATGAGAACATCATGGAAAAAAAACCGAATTAGACAAAGTAGATCACCCAAAATACAAACGTTTCGCTTCTCTGTAAAACCAACCACTTAACCCGCGGTAGCATTTCCTCCAACCCCTTGCAAAATACAAATAATCTCTCTAATGATATATATACATTATTATTAATATTGAATTACGGCACATCAACTACCCGAAATGTTGTAGCTTGGCATTTATCTACTCCTAAACATTGGTATGATTGTTGATAAATTACTTTTGGTGGTCATCAGGCCGATATGTACGTTTACAGCGACATTCAAACCAAGTCAGCAAGAAGACAGCCAAAACGAGAGAGGCTGAAAAGAAAATGTCAACTGTTTCAGGCAAGTTGATGGAATGGGTTGAAAATAAATAAAAATTAGAAAAACTACATTGTAACCCTCAATGAACACAGTGAATGATTTTTGTCATTTACAAAGACATTAGCTGTTTTACAGCTCTACAAAAAATGTTTCGTTGTTCCATTTTATATCACACACATCAGTGACATCTATGATACTCATTCACTATGACAGATAGGACGCAAATGAATAACTTCGGTTATGAGGCAAATATGTTTCCGTTCTAATATAAATTCTTAATATAAATCTGAAATATGAAGTTCCGTTTACAGAAAGCAAAGCAAGCAAAAATTAAATGGTGTGCAACACTGTTCCCTTCGAAAATACATCCGAAATCGCATAAACACCTTTTGAAGGTTCGGCCACCGTTGCTCCAAAATCGCTGAGAAATTCTATCGAAAAAGTAGCCGACCGGAATGTCACCACTCTCCCAACCAATCCAACTACGACTTCCCCAAAGAAAAAGAAGAACATGAAACGAGTGAATGTGAAAGATTTACTCAGTACCAGAAAGTTGATAAGTGAGTTTATATAATCACGATGAACCAAATAGTTATGATATTGAATTTGTAACTAAGAGAGCACTATTTCTATACAAATGTCTATCGGAACATGAACGTTTTGATTAGTATGAAACTTTTCGATGTTTGTAGTTTGATTTGTCTGTTTTTCAGATAACTTGAAGAAGGACAATTCAAGAAGACGTGAACAACGCCTGCTGAGAATGGTTTTCCAGAGAATGTTAAGCAACCAGGTATAGTCGTCGCCAACGAAATTACGGAAGGGTACTGTATATCTTTTTTTCGCTGTAGACGAGCACATGCATTTGATTCAAGAGCCTATGGGCTATGAGCTCTTGTGGCGCAGTGGTCAGCTTGAATTTACGAAAATTTTGCTCGCAGGTTCGATTTCGGCGAGAAGAACAATATTCTGAATTTGCATCTCCTTAATAGTGCGTGTCATATTTATAAAATATCCGCCTCATGTGGGACTCGAACCAGGTTCAAAAGAATGTCAGGCGCGGCCGCTAACCACTATATCAACTAAGCTTTTAGCAACGTCGTCAGCGAATCGTACATACCTAATCTTACACAGCTCAAAATGAGATATACAGTATACCGCCGCCTCTCTTTGAGCGACAACTAGACAAGGCCGTGTGTAGGAAGGTCCCTACCTGAGCCTCTGAAAACAGACGCTATTTCACATTAAGTGTTTTGTCGTCGTTAAAGTATCTATGATGGGTTTTCTTGGTTCAATAACAGTTTTTATATAGTATGATCGTCTTGAATCAGAGTCGAAACTATTTTGAGTAGCACCTTTCACTGAGCACATATAGAATAGAATAGAATAGAATAGAATAGAATAGAATAGAATAATTTATCGAAATCGTAAATGATTCAAAAGTGTGATTCACATGATAACATCCAGAAGTGACAACAAGTATTTTTATTTTTAATGAATTCATCACCAATTATCTATATTTATTCTATTCGTTCCATTTTAGGCAAATGGTGATAACTCAACGATTCGAAGACCATGGTCTAACAAGAGACAAATCGCTTCAAAACCAGCGAGAAAACACGCGATTGTTCGACAGAGAAAGGTATTTACTATAGTTCCGGTCATTCCCACTGAAACTTGGCAACGTGCCAATGAGTACTCCAGGCTATTTAATGACCACTTTGAAGTTTTTCGAAAAACTGCGAACTTCTGTTAGTGTTTGTTCTGTTTTGTGCGCACGGAACTGAAAAAAAGTTTTTATAATACTTATGGCAGTGAGAAGTAGCCTCCGAAAATGTCGGCTTGCTGTCAATAGGTTTCAGTGCGTATGAAACGGACTGTGTAATTAAAATGATGTGGGTTCTGTGTTGTAATTTGATCTTTAAAGACACCACAACACTCCGAAGTTCATCCAAAACGCAGCAGGATCATCAAAATTATGATACATAAATGGTTTATCTTAGAAAGTTTTTGTATTGTTAACTAAATATAACATTTCTTATTTTGAATATACAGCTTAGCTAACTTAACATAATTGTAAATTAAAATACTACTTATATTTAACTCATTATATTTTAATTTATCATAACTTTTCCTTTCTTTTTTCAATCAAACTACAAACACAGCTTAATGGAATGACAAGAAACACAGACTGGAATCAAAAAACAGATCATTGGCCAGAAAAAGAAGACGAAAAACATTAATAGTGAATGTTTATTATCTTCTTTTAACTAAAAATAAAGGCCATATGTTTTCAAATAAGCACACTATATTAGTTCTACAGCACTATTTCCCAAAGCGTTCAAGTACTTTTCATTGATAGATTACTCCGAGACACTCAAGGTAGCTTCAATGTTTCACTCACAGTATTGATATTGATGTCTTCGGGCTGCGTTTGTTCGTTCAAAGCAAAATGTAGTGTCAGAACGTTATGTGAAGCCGTCTTTGAAATTGACACCGGTAACAGGTTTGCGAAGCTTAAAGAAGGACGATTATGTGGTCCAATCGCAACGCTTCAGTCCTTTAAACCGCAATACATTTTTCAATTGCAGTTTAAAGGACCGATGTCACGGGATTGGTCCACACAATCGTCCTTCTTTAACAAACTATTTTGAAAACATTCCCAAAGTTGTTTTTAGATTGCGACTAGAAAGCAGAGCGGAAAGCACAAGACAAACCAAACATCTCTGGACGATACGAAAACTTTGGAAAGTCGGAATAATACTCTTATGGAAAATACACAGGGACACCAATTCAAAAAGGTAGTTGAAGCCAGTAATGTATTCGCTATGCATCTCTGTGTCTCTCTGATCAGCGCACTCTCTCGTCACGACTGCTACAAAGGTGCGGTTTGGTTGTAGTTCTAACAGGATACACATCGTATTAACCAAAAATCATTGAGATCAAACTATTAAAACAGCACATATTTCATACAGTAGTTTACAATCAAATTCCGAATTCTTATACTGTATTCAAGCCTTTCTCTCTTTTGCACATTTCATTTAGCCTTTGATTTTCTTTTTGCTCTTCAGAATCATAATGATCGCTTTTCAGTATCCTTCTATGAAAGAACCGAAATTGTTGAGTTCTGGATTCTCTGGAGGACACCAACCGAGAACTGCGCTAGAAGGTATCTGTTTCTCTTTCTCCCTTTCTCCCTCTCTCTATCCCCTCTCTCTCTCCTTCCCTCTTCCTCACTTTTTTCCTCTCACTCTCTCTCTCCCCACTCTCTCTCTAACGCCAACTCTCCTTTTCTCGTTCTATCTCTCTCCCTGTATTTCACTTACTCATCTCTCTTTCTCTATACATTTCTCTCTCACTCTCTTCTCTCTCAAAAACTTTCTCCAACATACCTAACTACCATCTAATATTTGTATAGTTTTTATTTTATTCAGAAATAGTCCCGGTAGAAGACCCCTTCAGCCACAGCGCAATCGTTTCCACTGAATCGACACCCGGGTGAGACGACCCATTCTAAATCATGGACTCATTTTTATATTACAAAAACTGATTCATTATGTGAACTACTAATAAAAGTGCACGGTAATCCGGCAATGATTGTTGTGTGAATACTTATGTTTAACGTATTTGCATTTAGTATAAAAGTATGTATGGAACCTTTTCATTGAAAGTGTAAAACACACAAATCAGATGTTTCTGTTCAGAGAGTGTGGTTTTATTTCTGACGGAAAAACTTGACGTCTTTCCATAATTCACTTGAAAATTTGTTTTTAGTGGACTGTTGAGTTTCATCACTTCTATATAAACCCAGGTTTAATCAGAATATTTTTCTGACCATGAAAAGAAAAATCGAATTCGCTTGTAATAAAACGTTTGCAAAACGCTCTGTATCATATAAAGTTCACTCGAAATGATTGGAATACGCTCTAGCCTAAAGGCATAATGGAAAAAGGTCGGAGAGAGAAAAATTTAGGTGCACCTCCATGTTTCAGCACAACAATAAAAGACGTTTCCAGTTCCCACGCCCCCAACGACGATCCATTGGTTGGATTTGTTGAGGAGGACCAGCTGCAACCGGCGGCCGAACATGAGCTGCACCAGATCCGAGAGCACAATCTCACCGACTACGTCTTTCTCGGAAAAACTGAAATGAAGGACAACGAGTCCGAGCACATGACGGAATCGATTTTGATGCCGTTACAGAGAACCACGTTGGCACCACAGGTTCGCACAATTCTAATATTTGTTCCGGTTCCAAAAAAGCATCGCCAAAGACCTGCAAAACGGTAGAGCAACTACTTTCAAATAAGTATGGGGCTAAGCAAGAAACGGAATCAACCTGGATGCCATAGCACTACAGGTTATAATGATAGTATAAAGCTTATTGTGCATAAATAACGGAACAAAAGTTAGTAAAACCAACTGATTGAGATTATATGGAAAAACGAATCCCGAATGATTGTATGTTGAATGTAAGATCTACTTACAAGGGAGCGTTGATCAGACAAAGTATAATAATAACAGTTTAGCGTGAATTCAGGAACTGAAACGTGAACTTCTATTGAGATTTGTTCTGTGGTCTAGAAAGATGAACATAATATATGTGTTTTGTCCCGATTTCGAAAAACGGAATGCGAAAACTCGCTCAACGGTAGAACAACTACATGATAACAAATACGCGAGATATCTAACCAATTATAAATTTTCGTGTGTCTACGGAACTCGCTTTTGGAGGATTGATGAAGTTCAAATAGTCATTGTTATAAACTTATTATCATTGTTATCTTTCGTTTTCTTACAGTTTCATTGGTTTTCATGAGTTTTTTTTCAGATTGAAGCGAAAAAGATTTCTTCCACCACTTCATCTCCACTTGAATCCACGCGAAAACGTTCGATGAAACAAAACTTCGGATCGATTCTGGGAAAAAGAGGGCGACCAATCTATCGCGTCGACAGTTTTACCGCGGACCACATCAAAGAGGTTATTCGGCTCAATTCGATTCAAACATGCTCAGAGTACTATAGTCGTCGACAACGGAAAGGCGGCAGGGTACTGTATTTCTCACTTTCCGCTGTGTACGCGCACATGTATTCGATTCCAAAGCTTGCCAGTTACGGGCACTAATAGCTGTTCGCTTTTCGATTTCGGCGAGAGACAGAAATGGATAAATTTGGCACACATTGTACTGTAAGTCAATTTCACAGTCACGTGAAACATGTTAAACACAGCAGAACTCAGAAACGTGAAATGCCAAAGTGCACAATTCCTCATTAGAATGGTAGATTTACGTAAATTTTCAACTTACTTCTAGTTAAATTATTTGTATTTTTCTTTGTATGAATTCATCACGGTAAACAGTTTATAAAGTTTCGATTTTTTCTTGTAGTTCCAGTTCTGAGGTTTGTGGAGAAAAACTTTCGAGTACATAGTTCCTTGTTTTAGTCAGAAGGTTTTGAGTTCACCAACATTGAGGTTGTATAATTAGTTCGAGTTGGTCTTAGAGCGTTTTTCTATTCATTTAGCCGTTACAGTTTCACTGTCAGCTTTTGCCGCACTTGAATGTGGTGTGATGTAGATATAGTAGTTATCGCGGGCACTATACGTTATGTTGGTAATGTGTGTTAATAGTGATTATAAATCTCAAAGAAGGACGATTATGTGGTCCAATCGCAACTCTTCAGTCCTTTAAACTGCATTACATTTTTCAATTACGGTTTAAAGGACCGTTGATATGGGATTGGTTCACACAATCGTCCTTCTTTAAAACTTAATAATAGGAACGTTCAGGATTCTGATAATAATCACTTTTGACATGAAATTAAACCATATTCGTTTTTTTTTGTTTCAGATTACGTTTATTTTCATTTTTCAGCGCTTAGATGTGCGTAATGAAATTGGGCAATTATTGATTCGAGTTTGAATTTCTCTCTTCAGAAATCTGCAGCGAGGGCGCGAGGAGGCAAGTTGTGGACGATCAAAAGAAAATCAGAATCGGTGAAAAGGTAAAATAAAAGACTTCTTGGCGTAATTGGGCACATAATAAAAAAGCTCTCACAAAGACAAAGACTTAACACCTCCGGCATTTGTAGTGCATGAAACAGAAACCAAAACTAAGCAATTTCAAGTGGAATGGTGCCGGGTTTGAATGACTGAAATGAAGAGTATGTTGTAAGTTTCTACAACAGAACATTGTGACTTTATCTTACTTTCATTTTTATTTCAGATTAATATATAGATAGTTTGAATGAATGAAAGTTAAGAATCTAATTCAACAATACACCATATCAACTTTATCTTTCTGCCATGTATATTTCAGATTTATATGGAGGCAAATGTTCAAGTTTGTGAAAACTTAGTTCATTTTCAGAAACAAGTCACTGAAAACCAGAAAACACTCGAAGAAGTTCTATATGCGACGATACCAACACAAGCTGAAACATCCAGAGAAGGTACGATTAGTGTAGGGTGATCCAACTCGAAAACCCGAAATTTCCACAAAACTCAAAAACTCAAAACTTTGAACTCGATCAACATTTTTAGTTCAGTTTTATTGAGATAAGATAGCCAAAAGATTGTATTACAGATTGCCAGTTCATGTTAAGAACACGCTCGAAATCCGTCAGTGTTTAAAGGGGGCCAGAAAGGAAAGCTAGTTTAGGTAACCCGAGCTACCTAAATACAACGTTGCGCGCACCAAAACAGGCAAACACGTGTCAACCGTATGCAAATTAGGTTCGTTAGTTTGAATTGAAAGTTGTACTTATCGGTTTCTCTTGATAAGCTTTTTTCATATTAGCTTTCCTTTCTGCCCCCCTTTAACAAGGCTTCATACTACCCCAATGTTGCACGAATGGTACAAAGAAAACATGAATGCGTTTCCAATTACTTATACCAAGTTATACTCCATTTTAGGGCATGTCGCATTGTGAAGTGTTTCACTCGTGCATTTCACTGCTGTTTCACGAGGAACGAAACTGTGAGCAAAAAGACCGGGAGGGCCGTCTGATGCCGGGTCTACCAAGGAGAAGAAACGCACAATGCAACTTCCAACTCGTACCCAAATATCAGGTAAAAGGAAACATTTCAAACTAAAAACTAATATTTGTCCGAATCATATAAAATTTGGATAAGCGATAAGATGAGGAGAAAAGCACCCAGAGGTGAACTTCAAAGAGACCGCCGCCATCACGTGGAACACGTGCATGTCACGTTTCAGAGCTAACTTAATTTCAATCTCGAGAAACAGGAAAAGTAATGGGAAACGCACAATGTGACTTCCAACTCGTACCCAAATATCAGGGAAGTTTGAAAATCTGTAAAATTCACTGAACTAGTTGAGAAAAACATCACGCATCTATAAGTATCAGAGACTTCTGGGAGACCGAAACAGCGAAGCGAAAACTAAACGAAACAAGTTCTATCAACGGAAACATCAGCGTAAAATTAGAATAGGTGATTGAGAAAGAGTGCGAACTACCGAAAAAAAGAGATGTACAGTAATCCAAGTGCTTCGAGTGTCGACGTTTTGGTAGAATTGCTTTGATTGTTAAGTCAATTCGGGAATTTCTTTCAAACACATGAACCCTTTTATTGATTTTGAACGCACAGATCAAGAGGATGGACATATCTGAGTCATAGTTTGATCTGCACATATAAAATAGATCAAACTACAAACACTGAACAAGAGACCGTTTGTTCAGGAACTCGACGTTTTTCAACGAAAACTACAAACGCAGTTCATCGGATGTATTGGGGAGAAAACACAAAACTCGTCCGCTCAGGTATAAAACGAGGTTTTTGTTATAGTAATTTGTAATACAATGTTCAATAAAGCAAGCAATGATCAACAATTTCAGTGTCTTAGTCAAGCACATGGTGCGACACTTGTGTGCGGTGTTCACCCATTCAGTTGAGAGAACCATCCAGCATTGAATATTTGACCAAGCGCAATCGCATTAATGCTGGAATAACCAATGCTGACATCATGATACACACAATAAAAACCATCACTCATTTATCTAAGCTGGTTACTCTCAGCGCTTTACGACCAATAAAAAAACCCTTTTCTGATTTGAATACTTGAAAAGTCACACGCCTCGGAAACGACAAACTCTCGTGAATTTGACCAATGACTAGTTTTTCTGAAGAGTTATTCAAAAAGTTTTACTGGAGTTACAAGTTCATGTACTTTATACGTAAAGAACTATGGCATTGTTCTGTATTGCTTTGCATTGTAAGCATGTATCTCATTCAAATGTTTCTCCAGGCAGTTAAAGGTGACTGCGCCGGTCCGATTGCTCCCATGTTCTTCTATAACAAATCGATGAGATGTCCGGAGAAACTGCGAGTTCTGAAAAACCACTGCGATCGACTGAAGGCCTGTTGTCCCATTGCGGAAAGGTAGGTGAAGTCGTCTAATCGATAATACATTGTATATGTTTATTTATGAGTTTGTAGTCACAGAAAACAGCCTAACTAGAGCATCTAATTGGTATCAACAATAAACCTTAGAACAATGTAAACGAGATATTGATTGTGTGAACGATGCAGAGTTCGTCAGAGTCGAGTTTCCAGTTTTCAGTGTCTATTGTTTATCTTTCCCGAACGGAATCAAAGTTGATGCTCAGAATCAGAAACAACGATTTATGTGGGAGATGGTCGAAATCAACGTTTTGATTTCTGCACAAACTTTTGTGAATAATACTATTGAATGAAACTGATTTCCAATTATAAACATTCGGTTTCAGTTGTCACAACACAATGGAATCAACTAATCTGGCGAAGAAAATCAAGACACAGCGAAAAAGTTTGTCGCAGAAAGCCGCACAATGTCAAATCGAAAGCAATCTACGATACAGAATTCTGATGAAAGGTGATACATAATTATATAATCGTTTGTTTTTCCATTAACTCATTTTTACTCATTTTTTGATCTACATCGAAAAATGTGTATATACTTGCTCATTAGAGAATTAGTTTACACATTTAAATTCTCCAATTCAGTCAAATAATCAATACACACCGTGTAATAACGAAAACTTTCAGCTTTTAGGTTATGTGAGCTGATGAATGACGAAATGTTGAAGTAAAATTGGAGAACATGAACGAACTATTCAAATGTAGCAACGTCGTATCAAAACTGACTGCCGTATGAGCTGGAAATATGGTATTCACTTCGCAGTAGCACAATATAAAACCAAAACAATGATCCAAAATCGTACTGAAAGCGAGTAGTTTGACTTATAAGTATGAGTTGGATCGATACACAAACATGAATTCTCAAGATACTGCATTGATAGTGTACTGGTGGCTTTTTACTATTATATATAACAGAGAGAAAAATGGGAATCAGTCGAGAATCAAGTCTTTTATGATCCCAACTATCCTTAGGGTTAGTATCGCAAAACTTTTGGTGAAATGATGAAAAAACTTTTGGTGAAATGATCGGTTTTAATACACACAAAATCAATCTTAATTGGAATAAAAATAGGCATAGATAACTAAAACACTTTCAAATATGTCAATTGTTACGAGATTTTTCGTTCATTTTCCGTTCCCATGTGCCCACTGATAACTAAAATCATTAAATTAAAGAGGTCCCTTCAAACATGTGAATCTATTTATTTTTCTTTCCTAATAGATTTAACATGAAATAAAAGTGAAAAGACGACATTAAAAGTTATAGATTGAGATATCGATCGAACGTAGTAAGGACAAATTGCTTTGTATGTATTCGTATAGTTATCAGAGCTACACAACCCCTTCAATCAGAAAATATCAATTAAAACTCGTAAAACGGCAAAATGTTTTGCAACAGCACAGGCAAAATGTTTATAACACTGATTTAATGATGTTCATCACATTTTTGTGCTAGGTGTTGAAGCAAAGGAGGAATTACCACCATTTTACGGCGGTAATTTTTGATATGTTGTTGCTACATTCGGGTGGTTTATAGCGCCGCCAAACATCCTAAACGACCTCTGACATTAAATTTGGAAGTTCCCTGGCTGTTTTTTTTTCGAAAATAGTGTTTTCAGAATTATTTTCGTACAACTGTTTAATTCTTATTAAACAATCATCATAATATTGACAAAACAAATGTTTCATCTGAAGTACAGTCATTAGAAAATTCTTCCTTGGAAGGGTAAATTGGGAAACGTGATAATCTTACCGTGTGTTCTAGGCATCGAAAGCATACACGGTATACTGTTAGTGAATTGCACTGTCACGTGAAACATGCAGTACTCAGAAACGTGCAATGACAAAGTACACCATATCCCATTAGAATGCAAACTTCCCGCAACTATTCCATTAACTTCTATTAAAGAAGATGTTCAATGCATGCGGACTTTGACACTTACGATGTTTTCAGACAGCGAACCACAACACAGAGTTGTCCATTCGATATAATTTTTTATTCACGATTTTCAATAACAAAAAATTGAAAAGTGAAGAAACACTATCTGATCCGATTCAGATTCAGTGTTTTTCGTTTTGCTCACGTTTTAACGTGGTTGTTCAATTGACTTGTTACATCACATGTTCACTATAAACATACAAATACATAAATCTAATATGTTGAATTTCAGCCGACACAAATGGAACTCATATCGACTTTCCGGTAGTTTCTGGAAGGACTTCACTTGGGAGAAAACAAATAAGGAATCCGTCTTTAAACTGATCTGTAAATACCAAAATATGAGAATCGACATTAAAGTAAACACAAAAACGTGCAAAACGTCAGTAGTGCAATATACTCACTTTAATTAAGATGATTCGAAATTCATCTGTAATTTTTCCAATATTTCCAATACGTAATTCATAGCTAAACATTGTTTGACTCATTTATATACTTATTAAATGTATCATACATGTTTATTATTATAGTATTTTGTTTAAAAACCTCGATATATAAGTTTGATTTTGTGATACATAATGTACATCTCGACTCTTATCTCATATGCCATGAAAACTGTGATTAGTTTCAATATACTTTTGAACAACTTTCTCTAACATGTTCTTCCTTTCATGAAGATACAATATTCGAGTGTTAACTTTCATTGTTATTTATATTTCAATAGTATTTCGTATTTCGTTAAAAACACGTTGAAACCATTGTTGAATAAACATTTTCATTCATTCGGACAATTTTTCGCTCAATTGTTTCAGGCGCTTTATTTAACTTGCGTTTTGGCTCAAATTTTAGTTACAACCCGTTTCGATCAGTATTATACGTATAATACCCCGTATTAATTCACCTGTTACAATGAAGATATTTTAATGAAAATAAATGTTGCCACTGAATGCTTCAGTATAGAAAATTCACACGTTTCCATGAGAAAACATTCGAATTTGTTTTGAAAATAGAACAAAAAAACTGAAGATTCCTACACGAAGTGCGCATTCGGCTAACGCATATTTTTCATCAATTCGGAAGTTGGTTAAATTAGTTTGTTATCACACTCCTTCTTTCAAATTATACTTTATTTTGGTAACTTCAATAAGAGAGTATTTACTCCAAATTGATCTCAAAGTCTTCTTTCTCTCTCGTAAAACTGCTTATCAGATGAAAAGATTGGCAACAATTTAGCCACAATTTCTGTACTCAGATTAGATCAAAAACAAAATACATCATGCAGTTTGCCTAAGATTAGCAACAGTTTTGTCACAATTTGTTAACTTTTTTTAAAATTACTCGAAAAAGGTAAAGAAATAAAGTATAATATTCAGTTTGCCTAAGATTAACAACAATTTAGCCAAGATTTGCGTAACTTTTCAAAAATAGTCATGAAAGGTGAAATAGTTATATAAAACATTAAATTTGCAAGATAAGCAACAATTTAGCGACGATTTGTTGAACTTTTTTGAAATTTTTTTCAGTATGTTTGTCTATCTTGATATCGATTTCTGGCGCTTTGCACGCGGTTTTGCAAAACAACAACAACATCAGTGGCTGTCAACAAAGAACCGCTCGTCATGTACTTCCAACCTTTCCTACAAACACTATTTATATTCTGGTCGAAACATTTCTCTCATTCAATTAAATTACATTCTACATTATTGTGAGGCAAATCTGGAGTGTTAGATAAAATATAAGAGCAAATAGTTTTTTTTTCACAATTGTGCCAGTGTGAATTGCAATATTATATTACTAGCATGAAGGGTATTACTGTTATTACATGGATAACTCGAGCGCTCTACTTATTGTTCGCGTGAAACCTTCATGTGCGTTGCTCAACTTCTCCAAACATAGCACATAGTTACGCCTGCTCTTACAAGCACAGCATTTTCTTTAGAGTAATTTCATTTTCCTTATATTTCTCATAGTTTAATGCGAATAGATCAGTGGGCATAGTATTACCAAGTCGTTTGAAAAACCACTACCTTCAACCCTCCAGGCCCATATATAAACAATTCGCGCAACATTGAAGTGCGGTAACACAGAACTAAATTGACGTATAATTTGTAAAACGTAAAACATGACATTTCTGAAAATAGGTTATAATAGTTAATTCAAAAACAGGTGAAACGCCAAAATAACGGTGGATATGACACAACTATTGAAGTCAGCGGTTGTTTTGCTATACTAATGCTACATTTCGAGAGTTGATCATTAATTGTTTCTAGAAAGTAGATCAAAAGTTACAAATGAGCTTAAATTAGTTTGTCTCTGTTATTCTGTCTAAGTCTGTTCACTCACAATAATTGAGCGTTTTACGTATGACATGCGTGAAACCTTCATGTGCGTTATTCAACTGCTCAAAAAACAGCACATAGTTACGCATTCATAAGCATAGCGTTTTCTTATGAACAATTTACTATTCTCAGTTTTTATCATAGTTCAATGCAAATAGATCAATGCGAAGCGTAGTATTGCTATGTGGATTAACGAATGGATAACATACCACATTCAACTCTACAGGCCCCAATATAAACAATTCGCGCCACATTGAAGTGCGGGAACAAGAAATTCGGTTTACGTTCATTTTGCGAAGCGTAAAATATGAACATTTTTTAAAACTAGACTATGAGAATAAACTCAAAAACAGCTGAAACGCTAAAATAACCATGTAGAGGATACAACTGTTGTAGTCAGCGGTTGTTTTGCTATACTCATGCTACATTTCGAGTTTTGACCAACTAAAACATCTAATGTTTCTAAACAAGTTAATCAAAATTATAATTGACCTCAAATTGGTTTCAATAGAGCAGAGTTTGAATCTGTATAAACATTTAAGTGAACTCTCTGATCTATTTCAGCGCTCCGCTCAACATTTGAATGCGGTTACTTTCCAAAATTATGGTTACTTGTAGGTTAAGATTTTCGAAAACTACACTGTATAGTTTTTTCATGTATATTTCCATTAGACAACTCTGAGGTATCGCAAATCAGTATGCCATCTACATAAACTACTGAAACCGTCAGAATCATTCAAAAGGTTTCAGTGTAGAACTACATAGTTTTCGACACACTTTGTAAGTCAATTCTAAGTAAGCCAATTCTAAACTTGTAGTACATAGGTCCGAAAACAAATGTTTTACTTTCCGATAAACATCTTTTTTTTCATTGTTTGATGTGGAAGAATATTAAAGATGATGTTATACTCATGAATCATGTCAGGGAGTCCAACTTTCCGTTTGTTTCTGAATGTGGAGTGATCAGTACGAAACGCTGTTTACTTACCTTAATCATTAATGATATAATGAAGAGGACCGCTGTTCGACAAATTATCTGGTTATACGAGATTTATTTCTTGGCGACCAACTTGGCCGAATAAATCAATAATTTTTCTATGTTTAAACCTTTTAATATGCCTACCAAACAGCTGCCAGTTAAAGTTGTCAATGTGGTAACTCTGGTGTAAGCGGTATTTTTCATTAAGGTTTTACGTTCCAACTTTGTCAGACACTGGTCCCCTTTACTACTTTTCTGGTACGTGCCATAAGAACAATTGGTTGATGTAAAGGAACCATTATCATACTATTATCTTATGATGCAATTTGTGATTAATAAGATTAAGTGATTAAACGATAAGATGGAGAAATCAGTAGAAAACTAAAAAATTGGTAGCGAAGACGTAATTTCACAGAATATAATGAAAACAGTGTTTTTGTAATGTGTTTCATGCACCTACAACAATACAGACAAACTTTCAGATGGTTTGTGAACATAGAGATCAATAATAACAGAACTTATAATTATGTTTGTATGGTTCAAGCTGTATAATTAACTTATCAAATTTTTATCTGAATAGTTTAGCCTATCTCTTTCATCTATCTCTCATTTTATTGTTTTTTTTTCAGTCAGGTTTGCCCATTCTATAGACTTACTGAACTTTTTGACCGAATGACGATTACTGTACAAAGGTACACATGTGTGTAGAATGTATTGACGGGTTTGAGAAACGTTAGTTTGTAGTATGTAACTAAAATTAATCGGACGTCAGCAATGAAAATGTAGTTTGGTTCGCATAAAAATTTCAAAAAGAGTCGAATCGGTTGGATGAGCTGTTTGCTTCAATTAACGCACATTAATGTTGCAAGCATGTCATAACTAGAGCGCACAAATAATTCAGGCAATTGCAATTGCTTAAATACTTGTGCAAAAATACTAATGCTAGAAATACTTATGAAATATAAGCAATTGCAATTGCTCGAAATAGTCTGATATACTATCAAAAATCATGATTTAAAAATAAAGACTGTGGTGTATGTTTACCACGGAGCTCACAGCAGCTATTACTAACAAACATAACGGAATCTCTATCAAAACGAGAAACAACATGTAAAACGGTGTTTATTGCACGCAATTTTTTTGAAGTAAGTAACAAAAACGACCATTAATATTCCAAGTTTTGTTGACCGATCAGTTTCACTTCAAAATAGCCGTAATGAGAAATAATAATGATAATAGGTTTATTCCACAAAAATAACACACATGTTATCAAATCAATATCCATGGGAATAACCTTAGAACCCCAAAGGGAAAAAAATCTGCGGAATACACTTTCGTATAAAATGTCTTTACGCACACTTTTCATTATCAGCAGCTCAAAGATAGAGTGTGAAACTAGATAATCTCAGTGCAGAACTCAAATACAAAGTTTGTTTCGATTTGTTAGATATTGTTCTAGTGTTCGCCAACATGAAATTAAAAACAAGTCGCAACGAGTCAGACACCGTCTACTAAAGCAGTTGAATGTTCTATGGTAGCTGGCCAAATCGGATTATAGCAGAAGATAAGAAGTGGTATAAAAGGAGCATTACTCCGAGTCTATGATTTATTTTTCTTTCTTCCATCAGTTTCACTACTTCTTTGAGATTTATCTGTTTTTTCGGATATTAACACGGATTACTCGGTTCATGTAATAATTTCTGTTGAGTTACTGTATATTTCTCTTTTTTTGTAGTTGACGAATCTTTTTATGGCACTACTTTTTCTAATCCATTCAAGAAGTTGTGGTTTTTGTACCTTACTGTTTCATATTTTCACCAATTTGCGGATAGGTTAATCTAGCATACAAACATCCCAGTCTAGGAAACCAAAAAACGGTACTTGTTCGATACAGATATTTTTTGGCTTTTGACCCTAAATACATTTTTCAGAAATGCGACTACTCTTTTTATTATTCTCTATTTTTGCTATATCGACTGCAACTTTACATTACAAGAATGAAAAGCGCTTGAAGAATATTCGTCAATTAACGTTTGAGGGAGAGAATGCAGAGGCGTATTTTAGGTGAGTTAATTGAGGTGAAATTATAATTGAAGTTTGAGTTAACATTTTTCAAAGGTTCTTCTTGCTCACAAGACATATTGAAGGAAAAAAGCCAACATGATAGTTTCAACAACATTGTTTTGGAATTCAAGCTATATATTGCATCATTATGCGCATTTACAATAGCGCTGCGACATTCATGCACGTCAAATTGCAACGCGTTCACTTCTATCAGAGTAACTATCTAACTGTTCCTAATTTGATATTCCAATTATGTAAAATGAAAAACTTAACCGAGTTTTTGAATAATTTCTCGTAGTTTTTAAGAATCGAAGAGTTTTTTTAAACTTTGAAGTGGGTCAAACCTCAAAAACCACCGCAAATCAAGTGTGTCTTACAGCTATGACGACAACTTTCTGACCCTACAGGCCACTGGATATGGAGTAGGGTGCGATCAGGTAGGCAGACAATATTCTAACAAAACATTTTCTCAGTTCGAAAACTTATCAGAATACGTGTACAGAAGTTCCCAACCACATTGACCCCATCCTGCGTCTCTCGCCTGGTGCACTATCTCGCCAAATACGCATGACCGCGAGACATAACAGCAGAGAAATAGTGTCGAGGAGACGCAGGATGGGATTCGATAGTCAAAATGCTTAATTCTAATTGGCAAGTAGTCAGCAATCTCTGATTGTCTAATTTCACAACAATAACTAGTTGACATTTTTTCAATTTTTTCTGTAAAACTAGGATATGAACAATCAAGTTTTGAAGATAAACTTTATTGTACTTTGTAGTTTTGTTCTGTTTTCAGATCTACCGTCTTGACCTACGCGTAGCTCCAGAGAACCAGACTATGACCAGACTGAGCACCGGCCTCGGAAGTTGCACCTGCTCCTTCTTTTTCCCCAACAACAGAGATATTCTGTACGCGGGAAACTTCCACAAGGTTGGTAATCGAGACATTTTATGGGGCGTGGCCAATTTTGAAAGAATTTTTTTTGATCAGAATGTTTGCCAGCTTGAACTATGTGATTAATTTTATAAAACCATGTGATTGGACTAGCATCTCGAAGTGTTTTGACAATGAAAATTAAACAAAAACAAGAGTAGTAAAAACAGAGGAGCTAAGCAGCAGATATTCAGAATTGAGTAAAAGGGAGTTCACAACACTCAGGTGTAGAATATGGATTAACAAATCAGTTTCACTTCATAACAAACACATGAAAAGAAACCAGAGTGTATTTACGCTGTGTGGTGGTACAGTGGTTACTCTGGAGACAATACTAAAGCGGTGGTTAACATCAAGAACAAAAGTAGTAATTAACAAATATTTATTGAATTTACTATCAAGTACAAGATGGTACCAAGAAGACCACCGTAGACGAGTGGAGAAGAAAAGGGGGAATATATAACCAGGCAATAATACTACTGCTTTGGCCGTATATATGGTGCGCAATGGCCAAACCAAACACAACTCACACTCAGCGCTTCGCGCTGCGCGAGATTGAGTTATAGGTTGTAGCTTAATGCGTTTGAGCTCAATCCTCGCCCTCTCATAGAAATAAGATGATGAGAGATTGGCAACAGACAATTAGCAAAGTACAGATTGAACGATACTGCGATGTTTCACTACGTATATATATTCAATTGTGAACGACATCCAGTGATCGGATCATTTTTCGAATTTCAAAATTCATTGTTGTAAATGTTCTATTGTGGAGTAAACTAGGTTTTCTTGCAAAATTTCATGCGAAATCAAAAATCACACTAAATTTGAAGAAAGAGTGGAAAATGAACATTATTTTACCAAAAATATAGTGCCCTACGACCTGGCTCTAGAACTATTCATAGAAACCTATAGTGAGAATATCGTAGTAGTTCACTTCGATGTTTCGTTTGAACTTCAAAAGCGAATAAAATCGCTTACAATGTTACTGTATTTTCACTACCTCCTTCACAAAAATTATAAATCAACCATAAATATAATGTTATTGACTAAATATGTATGTGAGCGCCCCAATACGTACTCTCTTCTCGACCCACTACTTATCAAGAATGCAAAAATACTTCATTTCTCTGCTGCTCTAGACTTCGCGAATGTGAGAGGATCAGATTTATTTTCTCATTAAACAACACCGTTTCTGCTCTATCTCAAGAATGATAAAACTGGGCTTCATGCAATCTTTGATATCGATGGTTAATGCTGTTCCACTTGAACTGAACCCGATTCATCGCATTTTCCAGATAGAAAGGCACTCGAATTATTAATTTCTTCAGATCAAAATGAACGAGAAATATCGACTTTTGCTAATAGAAAGGCGCGCGAATTATCGATTGATTTCCAGATAGATCAAAATGAACGTGAATTTCTATTTTTCCAAATAGAAATTCAAGTGAAGTATCGATTTTCCATTAAAAAGGCACGCCAGTTATCGATTGATTTCCAGATCAAAATGAACGTGACCCGCGGCTCGGACGACCCCACTTGCCATCCGAAGAAGTGTCAAACTCCCGAAGCGAAAAGTGATCCTGAACTCAAGAAACTGTGTCAGTTGACTTTTTAATTCAATTAGTTGTTAGACGTTAGGTTATTTTAATTTGAATGAAATAAATTTATGTCACTAGGAACTTCTGAACTAACTTAAAATTTTAGACAGTTTTCATGATACTTTGCGATTCCATTCACTGACTTTTACATGACTCGAGTCCTGCTTTTTAATAATCAAAACTCGTTTGTTTCCGAAAGTTCACTTGGAGAATAGGCTATTCAGTCTATCGGATATACTTCTCATTAAATCTGTGGCCGTTTTTTGTAAGCTCAAATAGCCGGGTAAGCTATTTGAGCGAAATTTCAGTGACCGATATCTAACTCAAGTTACGACTATTTCATAATATTTTCTGCTGAATAAACGGAGATTTGGTAGTTTTACATATATGCAAGATAGAAATCGAAACGAGTGAGTCAGAAATGTGTAGTACACTATCTGAATTTCGCTCAAATAGCTTACCCGGCTATTTGAGCTCACGAAATACGGCCACAGATGTTAATCTCTGATCCCACATTCGCAAAACTCCAAACTAGAACTCTCCGAGAGCAAACTACACACACAGCAGGAAAGAACAGAATTACAGTTGAAGTCTGTTCTCTATAGAATCTATAGTTAGGGAAAATTATTTTCTGTGAGTTTCATCGAAATGTTTCAAACAATGCGTATTTGAGTTTCTATCTCAGGCAACACGGAATATACCTGGGACATCTACCCAGACTACGACATTTTCAAAGTGAGTCCAACATTTCATGAAACATTGAGCTGGAGTGAAGTTGAATGTTTGAATGGCTTGCAATTTGGAAAACTAAGAAGTATATTGCCGCAGAAAATATATAACCCAAAAATGTAATCGAACAGTTTTTGATTTATTAAATAACACTTTCGAAGAATCACATAGGTTACACCGAGATAGTCCAATGACCATTGCATTTCTTATACATTCAAATGCGAGATGGGTACACGTGGGGTTGAACTAGTACGACTTCTAATCGTAGTTGAATGTTTCAAGGTGAACGAGTACGGCAACATCATACTGCAATACACGAACAATTCCATCTATGACGCGGAAGGAGTATTGAGTCCCGACGGGAAAAAGATACTGTACACGAGTTTAATCTCCGGAGACCTCGATCTGTGGATTATGAACACGGACGGAACTAACAAAACACAGGTAAATTCACTCCTCATCCCGTATTTTCGAATTTACCAAAAAGCTTTCGAAACAATTCATAATTAACGCTGTATTCTAGATCAGTGTGAATATTTATGATAAACGAGAGGTGTAAAGGTGTGACTCAAATTAGTTCGTCACTGGATCGAAGTGTTTGAGCATTGATTGGATTGCAACATGTGTCACTGACACAACATGTACTTAAGTTCCATGAAAAACACCAAATTAATTCTGAGTATTTGGCGATAGGTGTCATTCGAATGATCATACTCAGTATAAGTTTGAATGTAACCAATAAAATCATACATCCATCACCATATTTCCAGTTAACCTCCGCTCTCGGTTACGACGGGGGCGGTTTCTTTTCCCCGGACGGCAAGAAGATCGTCTTTCGCGCCAGCAGACCAAAGACCAAAGAACAAATCGACACATATAGAAAGCTGTTGACCTATGACCTCGTGGCCCCAACTGCCATGGAATTGTTCGTGATGAACGTGGACGGCTCGAATATGAGACAGATCACAAAACTGGGCGGAGCGAACTGGGCTCCCTACTATCTACCAGACAACGAAAGGATCATATTCAGGTTGAGAATAGAACATTTTAAAAAACAAGAATTAATTTCATTGTGTACGGATTATCACAATTTCATAAAAACTTAACGGAAAATTGTTGAATAGATTATGTGACTAGACTTGTTGCTAAGGTTTACAGGACAACAAGAGGGTCATATTCAGGTTGGGAATAGGAATGTTAATAATAATATTAGTTTTAGTTTTGTTACGTTTAGATTATGACAATAGGTTTATGTGATTCGACTCGAGAATCCATCAGGTTAATTTAAGGAATTATTTTGAAAAATAAAACAACAAGCGAAATTAGTTTGCAACTTTTAACAGGAATTTTGACTCTTTTCTCTTTTCTGCCTAATTTTTAAAATATTTGTATTTTTCAGCTCAAATCACGACTCGAAGACAGGAGATTTCAACTCTTTCGATCTCTACATAATCAATGAAAATGGAACTGGCTTGGAAAAGGTGAATCTTAATTTCATGGACTGAAAAACAGAGGTATTCTGATCGAAACTAGTTAGAAGTTGGCAAAACAGGAATGTTTACACTGCTCAAAACTTTAAGACAAACTTATTTTCGTTTGTTTTTTGATTACCCATGTGTGTCTACTGCGAAGCGTATCCGCAGTGTTCCAATATCCTATCTTCTCTCGCTGAAACATTGAAGTGAGCGGCTGGAATGTTATTCAGATGTGATTGACATTCTTACTTCAACATGTTCCATATTTGCACTTCAATAGATGCGAGAAATCAACTGAGACCCTTAAAAACTCCCCCCCCCCCCCTGACTTGTAGATGGAAGAGTTATGCTTTCATCCCTTTGGGGACTCAGTTTGCCCCTAATATCTCGAATTTGAAGGAATAAACTTTATTATTACTAACTGTTCAGGTGACTGACGACGAGGGTCATTTCGACTCGTTTCCAATGTTCTCTCGAAGCGGAAAACAGCTGGTTTGGGGTTCGTCGAGGAACGGAAAACTCGAATACGATCTGAACATTTTCATCGCAGATTGGGTTGGTTTTGTTACCTTGTTTACTTTTTATTTCCATTATTCAACTCCATTTAATATTTTTTACATAGCAACAGGGAAGAAAAAATGAAGGCATTGTGTACACAAACTATATGAAAGTGCGCGAAAATTTTTAAAAACGCTTCAGTGGAACTTACGCGTGACAAAATTAGTTAAAAGATTTTCCGCGCCAATTACGTAAAAGATCGCAGATGTTTGTGATTTTCCGAAAGTTTTACTAGAAATCGTAAACAAAATAAAATGAAATGAGTGGGGTTCAAAATAGACAGTCATTAGCGTATTACTTTCTGACAAGTTTTTTGTCACTTCTAGTACATCAATTGAATGTTTCAGGTTGATGACGCTGAATTGAAGTCAGTTCAAACCAAGGAGGAGAAAGAAATGCAATTGAGAACAAACCGAGTTTCCGAGAAACGCTCTATTGAACACGAAACTCAGGTACAGTTGTTTTGTTCACATGATTGGCACGTGTATGACACGTGAAGTGTAGAGCTAGTCGGCACGGTGTCACCTTAACTCAATCATCATTCATCTATCTAACGTATAATTAAAACGTTTTCTGTTAATTCGTATTAGCTTTTACTCATATACCTTTTTCCGTCTTCGCTTTATTTTACGAAAACATACTTTGAGAATGTTTAGTTTACATGTGCTCCCTGTCTTTTCCTTGTTGGGGGGAAAAAAACAAAATCATGAAAAAGTTGTGTGGAATAGACATTGGCGAAACTATGTAGTTTTCCTAGTCGTGACTGAAAGCAATCGCGCGCAGCGCGAAGCGCTGCGCAGATTAGTTTTTGATCACAACATTGCGGACTTTCAAAAGTGGTTTTATGCCATTTTCTCAAAAACTCCTGAACGGATTTTTGAGATTTTGATGGAAAGAGATAGAGGAGGAAAGGCTTTATCATTGAGCTATTCGATATTTAATGTGCGACCAGTGATCTACAGTTATGCTGAATATCGTCTCGCAAAAATGTCTTCCGACGGCGGCCGCGTGGCGTGGCGCGGCGTGGCGCGGCGTGGCGCGGCGTGGCGGCCGCAAAACCGACGAATTCAACCGATTCGTCTGAAATTTGGAATATAGTTAGAAACAGCAGAGTTATGTGTAAATCTGAAATCTTGGACCAATCGGTTAAAAATGAGCCATTTTATCGCCTTGGAAACATTGCATTTAGCTGCTTTCACAACCACTTCTAGATGTGCGGAGTGTGCGAAGTGAGCTGTTGTTTCGTTTTTTGGTAGTTTGAGTAGATTAAAGTATATTGAATAAGCAATTAGGGTAATCTGTAGAGATCCTGACTCCATAAAAAGGTTAATCGAACAAAAACAAAAAGGATGGTGGTCGTGAAAGGATTCGAACCCTCGGCCTACTGGACTGTAGTGCGCTGCTCTGCCGACTGAGCCAAATAGCCACGAAGAGTGGAAGAAATGGACGGCGCCACACGTGCGCTGCCCGAAATCAAGGATTGATCACGGTTTCTGAGTGAAGGCTTACTAACCAAACTCGTAACGCAGTTTTTGTTTTTAAAGCATCAACCCAGCGTGTGTGAATAGATCAAAATATATTGGAAAAGCAATTGTGTTAATCCGTAGAGATCCTGACTACATAAAAAGGTTAATCGAACAAAAACAAAAATGCTGTCCGTGAAAGGATTCGAACCCTCGGCCTACTGAACTGTAGTGCGCTGCTCTGCCGACTGAGCCAAATCGTCACGAAGAAACAAAAAAATGGACGGCGCCACACGTGCGCTGCCCGAAATCAAGGATTGATCACGGTTTCTGAGAGAATGCTTACTAACCAGAGTTCTAACGCAGTTTATGTTCTGCAAATCAACTTAGTATTCATTGTTACGTTGAAAAAAGTTTAATAATAATTGATTAGATGCTCATTATTTCCTATCTATTGATTCATTATTTCCTTCGGAAATATAGAAAATGAGGACAATTTGTATAAAAAAAACGATGTAAAGTGAGAGACGATTAGCTTTTGAGATTGAACTGCATGGAATATAGAAAAGGAGGACAATAACTCAAGAGGGAAATAAAAAATCTAATCTCGCAATTTTCATGATCATCCTGACAGACTGATTCAAAAAATATATGCTAAATCTTTTTAGAAAAGTCCGCTCACACTAAAAGCGTATCTGAAACAAAAATCAGCTATACTGTCAGTCTATCGCACAGTCACGTGAAACATGTTAAACACAGCAGAACTCGGAAACGTGAAACGACAAAGTGCACACTTAGGCTATTAGAATGCTAACTTTACATGAATATTCAAGAAACTTATAGTGTACTCTGTTCTGTTATCATTTTTGAATCAATGGTGATAATCATATTAGGACGTTTCATCTAATTGTTTGCTGCAAGTTTTTTTTTCACTGAAAAACAAAATGTTTTTGACCCATGAAAATTGCGAGATTAGATTTTTTATTTCCCTCTTGAGTTATTGTCCTCCTTTTCTATATTCCATGCAGTTCAATCTCAAAAGCTAATCGTCTCTCACTTTACATCGTTTTTTTTATACAAATTAGAGATTTCTTGACACAAAACATAGACGTTTTGCATAAATGTTTCAATGATGTCATGATTTTCGCTCGATATTGATGTTCAATGTGATTGATATAGCGACATAACTTTCACTCAAACTTAGCATATCACTGTCGTCGGTTGTTCGAAGAACTTTCACATAGAAGTAATGTGTAAAGATTCGCTTAAACCAGTTCAATGTTTCAAGGGTCGTTGGCAGGACCTGGCGACGCCCGCTTACGACGGAGTGGTGCACTTCGAGAAGGAGAAACATTTTCAGAACGTAAAACAGTTGACTTTCAACGGAATGAACGCCGAGGGCTACTTCAGGTGCGTTGCTGCTTCACATATATCTCAACTCAGACCACTTACGATAGTGCACAGATCAGAGAGACGCAGACTGTCTTAGCCAGTCTGCGGCCTCATTGACCTGCATGTTCTCTCACTTTTGTAACATGTCTTTGAGAAAGATTGCAGATTACGTCTCCAAACCGTCGTGACTCTCTCTGCAATTGTTTAATATTGTGAAATCGAGCATTTTCGAAACTTACGGTGAAACTATAATGTAAGATTCGGATCTATTGCAATTATCGCCACGAAAACATCACAATCTTCAAACAATCCACGAACTACCGAAAAGCAGACTGGACACCCGAGTTTAATGTTTTGCTGCAACATTCAACTATCATTAAACCACCTTCTGAACTTTTCGTGAGAATTTCTCAAAAAAAGTGAAGGAACGTGATTTTAATTAATAAAAAGTTGGTTTTAGTTTCGATGATTCGAAGTTGACTCTGCAGGCTACTGGCTATGGGACGGACTGTGATCAGGTTTGTAAACGATATAAGGGTTACCCCTCAATTATGGTGCGAAGCGCTGTGCTGTGTATACTAGACGTAAAGTGAATAGTCACGTAAAAATTTTCATATCACTCTCTTAACTTCTGCTGTTCAACATGTCTCACGTGTATGTACTATTGACAAAATGTATAGTTTTTGTTTACAAAACTGCGGACGTCTTTAAAGTTTATTGCCAGTTTAATCGTAATTTGTGAACCATTTCGCGAGAAGTTTGCCAGGAGAAATGAAAAGGCACACATCTACAAAACATGCACAGAAAAACTCAGAAACGTGGAATTACAAAGTGTACGATGCCTCATTGGAATGCTAACCTTGCGTGATTATTTGATATTCTTCTAGTATACTCTTACACTCTGTTTCACCAGTCGAGGTCTTTCCACAGTAATCCGTCAAATATTCAAGAGGTTTTTGCAAACGAGTGATTCATTATTTTGACTCTAACAGTTTTCAGTGTACTGTTTCGCACACTCACGCGAAATATGTTAAACACAGCCGAACTCAGAAACGTGCAACGACAAAGTGCACATTTCCTTAATAGAATGATGAATTCACGTGACTATTCAATTCACTTCGACACTGCCCCAACGTGAAAAAAACTCCAGAAATTCAACATAGCAAACTTTGACCTGCAAGTTTGAGCATATTACTGTAGAGGGTTATTAGTGGCTAAAACGAACTACATACAGTACGAAACTGTCATGCACGATTCACAGCAACATGAAGTGAAAGTTTAGTCTTAACATCCTAGCGTTATAATTTAGTACACGTGGATTAGGCAAAGTGGCATCATTTACCCGGCACCCACCGCTAGTTATATATACTTGATGCAACACTTGTGCGCGGTAGTCGGTAATAGATGTCTCGAGTATAAGATCGTCGAGATCAAGAGACAAAACGAGAAAAATTTTGAAAACCAATAAGTACCTTTTTCTACAATTTGAAACTTTTTCTTTTTGACTCTAAAATCTTGTGGGACAAATTGATTCTATTTGAACCCTAACATTCATCAGTCTAATGTCAGTAAGCAATTCATTCGATTTTCGAGTAGAGAATCGACCAGATCGGTTCGTATTTAAGTTAATGTCGGAGAATAATATGTAAAAATTAATGAGTTTGTAGAGTTTAAGTTTAATAACCAAGAGTTTGTCATGTCGAACAATATAAGATGCTTAAGCGAGTTTTGAAAAAACCTCGAGAATGTAAACTACGAAAGTAAACACAAAACAACCGAACAATGTTCGAAACCAAATAATGAACATTGTTTTATCTCTATGAAACCAAATGAAACCAAACGAGGAATATGTATGCAATTATCTTATTCAAACAAACGATGAAAATAAAAAAGTGGGACATGTAAAAACAATATTTTTAGAAAGTAGGACGTCTATGTGGATTGTGGACCAATCCCGACGCATCGGTCATTTGAACTGCAATTGAGAAATGTATTGCAGTTTAAAGGACTGAAGCGTTTGCATCGCCCCACATAATCGTCCATCTTGAATTTACAAATAAACGAATGAATTTCAGATCTATGAACTGGATTTGAACCTGGATCCCAGAGAACAGACAATGCGAAGAATTAGTACGGGTGTGTGAAAGATTTTATACTTGTTTGATCTATTAGTTGAATGTGAATCCCTAATATTTGAAATGAACTAAAAAATACAAGGAACAGATTCAAGTACATTTTACTAGTGCACCAAGTGCGAACAGACCTAACCGAGTTCTTTAGAAATGGAGAAAAATCAGATGGTAGTTAAAGTTGACTCGATGACGTTTATTTTATGAAATATTGTTTTTCAAATCGTTTTATACCGAAAATTCTCGTTGATGAACATGAGCAATACAGAAATTATATTTTCGTCTTTCTGCTCAGTGTAACTCAATCCAATGTTTCAGGTCTGGGCGGGACGACTTGTTCATTTTTCTTCAAGGAATCCGACAACAACCATCGTCTGTACGCCGGAAACTTCTGGAATGTACGACTTTGTTTATTTTCGAAAGTACTACTATATTGTTAGTCAATTCCATAGTCACGTAAAACATGTTAAACACATCAGAACTCAGAAACGTGCAAAGACAAAGTGCACGATTCCTCATTGGAGTGCTAACTTTACGTGACTTTTCAATTCACTTATAGTATGAACTGTTTTCGCCCAAACAGGAAAAATTACACTAACCGGCCCATTTTTATTAATCTTCGTGTCTGAACAGTGAAACCGAATGTAAAAATCAAATAAAAAGACCGAGTAATCAAAAATATCAAAAACATCTACTATTATGTGAAAAAAGTTAATGAGAATTTCAGTAGGGAGATTAATGTCAGAAACGTGCAATGACAAAGTGCACGATTCCTCATTAGAATGCTAACTTTTCCAAAATTTGACCTCAATTCAATTGAATCGATTGACCTCAATTTAAAAAAGATACATCACGAATTGAGGTGTACAGTGTGCGTCCGACCTGTGAGAACGGTTTCGACTTCCCTAGACAGAGACTTGGACAAAGTTGAATGTTTTTAATATCTAAACGCAGTACAAACTTAACGATGAGAGCCCACTACTTGGACTTGCGCACTGTTCGTAGTAGTCTTCGATTGGATCTGCTATTTCAGTTGAATGTTTCATCGTACGCCGACGCTTCAAAGACGTGTCCCCCAAAAAAATGCGGAAATGTGGCGGCAATCACAGACCCCGTCCTGAAACAGTTGTGCAATGCATCGTACACCTGGGATATAGTGCCAGATTACGACATATTCAAGGTATGAAGTGTGATGTAACAAATATTGTGATCAGCGATGAAGAAACTCCATATTGCAACAACAAGACGTGAAAAATCTTCTCTGGATAAATCTGGATAAATCTTGAATCTTGAATCTTTAAATCTGGATAAATCGTGGAATCTTGACATCTTGAACAAAATTTGAATGGTGTTTTCACATTGGATTGTGAATTATTTACAGATTGGTGCTAGAAAAAGCTTACCAAAAAAACTTATGTGCACTATTTAATTTGTTGAAAGAATACCGCCCAACGTATCCAAGTAGCTTTTTTTTTTGCTTCAATGTTTCATGCTTGATACGTAAGCCAGAACCACCACGTTAAATAGTATGAGCTGTTTTTAACGTAGCCGATATTAGATAAAAACTAGTGAACATCACTATCAAATAAACAAGCACAACGGAAAACCTACAAACAAAAATTTTAGTAGATGTGTTTTATTTGTATCTACTCCCTCTCTCCCCCTCTCTCCACACCTCTCTCTCTCTACCTATCTCTCTTCCTCTTTCTCCTAACCTCTCTCTCTCTCTCTCTCTCTCTCCATCTCTCTCTCTCTCTCTCTCTCTCTCTCTCTCTCTCTCTCTCTCTCTACCTCTCTCTTTTCAGGTGAACAAGTACGGTAATATCGTGCAGCAGTTGACCTCCCACCCCGGATATGATGCCGAGGGGGTTCTATCCCCCGATGGCTCCAAAATAGCCTTCACCTCCATCAGATCAGGCGATCTCGAGCTGTGGATCATGAACAGCGACGGAAGCAATATGACACAGGTCAGAAATGGGGCGCATTTATAGAAACGGTGAAACAGTGAGGTGAAATTGTGAACTATGACAGAGGTAACATCACATAGGTCAGAATATAATAGCAGTGAGGAGGAAAAGTGTGTGAAGTGGTGAAACAGTGACGGAAGTATGATCACAGATCAGACACAGGGGGAATTCAAATGGTGAAACAGTGGAGTGAAATGATGAATTTGAACAAATTAACGGTGAAGGTAAACGGTGAAGTGAATGAAATTAACATTCAGGGCAGAATAACTGGCTATTTATAGAAATACTGATACAGTGGTATGAACTAGTGATTTGAGGCAGTGAAATAGTGGACTATTGAAGTAAAATAGATTAATGAAGTTTTTCTATGACTATGTGTAGTCGCACTGTTTTCGCTCTATAATTTCCGAGAGAAAGAACTCTGGCAGCGTGCCAATAATTTTTCGGTGCCCAGACAATTCCTAGCCAATCGGCCAGCCACTTTCGTAGCGACCCCGACGAGAGAGTGTGCAGGTCAGAGAGACGCAGATGTCTGCGGCCTCATCGACCTGCATGCTCTCTCGCTTTTGCAGCTTGCAAAACGCGGAAAATCGGCGCTAATCGCTCGAGTGTTTTCTCCGAACATGCTTGATCACATTTTCGAAAAATACCGCTCAGAGAACGTTTTTTTCTGTTCTAACGCGTGGAAAGAATATTGGCACACCGCACACCACCAAAGTTAACCTTGAACATGTTTATACTACACTGGAAAAATCCACAAAGTAGTACGACAACTGTTAGACACCACTGAAGAGTACGAGACGCAGACAACAGTTAGAGACCACTGAAGAGTACGAGACGCAGACATTTGTTCACCTCAAAAAGCGACTGAACTACACAATCTCATCATGCGACACTTTCCCAACAGAAAAAAAACGTTTCCTTAACTTTCGGTAATGAAGGAGAATCGTCTGTTTCAATATATGATAAGTTGCTTTCTTTCTGATAATTCATCCTAGTTATAGTGAAAATTAGTACGGGGAACATTGACTTGTTATTTATCGCCTCATTCAAACACGGCCCAACGTTTCATGCTTTCTACTAAGGCCGCGTTGAGTTGGGTGGCTAGTTCGACAATAGAGATATCAATTTATTTAGTCGAATTCCTACCTAGACTGCGCGTAAGAAACAGAGAGAGATAGAGATAAAAAGAAAGGAAGAGTGAAAAAGAGAAAAGAGGAAGAACGATATAAAGGGAAAAGAGAGAGAGAGATAATAGGAGAGAGATTGAGAGAAAGAGAAAGAGAAAAGATAGAAAGAGTGAGAGAGAGACAACGAGAGAAAATAAAAGGTAAGGGAGGAAGAGAAAGAGAGAGAGAGAGAGAGAGAGAGAGAGAGAGAGAAGAGAGAAAGAGAGAAAGATGGAGAGAGAAAGAGGAAAAGAGAGAGATGGAGAGAGAAAGAGAGAGAGAAAGATGGAGAGATATGGAGAGAGAAAGAGAGGAAGAGAGAGAGAAAGAGAGTGACAGAGATGAGGAGAGAGAGAGAGAGAGAGTGAGAGAGAGATAATATGAGAGAGATTGAGAGAAAGAGAAAGAGAAAAGATAGAAAGAGTGAGAGAGAGACAACGAGAGAAAATAAAAGGTAAGGGAGGAAGAGAAAGAAAGAGAGAGAGAGAGAAGAGAGAAAGAGAGAAAGATGGAGAGAGAAAGAGGAAAAGAGAGAGATGGAGAGAGAAAGAGAGAGAGAAAGATGGAGAGATATGGAGAGAGAAAGAGAGGAAGAGAGAGAGAAAGAGAGTGACAGAGATGAGGAGAGAGAGAGAGAGAGAGAGAGAGAGAGAGAGAGATAGAGACAGAAAGAGAGAGGGAAAGAGAGAGAGAGAGAGAGAGAGAGATGGAGATGGAGAGAGAAAGAGAGAGAGAATATGCGATGGAGAGAGGAAGAGAGTGAGAGAGATGGAGAGAAAAAGAGTGAGAGAGATGGGAAGAAAGAATGAGAAAGAAAGAGAGTGAGAGACAGTCAAAGAAAGGGAGCAAGAGAGAGAGAAAAAAAGCAATTGAGAGATACTAAGAGAGAGATAGAGGGAGAGAAAGATGTAGAAAGAGAGAGGAAGATAAAAAGAAAGGAGAGAAAGAGAGAAAGAGAGAAAGATGTAGAAAGAGGGAGAGAAAGAGAAAAGGAAAGGAGAGAAAGAGAGAGAGAGTAAGAGAGGAAAAGAGAGAGAGAAAGAAAGAGTGAGATTGAGAGAGAGAAAGAGAGAGAGAGCAAGAGAGAGAAATCTCACCTGTCTTTTCCAGTTGACCCATGAACTGGGATACGACGGCGGCTGCTTCTTTTCACCGGACGGAAAGCGACTGATATTCAGGGCCAGTCGGCCGAAGACAAAAGAGGAAATAGAGAAGTATAAGGTTAGTTCTTTTTTTCTCTTTTTTCTCTTTCTCTTGCTCAGTTTTGTAGCTCCCTTTCATTCTTTCTTTTCTGTCTTTTCCTCTCTCGCTCTCCCGACTGAAATCCGAGGAAAAAAGAGAAGTATAGGGTTCTGCTCTCTCTTTATTTATCTATTTCTCTATTTCTCTATAGCTCTGTCTCTCCCTCTCTCTCAACTCCATATATTTTTTGTTTTCTCTAGCTCCTCTCTCCTTTCTATTTCCTTTTCTCTTTCTCTCAATATTACTTTCCCTTTTTCTCTCGATATATCTTTTTCTCTTTCTCTCTATATATCTTCTTTGTCTCTCCCTCTCTTTCTCTCTTTTACATATGTTTTTCTCTTGCTCTAGCTTTTCTCTCTCTTATTCCCTCTCGCTCTTCTCTGTCTCTCACCTTCTCTCCTCTCTCTCAATATTATTCTCTCTCTATACCACCACACCACTCTCAAACATACTATTGTATTAATTCTACAATTATATGAATCAGCAGCAAATTTGATTAGGTTTAAACTATATTATGATCAAAGTATTGAATATATTGGCACTAACACATATCAAAACCAACAACGATATCTATAGCGAACGAGCAACATCTATGTGCGGGAGCGTTTTGCACCCAATTTTTTCGATTCACCAACTCAAATTCGTTCTTTTGCATCCAGATGAAACTAAAAAATAGGTTTAAAAAAATCGGAACGAACTTAGCTCTAAACAGTTAGAAAAAAAAAATAAAAGTGAGAAGTAAATTGTTGAAGATGCAACCAAAGTGAACAAATTAACGAACAAAATGAAACGAAAGTTTCAAGTTTTTCTCTAACAACAATTCTTTGGTTCGTTCCTTCTAAAACTTCTTTTTCCGTACTCCATACGAGAACGTAAGAATAAAATAATCCATAGGTAAACCATATTTCTAATCAAATCAAACCGCTTTACTGCAAATGGCCAAACCTGCGCACAATTAGGGGAATGTTTCACTGTATGCTCGATCCGTCACATCAATGTTTCACTAACAATATCAATATGGTTGCACTTACTTGGCATTTAATTTATCTTCCCTTATTCAATAATGTCAATGTCGTAATTAAAGTAAGAAATCCTTGCAGTGAGACCTGAATTGAGGGACAGTGCATGAGAAAGAGAAAGAGAAGAGGGAAAACAAAGGCCAATATAAATTGTAACCGGCGTCAAATGTAACCATCGAAAGTCACGTTTGTCCAAGATAGATAAGACTGAACATGTCTAAAACAATTATCAAAGCTCACTCGCGTACGTTTCTCTGAATTTCACTCGAAAGTTCGACACATGGTTCCATTTTACCCGGCCACATTTTATTCTTGGTGGTTACATTGGTTACAAATGACATCGGCCGAAAACACCAGTGAGCGAGAAAAGATAAATACGGCTGATTCAAGCTTGAGCGAAACTGTGATCCAAAAAAAGGTCTCCTCGCTCCTTTTACCTTTTCTTCTATCGTGCCTCGCAGCGGCGCGCGAAAAAACATTCTGCCAGTGTAGATCACGAGCTTTACATGATTACATGAGGTAATCAAAAGAATTAGGCGAAACCGTTAAAAACGAGTTCGTGTTCGAGTTCGAGTTGAGTGAGTTTGAGTTTGAGTAATCGAGTTTGCATCCGTGCGCGGCGGCCTAGAACCAAGGTGTGGTATCGTTTCATTTACACTCATTGGCATCGTGCCAAGATTTTCGAATGACTATTTCTTAGAACAAAAATACCTATTCTAAATACATTGTTTATTTTACAATGAAATAAACGTGTTCTTTTAGAACCGCTAGGAGATTTGCAGTTTTTGGAAAAACTACAAAGTGGACAAGACTGGAATCAGATGTAGATCACGAGCCTATATGACTCACATGACTCATTGGCACGCTGCCAATTCTCAGTAGGAATGATCGTAACTTAGCTAACTAACTAGGAAACTGAGAAAACATTTATAGTAAAAAAAAGTTCGCCTTTGACAGTTCGAAAAAAGTTACAAAAAAAGGTCACAAAATGTGAATATTCGCCTTCGTTTAAAGTGATTAATAAAATGTGAATAAAAAAGACAAAATGTGAATATTCGCCTTCGTTTAAAGTGATTAATAAAATGTGAATAAAAAAGACACAAAATGTGAATATTCGCCTTCGTTTAAAGTGATTAATAAAATGTGAATAAAAAGACACAAAATGTGAATATTCGCCTGCGGGTTCCAATAAAATGGTACGAAGCATTGAGGCCAGATTTGAGCCTCTTTTATTTCCTCTTGAACCTACGTTTTCATTTCATTTGATTTTACCCCACTAACTCTCACCAACAGTGCAAACAGAAGCAGCAGCAGTTCAAAAGTTCAAATATTCACAAAAGCATTGTGGGAATCAACAAGTACAAACACAATTGGGGAAACCCTTTATTGATCGAGTCTATCGAGTTTAGTCGAGTTTGCATCCGGGCTTGGCGCGACGGCACAAAACCATGGTGGGGTGGACGGCCGGACCGACGGTCACGTGTTCCTTTCCTTCGTAGGCGAAGGCGGCACGCTCGTTGCGGACATCAACCTACAAAGTACAAAGATTGAAAGAAGATCAAGAAGTAAAGGAGGTGGATGTTGGCTTGAAAGTGGGAAATGCAGATCATAGAAAAGTTAAGAAGGGTGAACGAGTGAAAGCTAAGTTAGAAAGCTGAGTGAAAGAAAGCACAGTTAATTCAATTTCGGAGTTAATTCAATTTGTTAATGTTACAGTAAAGTTGTGAAAGCTGAGATAAGATAATGGGTAGAGGCATGAGTCAGATTGTGTAGAGGTAAAGAGTAAGTAGTCAGTTATGTTATACCGTGAAAAATCTGTATTGGTGAAAGTACTGGTTAGTAGTATAGAAAAGCGAAAATGTGGTACCTTTCCGAGAATCTGTTTTCCATTGTGAGTGATGACACCAGGAGAGATATCTCCCTTGTGGTGGTTCACGTGCACGGGATGCCACTCCTTCTCACCGAACTTGGCCGCCTCGGGGAACGACTTCCACTCGTAGTCGAAGCCACGAACGTGGTCCGAGAGGTAGAACAGAACCTGGAACAGAAGTATTAGTAGAGAGGTCGAAACATTGGAGTGATATTATTCATTCAATAGCATTAAATGAGATATTTAACATTTGAGAAGAAACATTTGGGCAGTGAAATTTGTAATTTGTTACTAGCGATAAATGATTAATGACAAAATTTGGCTGTAGTCATGTAGTTCAGGAAATTGAATCTTTCTGCTTTCTTCTTTCGAAGGATTAACTGAGATTGCAAGTGAAGAGTAGAACTAGTAAGCCCGAAACCTTCGAGTGATGGTAAACATGCTTTCGAACTATGCAGCCACATTTAGCTCATTATGCTAGTGTAGAAGAAGAAGTAAAATTTATACAATATATAATGTATGTATACTATATAATGTATAATGTAAAACAACTGCTTACCTGGATAGATCCGATGTTGCTCTTGAATTCGTGACCTCCGTTGGAGAAGTTGGCCGCGATCTTGCCATTCTCGTTCCAGATTCTTCCCATCACCGGCTCGCCAGCCTGGTACCAGAGGGCGACATATTGGTCCGGGTTCTGTCCGGGCAGAGTGTCCAGACTCTTGTTGAGGGCCTGAAACATTCAGATGAAGTAAAAAACCTAACCTATTCTGTTCTATTCTTTGGAAAACCTGTTCTATGGCTATGGAAAAAGCAACTACTAGTGAATTGAAGCCAAAGCTAGTGAATTGAAGCCAAAGCTAGTGAATTGAAGCCAAAGCTAATGGATTGAAGCCAAAGCTAATGGATTGATTTGTACAGAGTTCAAGCTGCCAAGTGACAGAAGTGAAGTGAAGTGAAGTGAAGTGAGTGTACAGAGTTCAAAACATTCGAGCAATGTGAATAACAACTAACATTCAAACAAATGTGAAAATAATAAAAAAGAAAGTGAATGAACGAGAGTGAAGTCGAAAAGTAGCAAAGTCTTCTTACCTGAACCTTCTGCTCAGTGGGCCACGGGTCTCCGGCACGGAAGTCAGCCCAGTGATTGAGGGTGACGCGGATAACGGGACGAGGCGGCAACTTGGAGCAGTTGGAGCACTCGCAGTTGGGGGGTCCTCCTGCATAAAAGGATGATTAGGCGAGAACAAGAAAATAGGGCGATTGAAACATTTGAGCAGCTATCCACCGATTTTAGAAAATAACCATTCGCTAATTAGGAAATTAGGAAACACAAATTGGGGATTAGGAGAGCAAATGAAACATTTGAACATTTGGGGCGATAAAGAATTGATTAAATAGGGAAGAGAGCCAAGTAATAGAGCGAACGAAACATTTGAGTAATGAAAAGCTGATGGCGAAACTAATATCATTATTCAGCCTTATATTTGTAGAAGCAAAAGAAGCAAAAGAGGAAGAGAAAAGAGAGAGGGAAAGGAGACGAACCAGCGAGTTCGCGGACGATGATCATCATGTCTGCGAGTTCACCGCCACTCTTCTCGTACACCTTTCCGTCGCACGAGAAACGAGCGATCTCGGTCTTGTTGTCCACGAAACCTGCAAGCGAAAGGGTTAGAAAGTAAAGATCAAACTACAAGGTACAACTGCATCGCCAGTTATGAACCATATAGTGCAAGAAGTTATCAGGTTCTTAGTACAATATGAGTAGAAGTATAGGTATAGTTAGTTGAGTAGTTGAGAAGGTAAGAAGCTAGAAGAAGTAGAAGCTGATTAAAATTGAACTGAAGTGTGTAAGTGTAATAAAGTGCTAAAATACTAATAAATGTAAAATTAAAATACCAAAACGACACCCAACCAATAACAAAATATGAAAACGAACCAAGAAGGGCTCCCTCGGCGCGGGCGGTCCAGAGAATGGGGAACGAGTCTCCACAACGCACGGTCTCACGGTGCTTCTCATCATTTCCGAAGCGGTCAGAGTACTTGATCCAATTGTACCAGAATCCCAGGTTGTTGTGGTCTCCCTTGTAGGTCAAAACCTGGAACAATCAATATTAAAGCTAAATACTAAATAATATCATTGAAACTATCACCAATACTAACCAGCAACTACCTTTCTCCGCCTCTACGCCTGTACTCTCCTCCAGTACACCTCCTCCTCCTTCACCTCTCCTCCACCGAAACAAATTCGTTTAAGATAGCAGTGAAACATTGGAATGAGTTACTACTTTGGACCAAACTTTCGGGTGAATCAAGTCACTAATCGACGAGAATCAATACTAGTTACACTACAAGTAAACAAAATAAACAACAAAACAACAACAAATTGATACCTGAATCTGTCCCTCCAACTGTTCCTTGGTGCGGAGTTCGGCTTTGAGGTAGGGGAAAGAGCACTCGACGACTCCTCCGTTGTTCCACGAGCGACCGTGGATAGGCTTTCCGTGCTTGTACCACAGAGCCACGTACATGTTCTGCTGTCCAAGGCACTGAAAGAAAGAGGTTAGGAAAAATGATACGAAAACTTAGTTAAGAAGGGTACGAAAACATAGTTAAGGAAGGTACGAAAACTTACGAATCAGGCAGAATTATTTAGGTGTTGTTAGACTAGCAAAAAGGATGGAGAGAGACTAAGATGTTGTTAAAAAAAAGGTTAGAGAAAAGGCTATAGATAGGCTAGAGATTTAGGTTAAGTTAGAATGAGAGAGGCTATAGAGACTAAATATAGAGACGAAAAGAGAAAAACCAGAGATAGAGATAGAGATAGAGATAGAGAAAGATGTAGAGAGAGAGAGAGAGAGAAAGAGAGAAGATAGAAAGAGGTAGTACCTTAACGGGCTTCTCGGGGAAGGGAGATCCGATTGGCTGGAAGGCCCAGGTGTCTTCTTTGGCGGCAGGCATGTCGAGCTGAGATGCTGAATGATTTCTCCCCTCCGCGCCGCGCTTTTATACGCAGTTTTCCCCAGACAAGTGAGAAAACGTGTGGAAACGTGTGACGGAAAGTGCGAAACTGCACGATTCCAATGGAAAAGGGCGTGCGGCGTGAGTTAAGACCGGAAAACAGGTTTGAATCGTGGCATCCAGGCATTTTTCGGCACGAAATTCTTCTCTCGGCTGTGGCGGTTTTTTGCCGGTTTTCGGTCAAATGTCTGAATTCCTAAGTAATTGGCTTGAAATTTGCGGTTTTGGAGGTTTGTTCCGCTAATTTGAGTATATGAAATAGTTTGGGCTGTTTATCACACTTTCTAATTTGAAAATTTCCTGAATTTATGGTGATTTGAGTAAGGTTTGACCTTGGATTCTGTTGTTTGCTATTAAATTCCACACTATGGTAGGTATAACCCTTCCAAACCATTCTTTCTTTTGTCTGTTTACCTCAAGTTCCGAACCAAGTTCATTTCAAGTTTTCTACACACTCACATTTTTTCATAATCTACCACTCTGCAGTACTGAAATTGGACTAAAACCCTGATTATTTCAAAAAGTTTCTGATTCAGTGTAGTTTTCCACCGTATACTACTTTCTTCGTTCCATGTAGTTCATTGTTTGGTGTACAGTTAGTTTTAAGCTCATTTCGTTTCCCACACTCAAATGTTTCAGAAGTTGCTGTCGTACAATCTGGTCGAACCAGTTGCTATGGAACTCTTCGTGGTCGATGTAGATGGTCAGAATATGCGGCAAATCACGAAATTAGGAGGCGCCAACTGGGCTCCCTACTTTTTGAACGACAACAAACGCATTATATTCAGGTGAATTTCTCTCTCTCTCTGCCTCTTTATCTCTCTCTCTATCTCTGTCTTCCTCTCTTTCTCTCTCGGCTTTCTGAGTTATAGCCTCCGGGATCTTGTTCTCAAGCAACTCGATTCAATAGAAACGTATCAAAAACGTGATGAAAATTTGAAATAAACTATTTATTAATCGAAAATACTGTAACTCGCATTCAGTTTTTGATTTTGTTCCAAAATTGTCATGTGTTCAACCACTATCATTAAAATGATCCAGATTAAGCTGGTTTGTTTCATGCCAGTTTTGTATGGTAAAACAGCTAGACTGATATGCTAAATAACTTTACCTAATTTTACGTTCAATTTTGTATTAATCTATTAATATTTATTAAAAATGTATTTCAGTTCGAACTACGATGATGCAGGAAATGGTTTTGGGGCCTTTTCTCTGTACATAATTAACGACGATGGCACGGGCATTGAAAAGGTTTGTTTCAAGTTTTTTTCTCTCAGTTTTCATTATTTTTGAAACGGAGTTCATGTATTAAAGCAGGACGATTTTGTGAACCAATCCGCATCGGTCCCTTAAACTGCAATTGAAAAATGTATTACAGTTTGAAGGACTGAAGCGTTCGGATTGGACCACATAATCGTCTGTCTTTGAGATGCATCGTCTTCCACTATTATCTTCAGTCGAAATTAAGACAAAATTAGCTATTTTCAGTTTGTAGTTTAAAATTGGTTCTCCCATTGAAAACCAACTTTTTGGTTTTCAGTGGGAGAACCAATTTTAACTCTTGCTTCCTGGTCGCATAAATCATGTTAGACGTCACGTGAAAGAGGGCTTGTATGCAAATTTCATGATTTTTTTTTCTCGAGCTATTCCAATTTTCGTTCTCAAACAACAAGATTTTCCACAGAAAACTGAACAATAAATTTTCCCATACGTCATACAAAACGTTGGAAACGAAGAAATACTCAAAACACTTGCTTTGAGTTTGCAGTTTGATTCAGGGATATTTTTCGAAAGTTCGGCGGGATTTGATATCAACATACCACTCCAATTTTATCATGCTTGAATGTTTCAGGTAACATTCGGCGACAGCTGGCAGTTCAATGCATTCGCCATGATGAATTACGAGGGAACCAAGTTGGTGTGGGGTTCGTCTAGAAACGGCTCCACGCAATACGATCTCAACCTTTTCATAGCCGATTGGGTAGATCCCAAGTCGTCAACAACAACAATTTTCTCTAGTATTTTGTTCACTTTAACACTTTTCCACTTTGTTTTGTAGTCAATTTTGAAGTTGGTCTCTGATCTTTGCTCAATGAATTTGTACCCAATTGTTCGGAAAAGGAAAACCTCTTTTGGAAACTGTTGTTACGGTTTTCAATAACAATTCTCAAAGCTCATTCACAGACTCGGCATAAGCCTCAACTTGTTCAACAAGAAAATTCCCAAAAACATGTGGGAAAGTTTTAACAAGTTTGAGAATTGCTTGAAAACGACCATTTTCGAGAAACAAACGGAAAACCTGATTTACGCGGAATCCAGGTTCCCGCGCTTTTTATCCACGAAAAGCAACCATGGAAAAATGTTCCTGTTAGAAAAATCCCAGGAGAAAATGGATTTCGGTAACAAGCTGAGAAACGTGTTTAACCGTTTAATTTTTTTTCTGAAATTGAGCGTAGTAACAGTCTAGACTGTTTTCAATAATTGGTGTGAATTGGCATCTTTGCGAGATGAGAGTCAGCATGAATTTGTTGTTTGACATAGTAAACATATAAATTCTCCCACTGCTCGCATTGGAATTACAATAAAGTTTTGTTCACTTTCGCTGTTGACTAGCAACGAGAGACGAAGAGAAAGAGAGAGATCTGGAAGGTATTTGCTGGTTTGTAGTTAATATTAAAAAAAAATAAGCGGTGTTTCTGTTACAAACATCTTTCTGAAGAATCTTGTTAACAAAAAAAGTTGGAACTCGAGAAAAGGGTGTGGTAACGCTGAAAAAAGTAATAAGAATAATGGGTTTTCTATGCTATTTAAAGCTGCTTGATTTCAGTTATATAGTTATGATCTTATTGATTTTTTTTATTTCAAAAAGGGTGTAAAGTTCGAAGTCATGTCTTACTATATGAGCTGTTGAAATTGTTTGCCTCGCGATACTTTTTCAAAGAGAAATTCGTTAAGAAGTTGTTTTAAAGAAGGACGATTATGTGGACCAATCCCATGTTCTTCCTTTAAACTGCAATTAAAAAATGTATTGCAGTTTAGAGGACTGAAGCGTTGCGATTGGACCACATTATCGTCCTTTTTTAGGGAGGTTTCAAAATGTGACAAACAACAAATTAGTATTGGAAAACCAAGTGGATTTAATTCCAACTCCGATTGTGCACCTCGTTGTCTCTCATCCGAAGAAAAAGTTTTTAGTTGGAACAGAGAACAACATGTATTCCAAACCAGAACACTAGCTTTTTTCTTATTCTCCGAGATAGTAATTGGAATGAAACCTTATATTAAACTATCAGAACGACAAGAATGAAGTAAACGTTTTAAAATTGGGCAACTCCATGAACAACCCTGAAAATGTGATGATTTCTGAGAAACGACTGTTTGTGATTACTTGTATTGTGAGAGAAGAAAAACATTGCCAAAGGTTTCTTGCACGAACTTCAAGATAATCATGGCTTTTATGACATGTGACTTTTGATTTCGTATAGATTCAAACTGTTGCGGTCACGTGTCACATTACACAAAATATGTCTGGACAGCCTCGGATTATGAAAGAAATATCGACCAACTCTGTTCACTTTCTCCATTTTCATTGACTAATCTGTGAAAAACAGATGAAATCTTTATTTTTTCTCAAGTTATATATTTTTGTTTTTAATCATTTCTAGGACTTGTATGGAAACAAAAAGAAACTATGAATATTGAACGCTGATTCAGAAAGAATATAACGAGAACGGCCAGATGTTTCAAGCGCACTTTAAACTCTCCGAAAAAAGTTTGCAATAGTAAATACGTCGAAACGTGAAAAATGACATAAAAACAGAACTCTTCGATGAATGAATGAGTTGATGTATATTTGGTATCGTTTAAATTATTTTCACAAAAATATCGTTATAATTTTTTTTTCTCCAGTGAACTAATTTTATAGTCAGTAATGTCAATGAATATGCTATATCCGTTCACAGAAGAGTAGTAGTTCATTTTCATTCATTGTTTCTGTTTTTGATCTGATTCAATCATTGTTCCTCTTATTGTTAATAGAATTTCATTTAAGAACATGATTGAGGTCCTAGATTACTCACATGTTTCACACCCACTTTATAAAACCTACAATAGTGTTATGAGTGTTGGTTCAGTCTTTCACCAATTATATGAACTAAATCGGGCGCAGCGCGGAGCGCTGTGCAGATTAGTTTTTGTTCAGAGGTCTGCAGACATTCCAAAACAGTTTATTACCATGTTCTCCAAAGTACGGTGACCATTTTCTTAGATATTTGCATGAATCACTGAAGGACAACACGTCTACAAGATACTAAGTTCACGTTACAAGTGAAATTAGTTGAGAGGAGTAAGAGGGCCAAACGTCTCGCAAAAATGACTTCCGTGCTCGGAGGCGGCGGCGGCGGCGGCGGCGACAAAAGTGTCCGCCTCCTCAAATCTCGGCATAGTTTCGCTCAAAATTTATTCCGAAAATTCTTACATTGTTGAAAAGCTTTAAAAAGTTGAGGTATACGTTTTTTTCAGGTATGTCTGAAATTTGAATATTACGTGTGAGAGGGCCAAGAATGGTCTCGTGAAAAATCATGGATAGACCGGTTTCGTGAAAATAAAAATGAAAGAAGGGTTTAACGTGTAGTAGAAAGACGTTTTCCAATGAAGACCTCATGACAGGCGGGTACAGCTTGGTTTTCACTCCTATTCACATGTCTGAATGGAGACTTGGCTAAAAGCTCTATTCACGCACGGCGAACGAAAGTTCGATTCCTGCCTGGAGCACAGAAATTGCTCTCATTTGAACGAAGGTATAACCACTTTAATCGTTCTGAACTACGGCGTCGTTAAAAACTCCAATAGAACCTCATAACATTCCTCGTTTAGCTCATTGTTCATAAAATATCATTTTTATTAAAAGTGACCGTTACTTCGCAACTATAGAAAAAGAGTTCAAATAGTATAAAAAACGGATGTAAACAATTAAGATTAGTTTTGGATGAAAAGTGTGCAAGAAATATGAAAGAATTCCAATATCAATATTTTGAGGAAAAGGCTAATCTCGCTCGGTTTAAAGTTAAAAGAAAAAATGGTTACCGAATTTTTTGTTACCGAAGAGAAAACTTCTCACTGCGACTCTCAATGATCTAGCTTACACTCTGTTTTTTTTCAACAAAAGCGAGATTAGCCTTTTCCTCAAATAATTTTTATTGGACTTCTTTCATATTTCTTGCACACGTTTCATCCAAAACTAATCTTAACTTTTATTACATCCGTTTTTTATACTAATTTACTCATAGTGTTTGACCCACTTTCTCAATTCGCCCAATTAGTTAAATGTAAACACCTCAATTTCTGATTATAGAAAAGAATTAATTACAATCTAAACACTGCCATCATAATATTTACAGCAAAGGTCGCGATGCGCGCAATTCTATTCCCGCTGACTGTTTTGATCTTATTCAATGTTGCTCAAGCAAATCTTTTGGAAAGATTTGAAGGTATGTGGTTTTTTTCCGGAACATTCAAATGTTTAGAGAACCAATGTACATGTACTATGAACTCAAAGAAAAACATTATGTTTAGCAGAAATGTCAACCGAACATGTACAATACCCTTACTTCACACGCAATCGTTTTTTTTAAAAGTTCGTGTTCGTGTGAAAAAGCCTGAACTTCAACTTCAACTTCTCTCAACCTCAGCTTGTCAACTTGTAGTTGGATACATACTAGGGAAAAATAGATCGTGAGAGTTTTCCATAATACACGAGCTCCAGACTCTTATTTAATATAGAAATCTATAGTTTTTCCTTATATAGTGCGCCAGACTTCTTCTTAACACTTAACACAGACAACAGCTCTCCTTAAAATTAGACGCGACAGTTCTTCTTGACAAAGGATCAGTGTTCAGTTACTCAGAACGCAATCTTTCCTGGCCGAAGACGCTCATAGACACTTAAACGGAACATTTCATCGATCGCTGAACATCATTCATATGTTTTGTTGTGTTTTTAAATATTGATTGAGCATGTCCCATGATTTCAGGTTTCACTCCCAGCCAACTTCAGTTTTCTCCATTATGTTTGTCGTGCCAGGCCACAGTGTCTGCCATGAGGTGACAATTACAACAATTTTTAAACAACCTTCAAGCATTAGCCCTCTGAGATAACACAACTCTCTGGGAAAAAACTCGAAATTCGTCTTGAATCAGGGTCGAAACGATGTTTGAGTTCATATTTCACTGAGCACATTCATATAACTTCGAGCTGTGTTCAATAAAAACACACGCACACCGAGAAATGTGCACTTCTGAACGGATATCAAGTACAAGTAGGCGCATAGCTTCTTAACCATATTTGCGCCGAACAATGAAGTGACAATTTGATGAAGAGTACACAAATTTGTTTTATTCATAACTGAAATAGCAATTTTTCAGTTTCGTGGTGAAATTTGACGTTTCTGAGCCGGTTATTCTCGAATTCGCCACCGTGATCTGCAAATTGTTCGCGAAAGAAAGTTGGTCGGTCTGCAGCGGAATTTCCGGACAATTTAGGGTGAGAATCCAAATTATCTGAGGCCTTATAAAGATCTGGTTTTCATCCCATCAACCTGCGCCCCTTCCAAACAAACGCTATTTCGCCGGGATATCAGTCTTCCAAAAAAAAAATGAGAGGGACGAAAAACGGTGTTAGAAAACTTCTGGGATATTCAAGCATAAGTGCTCCACACCATCAATTTTGTGACCACTGACTCTCATTGTTGGAAAAATAACGACTACACTAGAGGTGAATTATATAGTCACGTAAAGTTAGCATTCTAATGAGGAATTCGTTATCGCTCGTTTCGTGTTTTGCTGTGTTCAAAATTTTGCATGACTGTAGAATTGACTAACAGTGTATAGTCGTCATTTTCGCCATAAAGACAGCAGAGGGTTCAATTTATTGGGCGATGCGGGGCGAGCGGTCGTTGATTATCTGCCAGCAGTTGAGAGAGTGAGTAGATCAAAGATGCGTAGACGAACTGGCCGCTCGCCAAACCCCGTCTCATACAAAGTCGATGGTACGGTGTCCACAACGGTTTGACAAATCCTATAATACAATGATCCATAATTAAGCTGCAATTCTTGTTCATCCACATCTTCAGGCACTGCAATGTTTCGTTCGTTCTATAGATGTGATGTAACATAGTTAGCGTTGGTTTTATTCGGCTACAACAAAAGCCATGTACCAAACGTTATCGTAGGTAAAATGAATAAAAGTGCAGACTATTACAGGTGATTTCAGTCTCGAGATCATTTATTATATGTACAGGTTCCCCTATGTTTTATGTATGATTCAGAAAGCGGTCTTATATCTTATGTTCATGTTCAAGTACACAATCATTGATCTTTTTCGAGTTGAAGATGAGCAGACAGAAATCGACTCTCGTGCCTCGCGCTCTATTGTTAATCGCGCCCCAATGCAAATCCCCAAAAACCGTTTTAGAATATCCGCACATGAATTATAAGTATATGTTCCACAAAAACAGCGATAAATTATAATTTTTGTAGTGCAATTTGCAATGAAGTGACGGAATATTACGTAGATCGCCAAGCACGAGATTCAGTCCCTGTCAGACCCTCTTTAAATGGCAAAATTTCATTCATTTATATTGATACAAATTCCAGGAAGAATTTTTCTATGTGTTTCGTCGACTCTCGAAAACATCGCCCTCTCAAATATGCGGGATTCTTCTGCCAGACTGCGCCGATTCAACTGATATCAGCGAAGCTGGGTGGCAGGTACGGGAAATCTTGGTTTCATTTATGAGTCGCGTGAAACATTGGAAGACGTTAGAATGACCAAAAAGGGTGGACATTGCTTCCACAGTGTGTGTCTTCACTTGGTTGCTCCGACCAATTTGACCAATATGTTGGCGAACCATCATCTTCCGAACACGATTTCTATAGTACTGACATCGTTTATAAATTGTGCATGACCACTTCTGTGAGCTACACTGTGGAGGAACGCTAATTGTGAATGATTCGACGCCCGGTAGAGCGAATTCCATAAGCCTAACATTCCTTGAACTAATAGATCAAATTTGTATTCGTTATCATGTGTATTTTGTTAATAAATGTTTCAAAAAACGTAACTCTTAACCTTCTTCTTCAACAAGTAGGTAAAACTACATTGCTTTTATGAGCGACACTCATTTGTAATTGAAAGCGTTCTATCACAAGAACATGACCGCAATGTTTCACACCCTCTTTATAGGCTCGCGAGTCAGTGAAGCTCAATCACAGCAAGATAGCCAGACGTGGATAAATCTTAAAGCATTGTGTATATTCGCTGAAGTGTTTCACATTAGATTAGGAGTTATCTTAACCTACTGTTTCAAAAAAAAACTTATAATTGCAGATATTAGTGCTTATTTGCAGTAATCAGTACCAATTGATTTGCGTTCAGGTTGATTTGCCTCCGAAACCTCGGAGAAAGCGGGTGCGCAAGAGAAAGGGTGAGTGAAATCTGTTATAGAGGTTTCTTGTACTGTTAGTCGGTTGCTCAGTCATGTGTAACATGTTGAACACAGCAGAACTCAGAAACGTGCTAATGAGAGAGTGCACGATGACTCATTAGAATGCTGATTTTACGTGACCATTCAATTGACTTATAGTATAGTTGGCTTATATTTTGATCTGCGTTCCCATATCATGGTGAACAACGAATCAACAGATGAACAGATGAATCAGCATCACAGTACAAACACAAAATCATTCTGTCTTTGTTTGTTTGTACCCTCCCTGAGCTCGAGCAACAACGTATTTGCTGAACAAAATCAGTTCTTACTTGGCGTGAGAGAAATATAACTAATGGTTTACTACTAGAAAAAACCAAAGTTCTACACTTTTTCAACTCATGTTGTGTTTGTTGTTCGATCCCACTAGAAATCAATGTGAAGAATTGGTGCAGAATGTATAAAATCAAACTACAAAATTGATTTGTTCATGTTGTCTCCAGGAAATTCCAATGTCCTCCGTGTGCTCCAACTTTCGGACCTCCATGTAGACTTCGAGTACAAGGAAGGCTCGGAGGCTGCGTGTGGAGAGCCAGTATGCTGTCGCCAAGTTACCGGTAACTGGTTGAATTGTCTACTAAATAGAATATCGTTGATATATGTTATATTTTCTGTTGATTTGACTTTGTTCACAACGTTATCGGTAGTAGTGTGCATCTCACAGGAAGAAACTATGTATTAATGTTATAATTATATAAATGTGCTCAGTAAAATATGGGAATGACCCAACCCTCTGAGAAAAACAACCCAAAAATCGTCTTGAATCAGGGTCGAAACGATTTTTGAGTACATCTTTTACTGAGCACATTCATATAGTTATAACATCCAAAACGTCCTAGTGACACAATATATTTTGTTCAAATAAATAACCTAATATGTATTAATGTCTGCGTCTCCTTGACCCACATGCTTTCTCGCACTTTCTGACCTTCTGTGTACTTTTTTCTTTCTGTTTCAGAATCTCCTATGGAACCAGCTGGATTTTGGGGTACGAGCGGCAATTGTGATCTACCGTTGAGAACTCTGGAGAACATGTTAGACCACATCAGCTCAACCGAACAGGTGACACAATTACACGTATACTAGAAGTCAATTGGATAGTCACGTAAAGTTAGCTTTCTAATGAGGAATCGCGTACTTTGTCATCGCACGTTCCTGAGTTCTGCTGTGTTCAACATGTTTCACGTGACTGTTTAACATCACGTGACTGTATAACTGACTAACAGTACACACGTTGTAGAGGTGCCCTGCTATCAACCTGTTTACGTATGCTAACATAATTTGGCACCTTCATCCAGTTCTGCGTTTCTCGCTCTGCCTCACTATTTCTCGTCTGTTACATCCCGGCGGGATGTAAGATCAGAGAAATAGCGTATGTTTGAGGAGACGCAGGGTGGGATGAAGGTGCTTGGATCTTCTAGCATATGTACTCTGACAGTTAAGAAGAATCAAATGAGAACTGAACATCCTGATTTTCCCCTTCATGTGGTGTGATTACGAACTTTAACGATGAGTGACTTTTGCTCTTGATAGAGCAAATCAAATTTATTTTAGTGATTTATCTTTAACTATAAATGCTCGGAACAATACAATTTGTGGAAGTTTCTACCATCGCGAATGACGAACACCGGAACCAAACAAATGAGTTGACTGAGATCAGATAAATGTTTCAGCTGGACTACATAATGATGTCCGGTGATTTCCTGAACCACGTTGATTGGTCATATTCCAAGGAAAGTCATCTGGAGTCGTTGAAGAAAATCGATACTCTGATGAGAAAATATTTCCCGAATACGCCCACTTATTGGGCCCTCGGAAATCATGAGGGAGTTCCCGTGAACAGGTTAATCAAAATGATAATAATAATAATAATAATAATACTAATAATAATAATAATAATAATAATAGGGTTGTTAAAGCCAAACTCGAATTTCGAAAAAACTCGAATAACTCGAAATTTCGAGTTTCGAGTTCGACTCGAAACTCGAAAAACTCGAAATCTCCAAAACTCGAGTAACTCGAAACTCGAAAAACTCGGTTTTTCTCCAAACTCGAAAAACTCGAAACTCGAAAAACTCGAAATTTTTGAAACTCGAAAAGTTCGAGTTTTCGAGTTTCGAGTTTGGCCTCGTCCCAAGTCAGAAATAACGGACGAATGAGCGTTTCAGAGCACTTTTTTTGCTATTTCCAACATGAAATGCTTCTTTTTTCACGATTCTCGCATAATCATGTGAAATAAATCAGAATTTCCCAAAAAATTCTTATTTGTTTAGCTCGATAAAATCCTAAAACTTACCGACCAAACTCGAAACTCGAAAATCGAGTTTTTCGAGTTCAACTCGAAACTCGAAAACTCGTTTTTTTTTGAAACGCTGAAAACTCGAACTCGAAAAACTCGAAATTCCCAAAACTCGAATAACTCCAAACTCGAAAAACTCGTTTTTTCCCAAAACTCGAAAAACTCGAAACTCGAAAACTCGAAATTTCAAACTCGATTAACAACCCTAAATAATAATAATAATAATAGTAATAATAATAATAATAATAATAATAATAATAATAATAATAATAATAATAATAATAATGATAAATTATAATTATAATGACACTAATAATAATAAACACTGATTGGACATTTGTCATTTGTTCACAGTATCATTGGATATCACGTGTAGTTCACGTGATATACCATATTTTTTTCGAAATTGCAGGGAGGAGGTTTTTTTATTAATTACCAACTGTTATGCGTTCCTGGTAGGATTCGACTTCGACAAACAGTCTGTTTGCCGACGTAACTAATCTCAAACTCATGTGGCTGTTTCATTCATTGTTTATATACGACTGGCTCTCTTTGATATGATAATGCTTGCGTTGTTTCAGAAGTGTAAAATAAGTGTAGAATCATTGCTGAGCTATGCAAGAGTTATAAAATAACGCAAAGAAACCTCGATTGAACTGGTCGATATCAAACCTTTTTATTTTTAGTTTTTACTGTCTTCAGTTTCGCCCCGCACACAGTGCCAGAGAAGTTCTGGCCGACCTGGCTCTATGAGCAAATGACCAATATGAGCAGTCCCTGGATAGACGCTGCCGCCATCAATTCTACCATGTTGTGGGTGAAACATTTGAGGGGTTTGAATACACTGGAATTATAGATTATGTCGAACCAAGTGCAACTACGGGCGAAAGTTGAGAGACAAAAGGTAATCTAGTTTCACCATCTCGGTTGGGCAAACTTATTTCCAAATCGGAACTGAACCAGCTGGTTTGGTAATGAACCGAATCGTCTACGTCCTCAAACCAAAATAGAACCGATTTCAGCATAAATTACTTGCATTGGTTCGGTTTCACCTTCATGGGCCTAAACTTGGTTGGGTTCTCAAACTGACCAACTGGTTCGGTAAGAATCGGTTTGGGAAGGAATTCACCGCTCGGTTGCACGAGTCGATGTCACAAATATTAGTGGGTTGTGAACAACTAAACGACAAAGAATAGTTTTCTGGATAATTCTAACCACATGTAGTGTTTATTTGGCTGGATCACAATTTTAAAAGAGCGAAAAGATGAAAAAAGTTCGAATATGAAGCAGTTGTGCAGTTAAACGATTCATGGCTTGTGTATAATGCGAGTTTTGTCGCTCACCAATGTTGCACAGCTCTTCCCACTATCTTCCCACACAGAATTTAGAAACGTGCAATGACAAAGTGCACGATTCCTCATTAGAATGCTAACTTTACGTGACTACTCAATTCACTTCTAGTATAGTTCGTGTCACTGAGACCCATTGGCACCGTGCCAAGATTTTAAGATGACTATTCCTCAGCGCAGACATAAGTATTCTGAAGAAATGGTACATTTTCGTGTTCTTATGGAACTGAACAATCGCTAACAGAGATTTGCTGTTTTTCAAAGACTCCAAAGTAGTGAAAAATAGCCCGGAATATTCATTGGCACGCCGCCAAGTCTCAGTAGGAATGACCGGAACTACATAGTGCCCCCATTACGGAATTGCATATAACACAAGGAACGCGCATCAGTTTGCAAACTTTTTTCTTTCTTTTTCAGTTTCATTTTCGAATGAAGAGATGATAAACTGCAAATAAATCTACTCAACTCCTGTTACGAAAAACAACGGATTCTATTCAAAATTGAAATTGATGCATACATTTTAATCTTAACCCGACATTATTCAAATTTATTCAACGTTGCCAAGAAAACTTTTTTACTAAAAAATATGTTCTGTTGAACATTCGACTTATTTTCGTTTTTAGCCGTGGATCCTATGTCACTGAAGTGTCTCCGGGATTGAAACTAATTTCACTGAATACCGGGTTCTGCGAGACAACCAACTTGTGAGTTCAGTGCTAGAAGATCCCGGCCCCTTTATCCCATTCTGCGTCTCCTCAAATATACGCTATTTCTCTCCTCTTACCTTCTGCGGGATACGAGATAGTAAGGCAGAGCGAGAGACGCAGAATTGGATGAAGGTGCCGGGATCTTCTAGAATACGTACGCACAAGAACTTCCACCGAGTTAGTTCACCCGAATGTTTCTCACTACCGTGAAAGATGAATCTATAGTGACATTTCGCTGACTGCTCTTTTTCAAATTCGTATGGATGTTGGGACCTAAAATCACAAGGCACAGATTTATTTGATTGTTTGTAAACTTTCTTCATCGTCTAACTGGAATTTGTCAACTTCAAACTCAAAAAAAAATACATTAAAGATCAAATTCTTGCTTGTTGCATTCTTCTGGTGCAGAATAATTGGAAACCATAGTTAGATTCCGAAACTTTTCAATCCAATGGTGAACGATTTTTTTTCAGTTTCATGTACCTGAATCAAAGTGATCCGGATCATACAATGTCGTGGCTAGTAGATGAATTGTACAAAGTACGTCGATTAAAAAACATTACATCATCTTACTTTCGCATCGAAAAATCTACTAAACATCTACTAAACATGTCTAACAATAATAAAAAAACCGAATTGCTCGATAATTTAGCCCTTTGAAATGTATACACCTTGTATTGTTTTTACCTTTGCTAACTTAAGTAACTTAACGATTCGCAATCTCTGCTTTCGCGCTAGAGGAAACTGCATAAAATGTCAACAAATAGAGAAACCTGTTAAAGTAGGTGGGCTTTCTCGAAATAGATTAAATGAAGGTTTCACGCTTACTACAAAACCTGATCGTGCAACAGTCTAACAGATGAGTTAAGCCGGTTTTGTTCATACAACAACAAAAACTAGAGTCCTACTTAGTTTTTCAAAAAATGCAAATTTTGTATAGTTTTCGTAATCATACATAGTCGGTTCTCAGCTCTCATTCCACATCTCTTCTGCTGTATTCTTCTACGTAATGTTTTTCTACTGGGGTTAAATAAAAAGGGGAATATTGATCTGTTCCTACTATTGATTTTTCAGGCCGAGCAGAAGGGTGAAACAGTGCACATAATGGCCCATATTCCACCCGGAGACGGAGAATGCCTGGAGGGTTGGGCCAGAAACTACTACACGGTCATTCAGAGGTAGGTCGAATACCCTTCATAAGAAATTTTTACATCGTTTTACACACTACTTTGTTTTGAAACATAATATTCATTGAACATGACGTTAAGACGAATTTTATGACGTTATCATGCGAGGGGGTGGGGGCTATAGTATCATACTACCTCTTTTCAGGTTCTCCTCCACCATCGCCGCGCAGTTCATGGGTCACGTGCACTTGGACTACTTCACCGTCTTCTATTCTGACATGCATGACGTCACTAGTGAACCAGTGGGCGTGGCTTATGCCGCTCCCAGTGTAACCACGTTCTCCTATGTGAATCCCGGCTACAGAATATACCAGATCGATGGAGGCGACAAGTTTGTGAGTGAAATATTTGAATGGGACAAAGGGGGATGGGACATTGGGACGTTGAAATGGGACAAGGGGATGTTCAAACATTGAATTTATTTTGAACAGAACAAAGGAAAATTGTTTTATCGTTAGTGGGTTGCACGAATGAGCCGGTGGACGGCCTGTAAGTTCACTTTTCCGTAAAACCACATAGCGTTTCACTCATTTCATTTCAGAATTACACATAAAATAGATGAACAAAATACTACCACACTTATGTTCATCTAAGGTCCAGTTTTGCTACGTCAAGTGGCAAAACTCGGAAATTTCTCGGAAAAATAGAATTTTCTGAAAACAGAGTTTTTTTCAGAAAGTGCTCGACATCGAAAACTATTCTACCGACATAACGAACGCCACCGAAAAATCACCTCCCAAATGGAGTCTTCTCTACTCTGCTAAGGTGAGTTGAGAGATACACTAAAACAATGTTCATTCCTTCAAATCAATACACAATTAGGACACGTTTCAAGATATTGGGAATAAACTGAGTATCCAAAGGGATGACAGCATACTCTTCCATTCACAAGTCAGAGGTTTTTTTTAGCATCTCCGTTGATTTCTCGCATATATTGAAGTGCATATGGAACTTTTTGAAATGAAACAACAATGTCAATCACATCTTGAACCAGATACTCAAAAATGCGGGTTTGATTGAAAGAATTCATTTTGCAAGCAACACATACAATACTGAAATAAGTTAAATTTTGAGTTAGTGCTTACAAAGACAACAATTAAAGGTTAAAAGTTAGTGTTTGCATAACAATTAGTTTTACTGTATTCTCCTACATTAGAAAGACAGAACAAAACTTTCAGTTACTCTAGATAGGAAAAACGGAATACAGCTCGGGTAATAAATGACATGTTTATCCGTGGTGCAATGTTGCAGCGTCTGTATATATTCTCATCATCAATGAATAACAGTAGTTTGTTTTTTGGAATTTGAAATGCAAAATTATACCTGTTAGTTCGTTAGGAATATTTTGCTCTTAAAAACAGAATATGTGAATTCTATTTGGTGAATTCTATCATCTGATTATTTTCATTTAAGATTTTTTAATATTTCAAGTTCATTACTGCCTTCTCACGGTAGAAACGCTTTGCTAAACATGATTAAGCTCATAAAGTGGGCGTGCCCAAATTGCTACTACATTGAAGCCGTGATTTCAATTTGATCTTCCACGAACTTATTCTGTTGAAGAACCAATATACAACCAACTAACTTCTCCTCATTTGCGTTATGCCTCGTCGTACAGCGCGCTTTGCATAAATTTAGCCGTGACAGTAGTACTAACCTTAGTATAACTGTATCTTCATGTAAGTCGCATGAACTCTCTCTCATTTTTATACAAAAGTTTTTCTCAGCTGCTGGAGTTGATTAGAACCTTCAAAAATTCTTTGATGGTGCTCTACCTTTTTTGAGCGCGTTCGAACCGTAAAGAACGTATTTAAATGCGCTGCAATGTTGCAGCGTCTGTACATAGGTGAAAAGTCACGGGCCCGCGATTACAGTAGCCGAAATCACCCTATTAGGGCCTACTAGAGGCGCTTAGGGTAACATTTTTCGTCTCAAATACTGGATTAAATATGTTTATCTTGCTCAACATTGTGTTAGTCACTCGAGGAATATGAAAAAACATAGATTAGTGCAACATAGCTGCAATCAAAATCAAAAACAATGAAAAAAGCTAGGTCGATATCGAAATCGCGGCCCTTTTAGGGCCTTTTGGGCCCGCGTTTGCAAAATCACCCGAAATTCCCCTTTTAGGGGCTAATAGTCCCTTGACTCTTCACCTGAGTATAGATTTTTCGCTTTAAAGGATTTTATGATGTGTTCACTAGTAACCAAGCTGTATATAATAAATAAGTTTTAAACTATATGCACTGTTGGTGATATTTGAATCGTTCGTTTCCAGAAAAACTACGGTCTGAAAGACCTATCTCCCTCTTCGTGGAATGATCTGATTATGCGATTTTTCAACGATGACAAGACGTTTGACGAATTTGTGAGGTGGGTTCAGTCCAGGTATAGTCGTTGCAAACGGAAAGGCTGGAGGGTACTGTATATCTAAATTTTCGCTGTGTACGAACACATGTATTCGATTTCAAAACTCATTGATAGTGTACTCTTGTAGCGCAGTGCTTGCCGCCTAGCTACGCAACTTTTTCTCGCAGGTTCCATTCCAGCGAGAGACACAAATTTATGAATTCGGCACCTCCTATATCTAAGATTCCGATCCGAAAGAAAATGAAAATTGTCCTAGTTTTCGATTAGTTAAACCGACCGACTTCCAAACCACAACATGTGAGGCACCGTAGCAAAGTTTTGTAAAAAGATCAGCTCCGAGCTGAACTATCCGGACACTACCTGACCCAGATTTGGGTCACCCCCACTATGCTTAAACACGGGAAGTTGGCAACTATGTGGCCAGACCGTGATCATGTCCTCAATCAGGTTGAGCTCACCACTTCCAAGACTTTGTAACGGTGCCTGTAGTGTCGTGGGTTTTAGTTTTCGCTCAGAATCTGAAAAATTTCCTGTGATCCTATCATGAAATGTGATGTTTTCGTTCATTTTCCTCAATCTTTCATCGGTTACAGGTTACGGGTTTTTGGTTACCCTGTAGCTATAATACAAACATAACCGTTCTCTCACTTTATAAACGAATGAAAAGGAATATTCTACAGTTATTTCCACGCATTCTTTGTAAACATTTTTTCTTTTCGTAGAAATATAGTTTTCCATTCAGCTTCGCGTATCGCATCGCGGTTACTGGTCACCAGTTACTGATTTAGGTTACTTGTAAAAATAACACCCACTGCATGATTTTAACACATTCCGAGCAGCCGAACTAAAGAAAACTGGTTAAAGTTTGGTTTTTACTGGCTGTTGTGCATAGAAACTCGTGGAAAAAATTTCCGTACAGTTCCGCTCATCGTACCGCCAGTAACGTTTACGGTTATTTGGTTATTGATTGATTGATTTATTGATTGATTTATTCACATGCAAGCATGTGAGATGCATAGAGAAAGAGAAAGTAAATGAAAACCAACTGAATTTGAGCAAAATGAAAACAATAATCAAAACCATGATGAACAGAAAAGTGAACATTGAACGAGCATGTAGGACTACAGTACAACGGTTACCTATGAATACAACTCAGACCACAGTATTTTCCCACGAGCAATTAAGCAAAACTGACTCTTGTCTCCGGTTAATATTTTCAGTGAGTTTTGCAAACATACATTTCACCCTTTTCTTTTTAGTTTCGCTTATCGTACCGCGGATCCGGAGTGCGGCCTGAACTGTCAATATTCGCTCCTTTGTTCACTCCGAATGGGACATCATAACAGTAGTTTGTACTGTCCACACGCGGAAGATACGTATCGATCCCATCTAACCGATAACAGAATCCCCAGTTATTGATTTATGACAGATATTCATTCCAGCTCATGGAAAAAGATTGAGTTTGAAAAAGTTGGTAAGATCTTGTATGTTTTAACTATTTTGAAATGTCACACGTTTGATTTTGATTCATTTTAACGAAAACATTGCAATGCTTAGATATTTCAACAACTTTTGTTAATATAATGGTGGAAACTATGATTACTTTTCCGTACTTTCGAATACAACCACAATTTGTAAATCGTTTATCTGTCGATTATTAAACATGAGTTATGTACATACCAATAAACGATGAGTAATCGCTGAGTGAACATAAACATATACATTTCCAAATATTATTTTAATTCATACCGTTCCCGACGGGTTTTATAACTGGGAAACAGAAGAATATATATGAAAGACGATCCGTAAAAAAGTGCGGTGTAATTTTTAAATCAGCTGAATGTTTGTTATACTTATCGATTGTGAGCGAGAAATCGCCATTTTTTCGCTTCCTCAATGAAGAACACAATCAAACGCAGTGCAATGTTGCAGCGCCTATATAGATTAGCTGCAATACATCATCATAACCGATCAACGATCCCCATCATACCATATTGTAAACAAATTCTCTGGACTGTTCAACTAACTCCATTTCAGTTTGAGTTTGAAGGTTGTCATCGGCAGGCTCTGGTTGGATTGTAGTTTGGTCGGTGACCTCAGCTCGGGCGGTGTCTCGTTTCGATTGTCTGGCGAGGAATCCGGCCTTCCGCTGTTCCGGGGTCTCGAACTTTCGTACATGAAGAGTTGACATAGAAGCTTCATATTTCATAGCAGTAGATAGATCGATTAGACGAGGAAAGGGAATACCATCTTTGATATATACTTTGAGTGAACGAGGTAAACCATCTTGACGAGGTTTACCCAAACGGTGGAGAATAGAAACGTTTGAAGACGAGATGGAGACCAAATTCAATATTGAATTCATCTTTTTCTTTGTAGTGGAGTCCTCTGGTAGTCCATAAATAGTGAGAGATCGGCGATCGTTGAAATGGTGCAGTTCAGATTCTCTAATGAGGAATCGTGCACTTCGTCATTGCACGTTTCTGAGTTCTGCTGTGTTTGACATGTTTCACGTGACCGTGCAATTGACTAACAATATATAACTGACCTCTACTGTATTTTATCAAACGAGGTTCACCGTTTACGACGGATTGCTACCGCCCGTATAGTTCTCGCCTTTCCCACTGAGACTTTGGGATCGTGCCAAGATTTCAGAATGACTATTACCTAGAGGTACCATAGGTATTCCAAAAATTTTCCTTATTTACGTTTTCTTATGAAACTCAACAACCGCTAGAAGTGGTTTACATTTTTTCTGAAACTTTAAAGTGGTGAAAAATAGATTGGAATATGACCGGAACTATATAACCTGTACCGCACCTGTTTCATGACTGGGAAACAGAATAACGTATATGAATGACGATCCAATAAACGAGCGCGGAATATGTAAATTCATAATTAGATGAATGTTTGTTATATATGCATGTTCGTTTGATTCATCGATTCTGCGCAATAAATCGCCATTTCCGCTTCCTCAATGAAGAACACAATCAAACGCAGTGCAATGTTGCAGCGTCTATATAGATTTGCTGCAATACTTCGATTTGCGTTTTGACCAGAGTTTCCGTTTTCATTCGCTCACATTTCATTCATCGTACTGCGGGAAATGGTTTCCACTCTGAAAATTCAGTGACTCGGCCGCGCCGACTGAGTCGGATTTGACACGGTATCACGTTTTATTCATGAAAATAGCATATGTTTTGAGGAGACGCAGGCTGATAAACAAGAGTTTAAACTGACACGGCCGAGACAATGTTCCGACCGTGTCATGTTTTTGTCGTAGCACGTTCATTATATACAGTGTTCAGAATTTTTTATTGTTTTTTTGGAGGCGTTTTCTCGTCTGTAACGCTAAAAGAACAATGAGATACAGTTTAAACTCTTGAATATATTGTGGCCTTTGTAGCACAATACACAACTCTCAGACTCGGAATTATTCGTCAAAACAGTAAGGGAAATGTGGTAAAACAGCAGAATGGGAGATTCGTATCTCTCATCTCTTTTTATTACGAACACCATTGCGATAATGAAAACGATAGTATTCCGTGTGTTCTTTAGAATTGTTCGGTGTTGCATTCGTGGTTTTTCTATTATATTCCGAGCTTTAACACGTCCATTCAAATGTTAGTACTAATTTGATATTCTGAACGAATAGCGACATGCCAAATATAAATTCAAGAACTGAAAATTCTCTAATTGTCCAATGTTTGGGACATTCCAAATAAGAATCGAAATTTCGAATGAGAATCTAAGTTTTTACCATGTTTGAAAAGATCACGGACGCGTTTACAACCACGGTGCCGATACTTGAGTCAGGACTGGAACCGATTCAAATGAATCGAAAAGCGAAAAGTTGAAAATCGAAATATTAGAAAATCCTGAAATGGTGCGAAAGGCATAATATTCGATTTTTCCTAACCGATTAACAACCCTAGTACATATGTGTTCTAACAATCCATGGTAAATATGAAGTCTTTCCAGTCCCACTAAGTCCGCTACATTATGATCACAAAACTTTCAGTACATTCAGTTACGTGACTCCCATCACTCAGATTAAAAGTTCTCGATTCCTAATATGATTTCCTAAAGTATCCTGGGAACTGATCAACAAGTTCACCTTTTCACTTAAAAGCAGATATCAGAAAGGGTAGTATGAACTGGAAGTCTCAGTAAAGTCGTCGCTAAGGCAAAGGCGGGAGCGTACTGTACATTTCATTTTCCGCTGTGTACGGCACGTGTGCAAGATGTCAAAACTTATCAGCTGTAGGCTCACATAGCTCAGTGGTTACCGCCTGGCCTGCTAATTATTTCGCTCGCAGGTTCGATTCCGGAGAGAACTTATAGAATCGGCACCCCCTGTATAAATGCAGTGAACTTGAACTAGATTTTCATCGAAATATTAACGAATTCGATTGATGCAAATGATGTTTCACATGATAATGCAACAAGAATAGAAGGTCATGGAGCATACTTCCAACCTCAAACTTGAATGTGTACAGATGAAAATTCTCATTACCACTGAGACTTTGGCCAAAGAAAATTTGTACGAATGATTGTTCACTCTATGTACCACCTACTGTGGTAATGAACGCTACATGGGTATTAAAGGAACGGTGAAACATACGGCCGCGGTTATAGTGAGTTCCAAATTTATAAATTTCTGTCTCTTGCCGGAACCAAACCTGAGAGCGAAAGTTTCTTAGCAGGGCGCTAACCACTCTGACATCAGGGCACATGATTTGCAAGCTGCGTCTCTTCAAACACACGCTATTTCTCTGCTTTCACATCCCGCCTAGCCCAGATAAGAGTGAGGCGAAATAATGGGCAAAGCGAGAGACGCAGACGGGAGGAAGGTGCCGGGATACCCTAGACATTTGAGCAATTATTAATCATGATAAATTACGAGAAACCCCTGAAACTTTCTGTTATTGTGTTTTGTTAGTGAAGAATGATAATAAAAACTGGGGACGATTTGGGGATAAATGTGCCAGCTCAAACGTGGTGAAATGTTGCAGAGCCTGTATACATTCTCAGCATCGCCGAAATACGCCAATAGTTTTTTGGTTTCTTCATCAACTACAACCATGCGACGGAAACCCTCGTTAAGATAGTGCAGGTTTACCGAATACGGTGAAGCAAAGGTGAACAACTTACTAGTCACTTCAAATCCCTTTTTCGTTAGTTCTTCCTGGATCTTCTGCCAGACTTCCGCATTCTTTGTGTTGTTGTTATTTTCTCTGCCCTTCGGATTCCAAATCAGCTCGTGACCATGAACAAGTTCGATCAACGATTCCTTTAACTCCAGTTGTTCGATGACACGAACTATCTAAGATCTGAAATACTATATTGAATGCACAACTTGGCGAACAACTAGCTGAATGAGATCACATAAAGGTATAATCATAGCATGAATACTATTCCAGACAAAAATGAATGTTTAATGGTATATCGTTGGGTCGAAAACACAACGGAGTAAGAACCACATGAAAGAAGAAACAAAAAATATGTGTGATCTTCTGATGAGAGTTGATTGAGTTTGACTTCCCGGTTGAAAATTATTCTGTGGTAAAGTGATTTCCTGCGCTTAACGTGCATATATACCTTAAAATACATGAAAAATCAAAATAAATGGTAACAAACGGAGAATTAACATAAGTAAAGGCAGAATTGATGAAGTACGCTGATGTTCTAAATTTACGTCGGACAAGTACGCAAAACGTCAAAAACGCGCGTAAAAGTAGGACGTTTTTACATGCTTGTTGGCGTAATACGCGGGCGTATTACGCCGACGTAAAAAGTATGGACCCTGCCTAAGCCTCAACCAAACTATGTAAATAATTCATTGGTCGAATATCAAGGGTGACGTACATAGCCGTATGAAGTGAGCACACTTTCTTGACTGATCCTAATTATTTACATCTATGCATGTTATGAATATTTCTGCTCTGCAAGTGAGCTCTATTTAGATGGTTTTTGAGAAAAAATTCTATTTGGTTTTGCGCAAAGTATATTGACCACAATCAACCTTTATTTTATATTCAAATTACTATTTTGTCATGGTACCCGGTTTCGAGCGATAGAATCCGATTAATTTGTTTGGCTCCTCGATTCCAAAGAAAAGGCCCAGTTTAACTGCGGTGCAATGTTGCAGCACCTGTATAGATTCTTAGTATTTCTGTGACGGATAGTTATCCAACGCCAAATTCCTTTATAAGTCAGGAACTGAGGAATAAGGTAACACTATAGTTCGTTTCAACCATCGATAGCAGCCAGTTACAGTATATTTTAGTGGGCGGAGTCAATTGTATTGGAAAGTTTCCAATAGCGATCAGCCTAATCAAAATTGTGCACCAGCTGGGTATTGAACTCAGCTGGGATAGGTGGTGCGGCGCCCACAAGCAGCCGGCCATCTGAACATGTTGGCCCAAACTAAAAACAGTGATATCAAACCATCTTTTCTGGCCGTTGTTCAATGCTTATTTTATCACACAAAAAGGGTTCAAATTACTCCCCGATCATGTGGGAATCTTTTGAAAACAAAAAAGTTGCAAAAATCCTAAAATAACCAGTTTTCGAATTTTTATTTGCAATGAAAACACTGGCAAGCTGCCAGATCAGTCGCCTGCAATGTAGGGCGCGCTCGGCCAGCATGGCTGACTGCTATCGATGGGTGAAACGAACTATACTTCTGTTTATATAATGTTGGTTATTATATATCAGATTTTCTGACTCGTGAGTTTAACTTGGACTTGTATATAGTTCATTTGTCAATAATCAAACAATGTACACATAATATGAATGTTTCGCTTTCTGAACATTAAAAAATCTAGTTTTCACATAATTTATTAACTAACATGAATGGGTAACAACTTCCAGAGCTTCGTTTTCTATGACTACTCGGGAAAAACAAATAATCACTGTGATAAGTCATCACGATTCACAACCCGCAAAACTCTACAATAATATAGGTATCGGAAGATCATTTTACTGTTAGCCAATTGCACAGTCACGTGAAACATGTTAAACACAGCAGAATTCAGACACGTGCAATGACAAAGTACACGATGCCTCATTAGAATGCTAACTTCATGTGACTATTCAATTGACGTCTAGTATGCTCAACGATTCTCGCTCGCAACCAGTAAATTTATTCGTGAAGTTATATTTTTCACTTTTTTTTCAAATGTTGTTGTTCTATACTGTAACTAGTTACTGTCACTTTATGATTCGTATGAATCAGCCTATGTTCAGACATGAGTTTCTGATACTGTAACTCTACACAGATACAAATGAGACTATGATGTTGCTCTGCGGTCTCAAACTAGAATTACTCTACGACAGTTTTAAACCAATACTGTGAGACTTTACATAAACATGATTGATACTATGTTCTTAATCAAACATTCTCAATCATCACTTTCTTGCAGTTTGAAAATGATACTGTAACTATATACATAGATGCGACTGAGACTATGTTCTCGCTTCGGGCTGGGTCCAAGCTTGGTTTATCATCTCAAAATAGGCATCGGTAACTCCTTTGTGACCATTAGTAGGTAAAGTGACGGAGGGTTGTCTCGTTCTGGAAGAAAAAATTATAAAAATAAAAAAGTTTGAAATAAACAACGATAAAATAGACAAGCTATTATACCCACTTCAGAATGGAGGTCAGGTTACCAAAAATTCTCAAAAAAGGTTGGAGATATAATTTATCATACTTATACCAGAAAGTTGTCGTGAAGAAGTCATAGTGACTCTCATACATAGAAAAACTAGAGAGAATAATATAGATATATAAAAAAGTAGGAATTAAGATATAGATATATGAAATTGATTACCGACACTTATTTCCGCATTTGAATATTTCCGTTTCCTACTGCCGATATTTTTATTTTTTTTCTCTTGTGTATCACATGCTTGCATGTAAATCAATCAATCAATCAATCAATCAATCAATCAATCAATCAATCAATCAATCAATCAATCAATCAATCAATCAATCAATCAATCAATCAATCAATCAATCAATCAATCAATCAATCAATCAATCAATCAATCAATCAATCAATCAATCAATCAATCAATCAATCAATCAATCAATCAATCAATCAATCAATCTATCAATCAATCAATCAATCAATCAATCAATCAATCAATCAATCAATCAATCAATCAATCAATCAATCAATCAATCAATCAATCAATCAATCAATCAATCAATCAATCAATCAATCAATCAATCAATCAATCAATCAATCAATCAATCAATCAATCAATCAATCAATCAATCAATCAATCAATCAATCAATCAATCAATCAATCAATCAATCAATCAATCAATCAATCAATCAATCAATCAATCAATCAATCAATCAATCAATCAATCAATCAATCAATCAATCAATCAATCAATCAATCAATCAATCAATCAATCAATCAATCAATCAATCAATCAATCAATCAATCAATCAATCAATCAATCAATCAATCAATCATCAATCAATCAATCAATCAATCAATCAATCAATCAATCAATCAATCAATCAATCAATCAATCAATCAATCAATCAATCAATCAATCAATCAATCAATCAATCAATCAATCAATCAATCAATCAATCAATCAATCAATCAATCAATCAATCAATCAATCAATCAATCAATCAATCAATCAATCAATCAATCAATCAATCAATCAATCAATCAATCAATCAATCAATCAATCAATCAATCAATCAATCAATCAATCAATCAATCAATCAATCAATCAATCAATCAAACAAACAAACAGTAGGGAATAAATTTACCTGTAAACAGAACAGAACGGTCTCAGAACAGCAAATCTCCACTGCGTAATAGTCATGGAACATATTATCAGCACCACTGGACATCTGCAAAAAAAAAGTTGAATAGAGGAAAGTTCCCCTAACTGGCTTTTCCTTTTTTTCTCAAGTTCAAATATATCGGCCATTTTTGTTTGGAATTGGTTTCACACATAATATGTGAATAAATAAATAAAGTCATTTATTAATTTTTATTCGTGATTTGAACTTTTTTCTTGTTTTCAACTGTCCCTGTACCAAATTACCTTTAGTGATGAATGGATTTTTGCTATTGCTCACCAAACTCTAATTTTTTCGGTTCTGTCTGCTTTCCTTCCGTTTAACTTGTGATTCAATAAACATGCTATTCTAGACTATTATATTTATCAATGTATCTTTGGAAACTTTCATACAAGAGGTTTGTAGTGACGAATATCACGAACTTCGCTCAAAACATTCAAAATACGTGCATCACATTTTTTGTGTTTTTAGATTATTATAAAAAGCCTATCCCACAACATCGTTCTAATATGAAGTTCATACTCTAAATGCATATAAGAGGCATCCATTTAAATAATTTTTCAAAAATCAAATATTATGCAAATCTGGTCAATTTTTTATTTATTGCCGAGAAACTTAGAATATGGTCACTTTCTGGTTCCGTTTCGCAGACTTTATCGTCCGAATAAATGACGAGGGTCAATTATTTTCTTGAAGTCTGACAATGGTCATTATTTTACACATTACTTTTGACATTCGTCAGTTACTTGCATACTGAAACTGACCACTGTCAAAACTGTATTTGCAAACCACCTGTCTCAGCCGGGAATCGAACCTGACCCCGTCAGTTCAAAAGCGCAGGCGCTAACCACTACGCTACAGCGGCTACTGAGTAGGTGCGCGAGTTTCTGTAAGTCATGCCGGGAGCGCGTTAAGCCGCGGGCCACGTTAGCTGGGGGTGCCCCCCAGACCCCCGCGGACTTCTTTTTAATGTCGAGAAAATTAATTTAAAAAAGTTCATTCCGTTTTTATTGGTCAATTTCATAAGTAACCGGGTTTCTTGATAACTTTACCGGTTTTTGGTAATATTTCAGGTTACCACATAGGTAACCGGTTGGTAATCCGAAACTTTATTTTGGTTACTGTAGAAAGAAACGGTAAAACCACAATGAAAAACTAACAGGTAACCGATTTCTCATTTCAGGTTACCACGCGGTTACCTACTGAGGTAACCTAAAGATTAGTTTACTAAAAACTGGTAAGGGTACCAAATAAACCCGGTTACTTATTTAATTCATCGATCTCATTAGTTTTCATTATTCAAATCTGTCTCGTTATATGAGCGATCAGTACGATTTGGCTGGCGCATGTTATATCCGCGACAGTCGATGCCCTAACTACTGGCCCGGTAGCGCAGTGGCAGTGTGTCTGCCTTTTGCCCTGGCGCCCGCAGGTTCGATCCCGCAAACATTCTGACAGTGGTCAGAATGACACAGAATGAACGAGGCAATTCATTGACGAATGCCAAAAAAACCAGAATATTAATTGACCGGCGTCAAAAAGCCCGTTTTCACTTCTGACAGTTGTCAGTAAGTTTTCTGACTAGAAACCGAAGATGTGGTCAGAATTGTGCGAAATTAGATGGAAACATGCTCCACGAAAAAATGACCAGATTGGCATAATATTTGAATTTTGAAAAACTATTTAAATGGACGCCTCTTATATGCAAAGGTGTTACTCATTGTACTATTTAATGATAGGGTGAGAACTTAGATTGAGTGCCAGTAAATAGGTAGTTGTTAAGTTCCTGTTTAACTTCGTGATTAATTCCATCCCACGCAGATGCAAGGGTGATTTAGTATTAATAAAGGTTGAACATGCGAGAAGTGAGTGTAAAAATGAAACACCTAAAATCTAAAACGGTAATGGAATATGAAACTAGGTTACCACATCACACAGTTTCATCAAAACCACATTGTTCAGAATGCAGAATGTAAAAAAAATGGAAGTTTGCTCTAGCAAGCCTGGTCCCTTATGTTCAGGTTCAACATTAGTTTATACCAGAGTTGGGCATCCAACTAACCAGAAAGCTCAAAAGATTCAGTGTAAATCACTCAAATGTCACAGCCAAACTCCCGAAAAACATGAACGGAAAAAGGCTTAGTTGATATTTCATCACCATCTATTGGTTTGTTTGTATTCATATTTTAGTTAATATTCTATTTCATTTTTCTGAGTCAACGCTGAACTTCTACGCTTGTTACGTGATGTAGTTTTCCATAGGAACTTAGGAATTAGTTAGTTCTCGGAATAACAAACAATTCTCTCGTGTCCACCCTAGATTCCCTAAATAAAAAGCGTTTTACCAACCTGTCGGTTTTTCTGAACGTGCATTGAAAACGTTAACGACGGTGAAAACTTGCGGTCAAATGTCCATGCGGTTGAATGTTGCAACAGTTTAATTTTGTCCAAACGAAAATTTCCCAATAGTTCCTGAATTTATTTGAATTTGGTTAGAGCGAACTCAATTTCAACCAATCCTCCATCTCTCACATAACAAGTGTTGCTATTCTGCTCTTATATCGTTGGAGAACAGAAATATACTCTTTCTGAAAACTTCAAATGCCCCTGTCTTTCCTGCAACTTTGTATATTATCATGTTGGTTAACTACATTTGCGTGCAACACACTAGATCAGTCAACGTTTCACGCTTGCTATAAGTTCTACTGCGGGTTTCTTTCTGATTCGTTTCTTGCAGATTCCTTGTACAACATCTTTCTTGATATGATTAACATTGACTACTTACATACATTTTGCTAAGGTCCAAAGATCGAATATCAAAACACAACTCACAATGCGATGATGAGGTCAAATCCGGCAAACAGGGCTTTTGCCATGGGCAACTGCTCCCCCAGGCGCAATCCGTAGTAGAGAACGGCAACGGCGAGCAGGAAAAAGACCATCACGAGTAGAACACAGGCGAGAATCAACTGAAACATTCGAGTGAACTAAACTTGTTTCAAGACGTGACCTTCCAAAACTCATTGAAATGTGTAGTGTTCACCTATTCATTTACATGCTCGTTTCAAAGCCTCAGTTTGCTCAAAGTTTGTTAATATTCTTTTTTGGATCTTACTCTACTTTCTGTTTTCCTTTTTGTTTTCCTACATATATATCCCATCTCACTTGCTTGCATGTAAATGACTAAATAAGTACATATCTAAATCAACTAATATATCCGTATTTTGCGCACTTTTTTTGCGATACTTCCAATTCAGACATTGTGTCGGTAGTTGCGCAGGAGAATATCCAAAATTAGTACTTGCGCGCGGAAATACCGGTACTACCGATGATGCGGGTGGCCGGTTTCAAACAGCGGCAGTACCGCCTTATAAATGTGGTAGTTGCGCCAGAGAATACCGGTACTACCGCCGTGTATAGGCGGTCGTCCCGTTATTATCTGGCGCAAGTACCGGTATTCTCCGGCGGTAGTTCCGAAACAATCGATATGCGCAGTAAAACAACGTGTGAGTGTGGAGATGCAGTTCAGAATCTAACGAACGGTATAGTCTTGAACACCGCTCGATTTGGTTCAACCCTATATATTTTACATTGCACAAAACTACATCCCGCAAAGTAAACAGTAAACTCCCTATTTTCTTAAATCGTATTTGCCCACCCAAGAAAATTAGAGAAAAACATGTTTTCTCAGTAACGAGATCACTCAAGCAAGATACAAAGGAATAATTAAGTTTTCACGGAACTTCATTGCTCACTGGATGACGAAATTCTATTGTATAATCACTGGATGACGAAATTCTATTGAATAAACCAAATACATGAAACAACATTAGAATAGACTTCAAGCATCTATAGTAATTACTGAAATCCACTGTAGGATTCAATCATTAGACATCAGAGACTGAGAACCATACCAACATTTCACAGTTTCCAGCCAATTCGTAAAAGTGGTGTAACATTCAAACACGGTTCTTTGAAAAGGGACATGGAAATAGAACGCGCCAACACATCCCTAACTAATAGCTACAGTAAGTCAGTGAGAATACATCACTAACTAATAGCTACATTGAGTTAGCGCGGACATATCTAACTTACAGCTACAGTACCCTCGATATGTCGATGAGACGGGGACTATATAGTTGGATCCACCCACTCTAGAGTAATGTGCTCAATTTTCCGGACAAAGCTTCATATGTCGCGTTTTTGGATTTTCTGCAAATTTTGGCAGTGTCTTTCGCATCTTACTGCTACAACCTCTGAAAGTTTGAAACCGAACATTACTGTAGGAAGACATCGATGAGTGAAACAGAGTATACCTTCATGACGCGAACGTTTTCGGCCAATTGGAAACGTAGGCTGAGTGTGTATTTGTTGTCCGCCTGATTGCTCCACTGGTTCAGTTTTTGTAGTTTCTTCGAGTTAAATCGATAAATGAACACGAAGGCCATGATGCTGAACAACACCATTCCGGTGGTCAGAGAGAGGATGGTCGCCACGCCGAGACGCCCTGGAGGGGTGAAACATTCAGGTGAAATAAGATGCGATAACAAATGTTTTCAGAGTATCACATAGATTTCAGAACTTCCAGTACTGATCTTACTACTGATGTTGGTACTGACATTCACTGCTGATCATGTAGTCAGGTTTGCCCCGATGAAGCGTTATTTCCATTTTTCACGAGTTCTTTTTCAGGTAATCTCGAGGGTAGGTCAAAAGTAGCCGGAAACCGGTTATTTCCGGTTTTGAGTTACTCTAGGCTCAGATATGAAATTCGCCTAGATTGAAAATATGACTCACTTGTTGAAACTGCAACCGTAATGTAAACTGTGAACAGAACACTCGGAATCGACACAATAAGACTGATCCACGATCGAGAAACTGGAAAATCGATACTATATTAATACTTTTTACTCTTTAGAAACAAATTTCTAAAATAATAATTTATGTCTTGTAGTCGATACAAAATTGTATTGTATGCTTCATGTGATGTGATCTACGTGGCTTACAACGTCATTCTGCTTCTTCTTATATGAATTTATCATTAAATAAGTTATCTTGATTTTTACTGCTGTTATCTTACCCTTTTCATAATCATAAATGAAATACGATGCGAATAGTCTCTCCAGAATCAGAGACGGAACGACGGCAGAAATGTAGGCGAGAAAGATGAGACGAAAGAAACTGGACAGAATCAGGGTAAATCGTCGACGATGAGCCTGGAATCGGAAAATCTGGTCACTCGAAGTCGTAATAGCTAAACACGTAAAACGCGCACGCTCAGTATTTTCTGGTCATAGGTCTACTTTTCTAAGTACGTGGAACATCCGGGCGTTCTTATTCCTTTCTCCGCATCTTCCGGTCAAAATTCTAGTTAGCTATCGAAAATTCATTCAAAAACGTGAAGAGGTCACGTGAAATTATCCTGATAAACTCCTATATTCCCTACGTTGCAAAGCGGAATAACAAGAAGTAGTTGATAAAAAGGTTCGTAAAGTTTTGTGCTGGGGTCAAATTGACCAATATAATGGACTGTTTTCCAAAGGTTCACGTGACTCAACACTCTACGTGACACTTTTCAGGCGACATTGCCATTTAAAAACGACCGGTTATTGCAATAACATTTGTCTGGTGGAATATCATGATTATTCGGCTGATAAACGCCGTGCAACACATGAAAATGAGAAATAGTAGTAGATTCGTCAGGTTCTTGTGAAACAGCGCCGTTTTGCGTAGAGCATTGCCGAATAGAATCATGAACACGAAGGCGAAGACGATGGTGAAACATTCGAGTGCGTATACGAAAATAAAGGTGACTGCACTGGTTGGTGGTGGATGACAAACAGGGGCAGCCAGAATTCGGTCACGTGCTCACGTGACTCGAACATGTCGTACATGGCCGGAATGATACGGTAAAACGACATACTGGAACGAGTTTGACTATATTCATTTCATATTTGTTCATCATTGGTTACGAGGGGGTGATCATCATATACTGTTAGTCAATTGTACTGTGGCGGGAAACATGTTAAACATGGCAGAAATCAGTACCGTGCTAGGACAAAATGCACTTTTCCTCATTAGAATGCTAGCTTCACGTGGATATTCAATTTTTTTACTATACATGTGACAAGTTTTTGTACTAGCAGCTTCTTCTGAGTTGATCTAGGTCCCTTTGCTTCATGTGACTAGGAAAATAATATAGCGTTCTCATTATTAGTTCACCATGAAGTTCTGTGAAGGAGAGGGATCAAGATAAACCTACAAGAAGCTGCTTATAGAAAAATCTGTTGAATTCATGATGAACACCGCCCTCGTGACAAAGCGATGTGAAGGAACGAATATTGCATGACTATTGAACGATTAATTTGAATATTTATTTTAACATGCTTGGTAGAAGAATCTGAGCGATACGCAACACACTAGAATATGGGAATTGAAAATTTCATGTGGGGTGCATAATACATGTAATGCAAACTATATTCAACCATCATGGTATGTATTCACAAAAATTAGGCCGTAATAAGGTGGTTAAATGTTCTGACTAAAGAGACTGATTCGATAGCTCGAATCATTCTGGTGGTCTGCAAAACGATAATTATCAGCTGTAAAGCACGAGCCAGTCTGGAAGTTAATTCAGCTGCTAGATGAACTTTTGTTCTGTCTGAACGTCTGAAAAAATTCAGTTTCACTAACGTGCAAAAGGTCGACAATTGAACATTTTGAGTATACGTTAGTTACGTTACGTTAGAGTAACGTGAGAGTTAAAGTACACGTTTGTTAAAGTATACGTTAGTTAGAGATTAGAATTGGTTTGATTAATTATCGTTCATCAGTCCGTTCACTGTTTATCATTGGTGCTATTTTATAGTACGGGTGAAACTTTTAGGCTAACTAATAGTCAGGTGAACACTAAAAGCCAGCGTAATTCGGTTTAGACAGGAATTTGATTAGTACACACATTGACATTGAAAGTAATCATCTCGAATGATTTGTTGACAGCAAGCTGGGCGGGTTTTCTTGAAACCAATTTTGGTGCGCAATTCGAAATTGATATAGTCAATCACACAAATATGTGGACAATTAGTAGGTTAGGGCATTATCAGATTTGAGTTGTAATCTTGCTAGCAACGCATTAACTCAATAAAACCCCCAAAACAAACATAAATGCAATACAAAACAAACACAACTTCGTGCAATGTGACAGTTGATGGAACTAGATGCAACTCTCAAAGCGGTGAAACATTCGAACGATATAGTTTGATTAAAGTCATTGAATACCTACGGATATGCACCCAGCCGAGTATTAAAATGACCAAGTAACATGCTAGGCTACCTAAGATCATATACAATCTTGCAATTCGCTGGGTTGCACGTTTTGATACATTGAGCGACATCCAAACTAAACTCAGGATGTAAAGAACACTATATTATTGATACTCATGGAAATGATACTAGATGAAGTTGTATTCATATAATAATTGAAATGAAACATGATAAAAGTCACGTTAGCACGTCACGTTTTTGTGTGTCACGTAACGTACAACGTGTAGATTTTGAAAACAGAACAAAAGTTGTATCTTGACCTACCTATATGATTGCACGAATTGGTCTAGATAATTTCTGGTCGGTGATTACTTGTTTAACTACTGCTGTATGTTGATTGGAGGCAATTATTACTTCTCAAAATACACTTCGTACAAGTAGTTTCTGTGTATTGAGGTTACTCACTATCAATTAGTAATAATATCGCCGACATGTAATCAGTAAGGCGCCACTTTTTACAATCTGAATAAACGAAAACACACAACTATAGTCGGTGTCCATTCGCTGCTTTCACATTAATAATTAACCGCGATATAGGGAAGAAGTCGGAATTGTAAAACTGATGAGATATTCTATGTACAATTTCATTCAGAAGGCTCTTTATAATGCATGATTTATCACGTTGGTGTTGAACTTTTCAAGTAGTAAGCGTACAGAAAACATTTCCGAATTTGGATAAAATCCAAAAACGCCATTATACCGAACTTTGTGCTGGAAGTTCGAGCAGATTACTGTATAGGGTTATTAATAGGTGGAACAAAGTGTATCACGCCTGTCTGACTTCAGTCTTGCAACATTTTTCACAGTCTATAGCGCAAAAAAACCGAACATACCTGACTGTCATGAGGCGTGTTCGAGTTTTCTGCGATGAATTCGAGCAGAAACGATAATTTCTCTTTGCAAATTTCATTAATTTCGTTCTATTGCGTACTTCGTTTGTGAGGATTTTCTCATGTGGAAAAGGCTGAAGAAAATGTCGAACATCAACTAATAAGCAAATAGTTACCGTAAACGTTTCTCGTTTTGCTCGCTTGCTAGCGTGGGGAGCCAACATTATCCTCTACATTGAAAGAAAGGAACATTACCACTATCTAGGCAATCTTCGAAAAGATTGACAGTATTTGAAAAGTATTTCAAATGTGAATATGAGAGTAGTGTTTTAAACGTGTACTATCTAAACAATCCCGACAACAAACCCAACCCTAACCAGTATCGAGAGCGATCGAATAATATTAAGAGTGTACTAATGTTTCATGCATTCCTTATAAACAAGTGATGGTCACCTTGAAAGTAGTAGTCGCCTTCATGTTATCAAAAGCTGAAATAAAAAAAATGTGACGGAGAAATCGCATTAAAATTGAGAAAGCCTTCCCCATATAATTTGCAAAAATTCACGAGAGTCGTGAAAATATCAATAAAAATCTCTTGATGTTTGCCAATACATCATGAACAACATGCGAACTCAACTCAGCAAAATGTGCATAATATCGAACAATAGATACAGTTACGTGAGCTGTGAAGCAACCCTTTCATTTTGATTTCATTGTTACGGTCATGATTTCAATTGAGGTAGGTTTCATCAGTATTCGAAAAGTACTTTGAAATGTGAATATGAGAGTAGTTTTTCAGACGTATAGTTCAAATGAAATCCCTCCAACAAAAACAACTCTGACCGGTATTGAACGGAATCGTATAATATCAGTATAACTGGTAAGATTAGTGTAGCCTAATGTTTCATGTGCTCTATAAAACGAGAGTTGGTTACTCTGGAACCAATATGTGCTTCACGACAAGAGCAAACTGAGAACAAGCTTAGAAGAAAAATGGGACGTAGGTAATTTCTTGATGAAATTATTAAATTTAGCAGACATATTATGTATTCAACTGTTGCTAAATTGTCTATAGTAAATGTCAATAAGGAACTAGGAACTGTGATTTTCGAAGAATCATACATTAGCAGGATATTCTTTGCAAGAAAGTCGAAGAGGAGCGGAAACGAGTTTTTTTCTGGTATAAGCCGTTTCACTTTATAATAGAGCACATTTACTGTTAGTCAATTGCAGAGTCACGTGAAACATGTTAAACACAGCAGAATTCAAAGCCGTGCAACGACAAAGTGCACCATGCCTCATTAAAATGCTAAATTCACGTGACTATTCAATTGACTTCTAGTATGCTAAGCATACGCTATGTTTTATCGATCGAAAACTCACTAAGGGCCAGAAATAGTCAAATAACTGGTTTCTAATGAACAACTTAGTTTTTCGGTATAGTATTTGCAGAGTTTGTAGTATTAAAGAGAGAAAACATCATATAAAATAGTTTCAAGAAGTACCAGGGAGTTTGAGCATGTAACTAACTATAGACAGTTGAAACACGTACACAACAATTCAGGATTAATAGTTGTTTGGGCATAATTTCTATGTTTCGTACGCCTAATTCGTATATGTTGGATTATTAGTTCTAATCATATGTTCGTAACGTACTTGATAATATCCAATTGTCTATCGAAAATAGCTCGAGCGACCACGTAGAATATGATGGTTGTTTGAAATATATCAGTTTATCTCAATGTTTCATGCCTTCTATATAAGTAATTGTGGGTCAGCTATGTAATGGCTCGATTTCTCATGTCGTTAAAATAAGGTGAGTTGTTTTGTATTATAACTCGTATTGGATAACAGTCAATTACTTTATAATCACGGTTTTATATATTCTGTTATCCAACTGAATCATAGCTGTCAATCAAAAAACTTGCAAACAAAACGACTATTCTCACCGACATTGCAAATAAAATAATTATTTTATATTGTTTTTAACTTTTTTTCATCTCAATAGTTATGAAACTTTCGACAACAATCTGAAATTATCATTTTGGGCCGTAATGAACGATATTAGATCATATTTTACAAACGATCATATTTTACAACATATTTTACAAATATTTTACAAACAAAGGTGGTCAAGTGGTTAGCCGTTAGCCGTCGCTGTACAAACCCTTGGTTCGATCCCCGCTCGCCGCCGTATCTTAATGGCGAAACGCATGCGCTTCGAACACTCACCCATCTTCACACCCCTTTACGGATAGTACTTCTACGATTGATATTGGTATTGTAAATGAATCACATTGAAGTGGCAAACGGTTGAAGTAGGCCATACACAAATTTACTTATTTATTGCATTATAATGTGGAGAATGCTATTTTCCGAACACTTAAAGTGGAGAATCATAGGTTTTTTCTACTTAACTGGTACCTGAGGCCGCATTAAGAGCCTTTCCAACCTCACTCTGCGTCTCCTATACCACGCACTATTTATCTTCGCTTTGGCAAAAGTGAGATACGCGGGATAATCGAAGAATTGGATCTTCAAGATTCTAGATAAAGATTTAGTTAGTTCATTTCAAATCGTTTTGAGATGGTGTTCCTGCCCTTCAGATGTATCATCTCTGCACGTGCAAAAACCTTCTTCTTAAACCCTAAATATTTAAATACTTGTTGCGGGAATCTTGCCAATTTGATTGTTGGTGATATTTTTGATATGTATAAATATATTACCTCAATTGTTTCATTGTTCCACATTTACCAACACATAATTGAGTGGGCGACGATTAAGCTAAAACACTTCGGGCTTATGTCTCGTATAAAAAACTGTATGAGTAATTTTCTTTCAAATTTGACCAATCGTATTTATCCATACATAGTATTATTGTGAAGTTATAAACTATCAGTTGAAGTTCTTGATTGAGTTATAGATAGTAGCTTAACGCATTTTAGCTGAATCGTCGCCCACTCGGAATGTTCTTGTTATGAAAACATGATGAAAAAAGGGTGGACAGTGTATACACAAAAAAACGTATCAGTCAATAAATTCCCACAGTCGTGTTTGGTTTGGATAGTGAAACCAACAATATTATGAATCATTTATACCCACTTTCGTCATTATTTCCGTAAACTTTTTCCGTAAGTGCATGTTTTACAATACGATAACTTTGTCATGTGCAACGTGAAAAAGAGTTTTCATTCTCCGTACGTGTATTATCTGGGCCTCACTTATACTAATACTCAGGACAGAATGAAATTCAGAGTTCTTTCGGTTGTCATCGATGATCAAACGAGAAGGTTTCCGATATTGGTCACCCATGCCTGTCTCCACCCTCTGTGAGGGATGTGATTTGTGTGTGATAATCTTATTCTCTCAATAAAGTTAACACGACTGAAACAGTTGCAGTAAATGATTATTTATACTATTATTTATATTAGCACGGTTTCTGTACCCTTAAGACCAAACACATTGAGATATCAAACCATGAACATTCTGGGAAAGAAACTTCTCGAGAGTTTTCTAAGGAACTTCGAATAAGTTCATGTACGAATGAAAAGCACTATGTGGATTTCCAACAAATTAACGATCAATGCCTGTGTTAGACTCATTGACGTTTAAATTCCCAAATTCGTTGGATGAAGGCACGGTATCGTGATTAAGGTTATTGAGCTGAATAAGTATTGTTCACGATACATTCAAATGCGACAATATCATCAACACGTTTTACGGATACTTTGTTGTTGAAATATTTAAACACTTGTTACGGAAATCTTCCCAATTTGATTGTTGGTGTTGTTTTTGATATCTGTACGTAGATTTTTAAGCCATACGTGTGAAAATGAAGAAAAATGAAGGACAACTGATTTTTCACTCCACTTTCAAGTTGATAAAAAGAAGTAAACTTGTTGAGGAATGTTCTCGTTATTTGAAAAAATAAAAACGAGTAAACAATTTATACACACAATTTAAACTACTTTAATAAAAAATGGGGGAACCAACAAATGTGTGAGTTGTAATTGATTTGACCTCTATATCAGCAAAAAGTGAACGATACGAGTTTCTGTGATACTGTAGCAGAAGTACTCTGCAAAAATAGAACAATACAAATTTTGCACAATGGCCAATGGTTCAAAGCCCGCATAATAATTCAGAATTTGCCGAAGGATATTTCATGTGGACTTCGACGACATGCGTGCGTTGTGAACCATTGGGCAACATTGGTATTGTTCTATTTCTGCAGAATACTTCTGCTACAGTATCACAGCAACTCGTATCGTTCACTTTTTGCTGATATAGAGGTCAAACCAAACACAACTCACACATTTGTTGGTTCCCCTATTTTTTACTAATTGTTCTCTTTTTGCTAGTTGTACTCCTACAACTTCCCATTTTGCCTATGCACAGAGTGGATCTTGTAAAGTCATTATATGAAAATCTCAGTTTTTGGTGTGCAGGACATTGCAATGTAGTCATTACTTTCAGTACCACATCAAAAACCTTCGCGTTGAAACTTTATTGTTTTTTGTTTCACCGCCAATTTGCTCACGCGTATGGCGCCAGAGTACGTATGCTAGAAGATCCCGGCACCTTTATCCCATTCTGCGTCTCTCGCTTTGTCTCACTATTTCTGGTCTCTTACATCCCGGCGGGATGTAAGAGCAGAGAAATAGCGTATTTCTGAGGAGACGCAGGATGGGAGGAAAGTGCCGGGATCTTCTAGCATACGTACTCAGAACGAAACGAAATTTCTAAGTTTTTGAGCTTCCAGCTCACACACATGTTTCAATTATTGAATGGAGCAAACTTCAAAGATTCAAATGACGATTTTGTGTTTTTTTTGGTTTTGGCGCCATTTGGCGCCTGTTCCGAGCGTCAGAAGATATAATTTGAGAAATGTCAATCTGTATATTAATTGGAGTGTTCAATATCTATTAAAGAACGACGATTATGTGGTCGAATCGCAACGGTTCAGTCCTTTAAATTGCAATACATTTTTCAATTGCAGTTTAAAGGACCGTTGACACGAGATTGGTCCACATAATCGTCCTTCTTTAACTTGAAACAGTTTTGACAACAACAAAATTTGTTAACTTTGACGCCAATTGGCGCCAGCGCCCGGCGCCAACCGGACTTTTTTTCATTTTTAGGCTTAGCAAATTAGTTGTCATGTGATAAATATTGGCTGTACCATTATTCAGACTTTTCCATTGACGATGTCGTGTGTTCAGGTTTTGGCGCCATTTGGCGCCTAGTCCGAGCGCCAGAACAAAAATTCAAGTTTCGCAAACTTAAATTCATATTTTACAGCAAAGTATTCAACTTCTGTTAATTTGAAACAATGTAATTTACGACAACTTGTGTATTGTCATATTTGGCGCCCGCGCCCGGCGTCATAAGCTATACATCTCATAATTGGCACGACGCGCTAACGTTTGCTCCGTTTGCATTAGAACTCATGTTCCAAATTTCAGCTAAATTGCTTCGGTAGTTTTCCAACAGTCGTTTTCAAAAAACAATCAAATTTGAAATTTTTTGTCAATTATAAGGAAACAAACGAGTCCGCAATGGCCAAACCAAAAACAACTCACGCAGAGCGCTTCGCGCTCCGCGCGATGATTCAAGATACATCAAAACCATTTCGTTCGAGGAGTGTTTGAGGTATTATGATCACTGAAACTTTGAGTTACCATAAATTACTCATACAACAAAAACCCGGTCAATCACAACGATTCCTGATTAAAAAGTGATATTTATAAGTGTGGAACTACTTTTTTCGATCTAGTACACCTACTTTTGAGTTTTCTGACAGACAATATGGTGTCGAATACACACAGCAGCTAACTGTACATACAGTACACATTCCGATTTGGGTAGCACAGACCATTAAAAACATTCCGGACTAGGCTTCCGTTTCTTGTACTAGCTGTATGTTTCAAACTTATAACAGTTATCTACAAATCTGCTGACAATAAAAGTTGTCCATTCCTTTTTTTCAGTAAAAATTGAAGGTGAAGTATAGCAGACGTCCCAAATTCAAATAACTGTCGGAACACTTTTTGGATGTTATTATGGAAATATGTGGAACACTAGTGTGATGTTTCACTCACCCTATTTAATTGTCGTCATTATGACTTCTAGCCTCCATTATAGCTTCTGCTATCTGTATTCTAGTCGTTTATTGCCCCTTATCTTGTAATGCGATGATTTTTACAGCTACCTATACAAACAAAATCAATCTTTGAATTCTTGAAAAATGTGTCGTTGATCAGAAATCGGAAAGAGTTCGCTTTGAACTAAAAATGTGAGTTCAGTAACATTTGCGAAAAGTGGAACACTTCAAACTTTTTCTCAGTTAATTCAATGAACGACCGATCAAGCAGAGTACTACACTATAAGTCGTGAATATGTTGAAACATTTGGAAATTATTACAAACAATGTACATTTCTGATTGAAAGCAAGTTATTTCAAAACGTCGTGCATATAGGCCTGACCCATCTTCATCTAAAGTAAGTGTTATATGAAAACAGTGCGTTCTACATCTATGGGTGATGAAGCTCTCGACTGCGACCATTGCATTTTTAGTTTCAGGAGCTACGCAACATTGAAGTACTATGGATGAAACATTGGAGTGAAGACAATAACAAGTTATGCCATGCTGCGCTCTGATGATGGAATATCAGTGTTAATCTTATTCTCCTGAGCTCTTCAGGTAGGACTTCTCATGTTTCAGTCATGTTCAATAGGGGGGGGGGGGGGGGGGGGGGGGGGGGCAGAACAGAAAGCTAGTTTAGGTACCCCGAGACACCTAAATCTGTGAAAACGCTGGCAGCTTAAAATACCGGAAAAGATTCAGACTTGAATACTGGTGTCGGATTAGCCTACATCTCCTTATAAATTTCAAACAGCACAGGCGACATCTGGCTGACCCCGGTATTTTAAGTGGCAAAATTGGCGAGTCCAGTATTTTAAGTTGCAACGGTTTTTCAGAGATAAAACTTTGCGAGCTCCAAAAAAAATCAACCGTATGCAAATTTTTCGTTAGTTTGAATTAAAAGTCATACATTTCGGGTTCTCTTGATAAGCTGTTTCATATCAACTTTCCTTTCTGTCCCCCTTCAACATTTCCTAAGGAGAGCGAGTGAAAGTGTAACATCACTCTAATGCTAGTTTCCATGTTCCAGAATGAAAAACGAAGTTGATTCTCGACAATATTGTTGTTGATGTCACAGTATATATTTGGTTGCACGGAAATAAACCATCATCATTGAATCACTTCATTCAAATGTTCCAACAGTTGTTCTGAAGTTTTACCGCTAATAAAGGTAAAATAATTGAGAAGGATCTAATGTACTTGTTCGCATAAATGGTTACGGGAATTGATTGGAATTGGATGTGTCGATCTGAGATTCCTAATATTGGGATCGACATTGGAGTTGGAATTGAGTGATCTCTTCATGAAAACATATAAAGACGCAATGTGAAACTTGAAACACATTTTCAAACTATTGTATTGCTTCCACTGATGTTTTATATCCAACAAAGGCGAAATCATTCCTACTCTGAGGTCTCCATTCGAATACTAGGTATTCCTACAGGCCCAAATGCTCAGTGAGCCATTTTCAACTCGCCGTGGGTGGCGGGGAATGTATTATAGTCTGTTCCACGCACTTATAGCCCTCTACAGTAATCTGCGCGAGCTTCCAGGTCAGCGTTAGGTAGTTTAATATTTTTAGAATTACTTCAATTTTTGCTATTGTGTTATGTACCTTTATTTCTACCAACTCTGAAAGTTTGAAACCAAAATATTAATTTATTCATTAGAAAAAGTCTCCTGAATATTTTACAGATTACTGTAGAAGGACATTGATTGGTGAAACGAACTATATCATAGCCCTTTTCTTGTTCAAAATACACATGAAGCAAGGAGGTGAGAGAACAGCATGTGAAATACAGCAGAAACTGAGATATAGAGTATCCTCCCACCTTTTTCTTTGCGAGGAATATATCAAATTGTACGCACTCACAGACTACGTAGTTTGTCTCAGATTCCACACCTGACTTGAACATACTGTTTTCAGTAGTTTGCTACTTGTTATACACTAGTACTTGTATAGTTTGTTCCACCCAATAACCCTCTACAGTAATCTGCTAACAATTCCGGGTCAAAGTTTACTATATTAGCGTATTCAGAACGCCTCAAAATGGCCATAGTGTCTTCTGCATGTTTACTACTACTGACTCTGAAAATTTGAAACCAAAGTAATGACTTTTTCATTAGAAAACACCCCCTTGAATAATTGACGGATTACTGTAGGAGTGCATCGATTGGTGAAACAGTATATCTACTACGAGCCGAGTACATGGATGTGTTGAATAAATATTAATATATTAAAGTATAATCTTCTCCTTCAAACGAATGTTTCAACCATTCAGTTGTTATCAAAAACCCTTTTATTACCTAATAAACGTGTAAAGGTATTTGCTAGATCGAGATTCCGTTCTAATAAAGTCATTTAGATAAGAAATTAGCGGCGTTTTACGGCAATTTCAGAACCATATTCTCATTTTCTTACACGCGTTACAGTAAAGTCTCCTTCGTTTCTACTGAGGATCCAACAATAAAATTGGCTAACTTCAAGTCGTTTTTGAAGGGGAAAACATTAAAGCGAATTTAATATTTTTTCGGAATTGTTTGGGCTAAAAAATAACCATTGCAAAATTCAAAAGTGTACTGTAGAAGTCCCAGTAGGAACGATAGTGCATGCATCTCGACTTTCATATCAATAAAAGACACTTTCCGGGAATCTTTTCGTTCGAGCTTTTTCGAAAATGTTCGTTGTCCGAATTTGTTCTGTGTCGGATGTTTATCAAACAGAAAATTACAAAAAAAGAGATTGAAGGCAATAAAATCTAGTTCTCCGTGATTTTTCGCTGAAATCTGTCAAAGATAAAAGTGTCATCATTTTTGCGGAAGCTGCAGATAAAGATCATTATTCTATTGCAGTTTTGGCGCTTAAATGTTGCGGTTTCACCAATTAGCCTTCATATTGGTAGTCACTCTAATAGAGTATGGACATTCTGCGGACAATAATGTGCTAGTTAACATTCCCCAAGGATCTCTACAGGTTTGAATGTTTTCGTTTTTCGAAAAACTTAGTCTTTGTTGATACAGAAAGCTGAACATAAAAAACGTTTCAGTAGCAGTGTAAAATATTATACTCCTACACTTTGTATGGATTTTATAATGAATATCTCCTGAAGAACTACGCTTATACAAAGTGTGTTTGATAGAAAGTTCAAAATCGTGGTTTTGTACCATTCATATTGAAAAACTGAGCATATATGTTTGAAACAAAAATATCCAAGCCCTGAGAAGTTATACACCGGGGAACAGTACAAAATGGTTTAATTTATGTTAACAGTTACCATACGAACAAATTAATGTATAATCTTCTTTACAAACACTTAAAAGTAAGGAACAGGTAGAACTCGAACATTGGCCACATATAATAGTTATATATCGTTTGGTCGTGAAACATTCAGATCATCCAACTTAAACAAATAGTGAATCGTGTAAACCCCGATTCAAACTTTTCACATACGCGTTTTACGTCGTCTTAGAACCGTATGCATGCCTATATATTCACGTGTTACGTTTCTACGCTACGTGAATCCGCACGTATTCGACGCGGGCGTAACACAATAACCAAAAAAAGAACCAGTCTTTACCTCATTGGTGTTTCTCATGGAAAATGCAACCAAACTGAGAAACTTTCACTTTCAATTTTGATTCAATGTGAATAGGACACATGTTGGCATAGTAACCTCTCTAGCACCAGTTACGTGGATAATCAAACTAGAGTTGCACAATTTTCAGTATTTTGTGAGATACAAATAATACACCTTTCAGGGTTTCAACGTGAACCTCGGTACCAACAAATCTAATCTATATTACGGAGAGGCTAGTATATTCCTGGGTATCCCTTTTGTAGAGCCCCCAGTGGGACAACGGAGATTTCAAGTTCGTTTTATTCATCATTTTATTAACTTAATTTCCAAATGACTATATTTTAGTTGAACAAACTCCTATGTGTTTGTTGATTTTCAGTAATTGAAGTTTCTTGTTCGGGTTATTTTTGAAGATATACTTGTACATTGTACAATAACTTAACTAAACTGTATACTTCTTGTATTGTCAATAGTTTGAAAAAGTTGATTCATTATTTAACAATTCTCATGTTTGAAGGATGCGGAGTTTGCTTATCAGAACATGTTCGAGATAAGAAGAAATGAGGCCATATTTTCCGAGTTTCATTTCAAAAAACAATTATTATTTGTTATTTGAAAGATTAATATAAACTTGTAAGTACTTATTTATAAATTGTGGTTATAAATACGAGATTAGCAGTTTTTTTGTTTTCAGAAACCAACTCCTCTATGTACATTCCCGGGAAACTCTCCGTACAATGCCACATATTTTCGGTTCGTTTTAAAGAATCCGTCCCGCTTTAATTTTGACTTTTGAGTTAACAATCTGAACTTATGGCGAATGAAAAACCATTATCAAAAATATATACTTTTATATTCCTATCTTGCTTCGTTTTCTCAGAGAAGCGGCTTACGTAATGACACCGATAGGAGAGTTGCGTACGGGGTATGCCCAAAATACCCTATAGAAGTGCACAAACAGTTTTGAAACACTCTATCACATACGAATACACAATTAGAAAATACACCAATGAAAATAAATCTGCATGTAAATGAACCAAGTCAAGTTGCGTCACAGTGAAAATGGTCATGTCCCCTTCTTTATTGCTTTAGGTTATGCAAATTTTCAATCAGAAAGTTTTTCATGGTCTATGAGAAGACTTTAAAAAAACTTTTTTCCAGCTTTTTAAATTTTTTGTGAAAGTCCAAATACAGCGGAACGGTTTCTTTGAGGAATAATAAATTATTCATTAATTATTACTATTCAAGATATTTCCAGAGGGTTTTACTCTCTTCAACGAGAACTGGGGTATAATATCCCACCAGGCGGCGAATCCCTCAGAAATCTCATGAGCTAATCGCAAGAGCTTCTCATGAGATTCTGTTGATTGCTATGCTACAACATTGAGAGTTCACGAGTAGCTCAAGAGAAATTCATATAAACTTCTCGTGAGATTATAGGGATTTTAGTTTGATTGACAAACATCGAATATCATAGAATGTGACAACAACGTGGGAAAATGAACACAGCGAAATTCAACAAATCCATTTGTTCGCCAACAATCAGATTCAATTCACTCCATCCTGTTTGAAAATTGTATCCACATTCTAAGTTTGTTAATCGAAATCAAAATTTCGAGTTTCGAGATCGATTTTAACAAGCCTAACACATTCTTTTGTAGACGTGGATAACATGTCCACATCATTTTTTTGTGTGTTGAAATTGAAAATAAAATTAAAAAGCGTATGCTCAGTAATCAGTAATTATCACAGTTCAACTCATTTCCAGACCAATTTGCCCCCAGGGCGGAGCTTCGAATGAAAGTATGTCCGAAGATTGTCTCTACTTGAATGTATTTACACCGAATGTAAAACAAACCAAACCACTGCCGGTTATGTTGTGGATTCACGGCGGTTCCATGATGCACGGCTCGGCCAAGGAGTTTGGATACAAGGTACGGATCTGTACTTTTATAGAACCCTTGAAACATTTACGGAGAGTGAAATAGAATTATGACTATATTTGAATACGAGCGACTGGCTAGACATCAAACCTACTAACACTCGTACAGTATGGTTGCAAAACATATATGTTTTATTCTCCAAGTCCTGCTTTCTTTAAATGTTTCAGTTACATATTCGTTATCAAAAAAAGATTGTGAAAATGAAATCGACCAAGTTCTGTATAGAAAACGGAAGTTGGGACGTTTGAATGTGTATTGAAGAATACTCAGTTGGAATTATGCAAACTACTAAACAAAATAGTCAGACAAATTGGCATACAAAATACATACATGTGTCACATATGAAAATATTAAAACAAAGATATTAGGTGGTCATGAGGGCTTAGTGAAAGACGGGTAGTATAGTACCATTTTTTTGTGTTCATTTTTCTCAGAGGGGTTCTGTGAGAAACACAAAACCGCCGAGAATCAGGGTTGAAACGAGCACATAACTCATAACTTTTCACTTATATAGTACACGCGAAACATTTGAACGTAGATCGAAAAGCATCGAAAAACAATAGCAAAACGCACGTCACAGATCATATTTCGACTTCCATGCAACATTTCAATTGTTTTCAATGGAAATGGAGTCATTAACAGAACATTCCGGACACAAGTAAAAAAAAACGAAGAAGAAACAAGATGATGGGAAATTTGTATAAGTAATGACTAATTTATTTTGATATGAGTGATTAGTTTACCACTTCACACGCGTCTTTGAACTATTCAGTTATTAGGTTATTTATTTGAACAAAATATATCGTGTCACTAGGAAGTTTTGGATGTTATCGTTAGATGGGCTCAGTATGTTATATGTTTTTGAGTTCATCTTTTACTGAGCACATATAATATCCAGTTGTTGTCAATTTCTCTTGTCTATTAAATGAATGAGAAAGTATGAACAAAACACCACTCAATATACTGCTTCGCAAAAATGTTTCAGTATACTCGCTTGTCTTTACTTGACGTTTTAAACACAATAGAGAATTAATCATTCAAAAGCATATAAACTACTCCCTCATACGAATGTTTACCCATTCATTTGTTGTCAATTGCCCTTTTATTACCTAATAAACGTGTGGGAGGTATTTGCTAGATCGACATTTCGTTCCAATAAAGTCATTTAGATAAGAAATAAGCGGTGTTTTACGGCAATTTTAGTATCATATTCACGTTTACTTGCTTTACGGTGCAGTCTCTTTTATTCCTACTCAGATTCGTACATTAAGATCGCCAAAATTCAAGTCGGTTTTAAAGGGAAGACATACTATTGGAAATTCCATATGATAAGCCTGGCGCGGTAGTAATCTCCTAAAAACCTCATGACATACCTCATGAACAATATCTCACGCAGTTCTCATGAGATTTCATTGATTGTTATCATCAATCGTTGGAAGGTCACTAGTTGTTCAAGAGCTGTTTATGAGATTCTCACGAGAAAATCATAGGGGAAAATCATGAACATTGGAAAATTGAATCATTTTGCTTTCATTGTGTCTTCACACCTTTGAACTGATTTACGATTTCAATCGCGCGCAGCGCGAAGCGCTGTGCGAGTAGTGATGACAGAACTCATATAAAAATTGAATGAGCGCAAAGTTTTTTCTGAAAAAAATTAATTTTCACCAAGTTACGACCTTTCGAAATAAATGTCTCTGCGTCTCTTCATTTTGTGCACTCTCTCGCTCTCTCTGTCAGGTCGATTAAGCAAACTCACAAACTGTCTTGTAAGTTAGGGTAAGACTGCCCGATTTCGATGCAATTCAAACAGGATACCATCGTCACTTCAGTTTAAATATTAAAGAATCTATTCATGACGTCATTCAGGATTCTGGAGATCAGATGACGTCATCTTTGAAAAGTGCAAAGTTGCCCTCAAATATTTCTCCAAATGATGATAATAGTTGGCAAGTGAGTTGATAACGATGGAAATTCATCTAAACATGTCGTATTCCGAGATTCTGAAGGCCAGATGACGTCAAATTTTTTAAAAGTACAAAGTTGACGTCAAATTATTCTTCAAATGATAATAATAGTGGGCGACTGGTTTAATAACGATAGAACTTCATCTAAACATGTCGTTATCTGAGATTCTGGAGGCCAGGGGACTTAATACTGGAAAATACAAAGTTGACGTCAAATATTTCTCCAAATGATGACAATAGTTGGCGAGTGGGTTATTAACGATGGAGCTCCATCGAAAGGTGTCGTATTCTGGAATTCTGAAAGCCAGATGACGTCATATTCAAAAGTTCAAAGTTGACGTCAAATATGTTCACAAATGATAATAATAGTTGGCAAGTGGTGTATTAACGGTGGAACTGCATCTGAACATGACGTATTCTGGAATTCTGAAAGCCGGATGACGTCATTTTTGAAAAGTGCAAAGTTGACGTCACATATATTTTCGAATAATGGTAATATCTTAGAAAGGGTCAATTAACGGTGAAAATCAATCTAAGAGTGACGTATTCTGGGATTCTGGAGACCAGATGACGTCATTTTTGAAAAGTGCAAAGTTGACGTCACATATATTTTTAAATGTGAAAATATCTCAAAAATGGTATATTAACGATGAAACTTCATCTAAATATGACATATTCTGGAATTCAGGAGGCCAGATCTCAGATGACGTGAATTTTAAAAAAGAATTGACGTGAAATATGTTTTCGAATGCTGAAAGTTTCTTAAAAATGGTCGATTTACGGTGAAACTTAATTCAAACATGATGTTTTCTCGGATTCTGAAGGGCAGATAAAGTAAGTTTTCAGAGCCGCAATGTTGACGTCATTTTTTTCGAATGGTGGTAATACTTGACAAGTGGTTCATTAAGAAAACAATTTTATCTGCACGGTACAGATCAAAACAGCTCTCTACATACCTACGGCATGTTTACAAAAAGAGAAAAATTCATGAAAAAGTGGGGGCCCAACGACTGTGAGATTTGTCTTCTTCTGTGCGCCCCTTAGACAGCTACACTCAAATGAAGCAGCTACTGCTACAAAAACCGAAAAATACTCATGTATAACTGTTAATTACAAACATACAAAAGTCGTAAAATATCTTTTCAAACCTGTAAACTAGAATCTACAAATCACAGCTGCGAACGAGAGAACAACTGTTGAATAACATAAAAAACGTTATAGCAGCTAGAATTGAAGTAATGACAAAAAATGCCAACCATTGTGCACAAAACCAGGAACTCTATAATTGACTACGTTGAGTTAACATCTGTGATTTGTAGATTCTAGTTTACAGGTTTGAAAAGATATTTTACGACTTTTGTATGTTTGTAATTAACAGTTATACATGAGTATTTTTCGGTTTTTGTAGCAGTAGCTGCTTCATTTGAGTGTAGCTGTCTAAGGGGCGCACAGAAGAAGACAAATCTCACAGTCGTTGGGCCCCCACTTTTTCATGAATAACTTATTCTTTTCCATTCTATATCAACTTCCACTGAGGTAGGGTGAATTGCTAGGCCGCTTGTTACTAGGAGTGCTGCAATTTTTTTCGACAAAGTTGAAGTTTGAGTCAGAATGTAACCATTTGAAAAAAAAATGAATATATTCTGACCCAAACTGGTGGTTCTGTAGGAGTCTCAATAGAAATGAGATTGAATATATTGTTATGAAGAGTAATGAAATCAAACGTATAGTTTACATCATTCGATGTGACACTTCTACAGTACACCCTCAGAATATTATAATCTGAGAAAACTTTCTGTGTAAAAGATTAGTAGTATATTTCTCAGATGGTACCTGTTCAAATTGTGTAATATATATATATATGTACTTCAGTTTGAATGGAAAGAGTAACATTTTTATCGAAATTTGTTATTGAAAATGTATTATTAGGTTCTTTCTAAACGTCGTATAACCATACACTGTTCGACAATTTCACAGTCACGTGAAACATCTTAAACACAGCAGAACTCAGAAACGTGCCATCACAAAGTGCACGATTCCTCATTAGAATGATAACTTTATGTGACTATTCAATTTACGTCTGGTATACTGCGTGACGTTTCACAAACAATTTGCTAAAGATTGTGTTCCAGAACGATTTTCTTGATTTTCATTTCAATTAAAAGACACTTTCCGGGAAACTTTTCGTTCGAGCTTTTTCGAAAATGTTCGTTGTCCGAATTTGTTCTGTGTCGGTGTTTATCAAAGAGACAATTACAAAAAAGAGATTAAAGGCAATAAAATCTAGTTCTCCGTGATTTTCGCTGAAATCTGTCAAAGATAAAAGTGTCATCATTTTTGCGGAAGCGGCAGATAATGATCATTATTCTATTGCAGTTTTGGCGCTCAAATGTTGCGGTTTCACCAATTCGCCTTAACTTTGGTAGTCACTCTAATAGAGTATGGATATTCTGCGGACAATAATGTGCTAGTTAACATTCCACAAGGATCTCTACAGGTTTGAATGTTTTCGTTTTTTGAAAAATTTAGTTTTTGTTGATACAGAAAGCTTATACTCCTGCACTTTGTATGGATTTTATAATGAATATCTCCTGAAGAACTAACGCTTATACAAACCGTGTTTGATAGAAAGTTCAAAATCGTGGTTTTTGTTCCATTCATAACTGAGCATATATGTTTGAAACAAAAATATCCAAGCCCTGAGAAGTTATATATCAGAGAAGAACAGTACAAAATGGTTTAATTTATGTTAACAGTTACCATACGAACAAATTAATGTATAATCTTCTTTACAAACACTTAAAAGTAAGGAGCAGGTAGAACTCGAACATTGGCCACATATAATAGTTATATATCGTTTGGTCGTGAAACATTCAGATCATCCAACTTAAACAAATAGTGAATCGTGTAAACCCCGATTCAAACTTTTCACATACGCGTTTTACGTCGTCTTAGAACCGTATGCATGCCTATATATTCACGTGTTACGTTTCTACGCTACGTGAATCCGCACGTATTCGACGCGGGCGTAACACAATAACCAAAAAAAGAACCAGTCTTTACCTCATTGGTGTTTCTCATGGAAAATGCAACCAAACTGAGAAACTTTCACTTTCAATTTTGATTCAATGTGAATAGGACACATGTTGGCATAGTAACTTTCCTCCTAGCACCAGTTACGTGGATAATTAAACTAGAGTTACATAGTTTTCAGTATTTTGTGAGATACAAATAATACACTTTTCAGGGTTTCAACGTAAACCTCGGTACCAACAAATCTAACCTATATTACGGAGAGGCTAGTATATTCCTGGGTATCCCTTTTGTAGAGCCCCCAGTGGGACAACGGAGATTTCAAGTTCGTTTTATTCATCATTTTATTACTTAATTTCCAAATGACTATATTTTAGTTGAACAAACTCCTATTTATTTGATTTTCAGTAATTGAAGTTTCTTGTTCGGGTTATTTTTGAAGATATACTTGTACATTGTACAATACTTAACTAAACTGTATACTTCTTGTATTGTCAATAGTTTGAAAAAGTTGATTCATTATTTAACAATTCTCATGTTTGAAGAATGCGGAGTTTGCTTATCAGAACATGTTCGAGATAAGAAGAAATGAGGCCATATTTTCCGAGTTTCATTTCAAAAAACAATTATTATTTGTTATTCGAAAGATTAATATAAACTTGTAAGTACTTATTTATGAATTGTAGTTATAAATACGAGATTAGCAGTTTTTTTGTTTTCAGAACCAACTCCTCTATGTACATTCCCGGGAAACTCTCCGTACAATGCACATATTTTCGGTTCGTTTTAAAGAATCCGTCCCGCTTTAATTTTGACTTTCGAGTTAACAATCTGAACTTATGGCGAATGAAAAACCATTATCAAAAATATATACTTTTATATTCCTATCTTGCTTCGTTTTCTCAGAGAAGCGGCTTACGTAATGACACCGATAGGAGAGTTGCGTACGGGGTATGCCCAAAATAGCCTATAGAAGTGCACAAACGGTTTTGAAACACTCTATCACATACGAATACACAATTAGAAAATACACCAATGAAAATAAATCTGCATGTAAATGAACCAAGTCAAGTTGCGTCACAGTGAAAATGGTCATGTCCCTTTCTTTATTGCTTTAGGTTATGCAATTTTCAATCAGAAAGTTTTTCATGGTCGATGAGAAGACTTTAAAAAAACTTTTTTCCAGCTTTTTGAATTTTTTGTGAAAGTCCAAATACAGCGAAACGGTTTCTTTGAGGAATAATAAATTATTCATTAATTATTACTATTCAAGATATTTCCAGAGTGTTTTACTCTCTTCAACGAGAACTGGGGTATAATATCACACCAGGCGGCGAATCCCTCAGAAATCTCATGAGCTAATCGCAAGAGCTTCTCATGAGATTCTGTTGATTGCTATGCTACAACATTGAGAGTTCACGAGTAGCTCAAGAGAAATTCATATAAACTTCTCGTGAGATAATAGGGATTTTAGTTTGAGCTTGACAAACATCGAATATCATAGAATGTGACAACAACGTGGGAAAATAAACACAGCGAAATTCAACAAATCCATTTGTTCGCCAACAATCAGATTCAATTCACTCCATCCTGTTTGAAAATTGTATCCACATTCTAAGTTTGTTAATCGAAATCAAAATTTCGAGTTTCGAGATCGATTTTAACAAGCCTAACACATTCTTTTGTAGACGTGGATAACATGTCCACATCATTTTTTTGTGTGTTGAAATTGAAAATAAAATTAAAAAGCGTATGCTCAGTAATCAGTAATTATCACAGTTCAACTCATTTCCAGACCAATTTGCCCCCAGGGCGGAGCTTCGAATGAAAGTATGTCCGAAGATTGTCTCTACTTGAATGTATTTACACCGAATGTAAAACAAACCAAACCACTGCCGGTTATGTTGTGGATTCACGGCGGTTCCATGATGCACGGCTCGGCCAAGGAGTTTGGATACAAGGTACGGATCTGTACTTTTATAGAACCCTTGAAACATTTACGGAGAGTGAAATAGAATTATGACTATATTTGAATACGAGCGACTGGCTAGACATCAAACCTACTAACACTCGTACAGTATGGTTGCAAAACATATATGTTTTATTCTCCAAGTCCTGCTTTCTTTAAATGTTTCAGTTACATATTCGTTATCAAAAAAAGATTGTGAAAATGAAATCGACCAAGTTCTGTATAGAAAACGGAAGTTGGGACGTTTGAATGTGTATTGAAGAATACTCAGTTGGAATTATGCAAACTACTAAACAAAATAGTCAGACAAATTGGCATACAAAATACATACATGTGTCACATATGAAAATATTAAAACAAAGATATTAGGTGGTCATGAGGGCTTAGTGAAAGACGGGTAGTATAGTACCATTTTTTTGTGTTCATTTTTCTCAGAGGGGTTCTGTGAGAAACACAAAACCGCCGAGAATCAGGGTTGAAACGAGCACATAACTCATAACTTTTCACTTATATAGTACACGCGAAACATTTGAACGTAGATCGAAAAGCATCGAAAAACAATAGCAAAACGCACGTCACAGATCATATTTCGACTTCCATGCAACATTTCAATGCGTTGTTTTCAATGGAAATGGAGTCATTAACAGAACATTCCGGACACAAGTAAAAAAAAAACGAAGAAGAAACAAGATGATGGGAAATTTGTATAAGTAATGACTAATTTATTTTGATATGAGTGATTAATCGATTAAGAACTGTTTGCCTGCTTTTCATGCGAGATTAATACTGTCGGCGAAACATTTGCATGAGTTTAATGACTACTCAAACGCAAATATGAGACTTGGCCGATTGGAAATTGAAGAGCTGGCATTATTATTTTTATTGTAATACAAAAAGTACATTTGTTCTAGAAGTGAAAAAATAAAAAATAAACCGTTTTTTTTAAATGGCCGGACTTTTATGTACAGTCGCACGGAAACTATTAGGCATAGTCAACTATTGCCACTGTAAATGAAAAACATGTTGATGAATGAGTTAGCTAATAACTGGCGGCATTCACATTCAACCCATATGTTCGTGTGGCGTTGAAAATGTGAACACGTGACCTCGTGAACTGGTCAGCGGAAATCTTAAAACTCACTAAATTCATCGAGCTCCTTGATAACAACCCGTTGAAAAGGCGTGCATTCCTTCCCGAACCAGTTGGTTCGTTCTAGAGCCGGACCAAATTTAAGCCAACAAAGTTGGAACCAAACCAATACATGTAATAAATGCTGAAATTGGTCGACTGCGTAACGTTTATTGGGGTTTGGTTAGGTTTTGAGTTGATTTGAGTACGCAAACGGTTCGGTTCCTTACCGAACCAAGTGGTTCGGGAAGAGTCGGTTCGAGAAGGAATTCGCCTTGAAAATGATATAAAACGTTTGCCGTTGATTAATCCTATCGCTAGAAACTTTTGACTCACTTCGGATTATTTCTGTTCTCAAACTCTCGAATTTAATATGATCATTTACAATAGATAATGTTTCTATTTTGCTATATTATGTAGTTCACCTACTGAATCAGAAATCACATACTTGTGCTTCAAGCTTCAAACACATGAACCTATTAATATTATGTTTAACAGTGATTTTTCATTATTATAATTTCTCAAGTAATCAAGTAATAATTTCCTTTGTGCAGGGGGCGGTGCGTAATTTCGTGTCGCGCGGAATTGTGGTGGTCACAATCCAATATCGATTGGGACTTCTCGGCTTCTTCACTTCATATACCGATGACTTTCCACCGAATCTGGGAATGCTCGATCAGGTAAATGTTGGAATTATTATTATGACGAAACTAGAACAAACACAAATTCGGTTATTCGAATTGAAAAACATAAATTTATTGTAGTAAATCTAATGTCTTCGATCATTTCCTTTCTTTGAAAACTTATAATATATTTGTATCACCAACACTATTTGAAAGATCAACTCGGGGTCGAAACGAATTTGAGTAAATCTCACTGAGCTCATTAATCAAAGTATGAAAAACTGTTCTGAACTTTGCGAATGCTCATAAGTAGTATAAAGCATTCAAAAAAACCCTGTGAGGTGTTCTTTGTAGGGCTCAGGAACATATTAGACATAATGGTAATTCTGTGTTAGAGCAGTGACCGCAATTTGTAAGCTCAAATAACCTACCTAAGCAAAATCATAGTATGTGATTCAGAATACTCAGTCGTTCATCTCAGGTTGATCTTGTGTGAACCTGAACAACCAATTGGCTGATAAAGTAGTAAATGTAACCTTAATCACAACTTATTGAACTTTTTCTAACATAGCGTATTCGTCTGAATGAGCTCTCAAAATATGGCGCATTAGTTCGAGTTCACTCCAATGTTTCAGCCATATCACTTAACCTCCAGGTCGAAGCGATTCGCTGGGTTTCCAACAACATCGCCTATTTTGGGGGCGATCCCCAACATATAACGCTATTCGGACAAAGCGCCGGAAGTGCCTCGGTTTCGGCTCACACCTACTCGCCTCTCAGTCAGAGTTAGTTGATGATGATGATTTATTACGCAAGTGAGAGCGTGCAAATATGAAAAATAGAAATGAAAAGTAGGAAGAAATGAGAAGTTGAGATACAACATGGAGAATACAGTCACAGAATAGATTATGAACACAATGCAGTAACGAGAACAGTAACACAATGTATACATAATAGTTGTCACGAAAATACAATCAGAAACTGAACAAGGTGTAATACAATGCATTAGACTACAAATAATGGGTAACAACAGATACGTTCAGTTCGAAACTTAGTTAAGTTCTCATTTTATTAGTTATTTATTCATTCGTTTTTATACAAGAATGTGACACTTGCTCATCAGAGAAAGAAGATAAACGTATAGAGAAGTAATTGAAGCAATAAGTTTTGAATGGTTAACAGTTTATTGTTTGTACGATGTTGTATCGGAGAGAACATTGATTTATCTGCTGTGTTTCTGGTTTGATCCCTTGTAATTTAGATATAATTCAAAATATTTTCTCTGTTAGTCAAACTTCTCTGGAAAATTATTTACTATTCGTGGTGTGGCAACATTATCCTTAAATTATCGTTGCCAATCATAACTGTGGCTTAAATATACGTTTGAAACATTGCAGTGTTTTAACTCCCGCCTGACTGAATGTACAGGAGCGGTGCTGTGTTTATTGCGTTGTTATTTTTCTGTTGTGCTATGAATTAAATTCCTCACAGTTTGAACATAAACAGCATAAATACCGTGTGAATCAAGTCTTTTCTTAACAAAAAACTATTCGCAACTATCTGCTAGATGTACAAAATGTCAACTCATTGGCATTTTCCCATTTAGATTTAGAAGTGTGTGTGTTTTCCCATTTAGATTTAGAAGTTCCATTTAGAAGTGTGGCTTAAATATATATTGTGAAACATGGGAATGATAACAGCTAGCTAAAGGAGCTGATCTCTATTCAGATTAGTGGTGATGTATGGACTGTACTTTGGAATTGGTGAATTTCCGGTCATTTTCTTATTAAATAGAACAAGAGAGGAATCTGTGTACTCGCACATTAACACAATCATTGACGAGAAGTTGGTAAACCATTTATACTAACAGTCGGACCAACAGTCGGAGTAACCCATCTATATTAGTCTATTACTTCTCATGATCAAAATAGGTTTTATCAAGTAGTTTGAACATTTGCAGATTTGTTCCAAAAGGCGATTCTGGAATCTGGTGTGGCTACAACATGTTTCGAGGGATCTCTCGGGTTCACCCATATGTCGTTTAGAAGAGCGAATGCGGTGAGAGATTTGTGACAATTATGGTTTGTAGTTACAATAATGTGCTCAGTGAAAGACGGACTCTTTTACCGACCACATTAATAAAACTATAACATCCAAAATGGCCTACAAACGCGATATAAATATATTTTTTGTTCACATGATAACTGAATATATAAAGTCTAGTTTTTAAATTCTAGTGTCTCATTCGCACTGAAACTCAGCATCGTGTCAATATTTTCGATTGAAGGTTTTTTTTTGGAGCAGTAGAGATCGAACTCCGGTCAATCCGGTCAAGTTGAAAACGCTCATTATGTGTCCGTTTAGTTTTCGATTCGAAAAGTTACTCTTAAATATACTTGTTTGAAAATGAAACAATGTCGTTGTCTGAATTTGCAATACAACACAACAACAGTGCGACATTTGAGACGATTAAGAGTTGTATTGTTTGTTCCGACACACCGTGACCAAACTATAAAAGTTACTTTGAATAGTTAATTTTCGATGATTTTTTTTCTAGATTCACACCACGAGCCACTTTTAAACCATAAACATTGAGATCTCTCAATAAAGAGTTGAATGTTTTCTCAGGATGTTCTCGTCGAGATTGAACGATTATTTAAGCCGAATTGTCATTTTTTGTTTTGAGTTTTGAGTTAAAGAAGGGCGATTATGTGGCCCAATCCCGTGTCAACGGTCCTTTAAACTGCAATTGAAAAATGTATTGCGGTTTAAAAGACTGAGGTGTTGACTACATTTGGACTATTCGTTCAAATTGAGATTGAACTACATCGTCCTTCTTTAAAACAGAAACGTTATTTTTCAGATTTGCAATACAACCCAAGAACAGTGGTCTGCGAACGGTTTCAACTCAACGAAGAATTGTCTCATGAATGCCGATTACCACACGTTCTTGCCCTATGACAGTGTTAGTTATAGATTAGGCTGCATCTGGCTCAAAGACGCCTGGGCATATACAACTGAGCAAGTTCTGCCAATATCAGGGTTTTGTGAACTATCAAGTTGAAAGTTGGCATAAGTTTGTTTGTTCACGAAAACAGCTTCATACAACATGTACACTGTTGTCAATTGCACAGTCACGTAAAACAAGTTAAACACAGCTCAACCAAGAAACGTGCAATGACAAAGTGCACGATTTTTCATTTGAATCATGATTCTACGTAATATTAAGTTTACTTCTAACATTAAATAGTATTAAATTTATAGCACATGCTTGTCGAAGTACCTGCCTTTTATCGATACTCATCGATTGATTATTTGCTCCAATTAGAATACATATGCTAGAACATTCTGGCACCTTCATCACATCCTGCGTCTCTCGGTTTGTGCACTATTTTGAATCACTCCCACACCGCCGCTAATTGAGGAGACGCGAAATGGGATGGAAAAACGGAATATAAATAAATACGGCCTCTGGAAGTTCGAAAATATATCAATAGAACGGGTTCTTCTTACCAGGGTCACTGAAGAAATGTCGGGTTCAAACTGCGTTATTCTGTTCGGTTTGTGGTTCGAATCCATGGAGTTTTAGTAAAATTAAATTTTTCATATGTTATTTATCGAACTACAACTCTTCAAGGGTTCTCTATTACACTTGCCTTAAAAATCTCTGCAGTAAATCGCTTGCATAAAGCCATAATTATATAACGACTGCAACACTGACATGCATACAACCAGAGCCAAGAGATGGGCCTCGTTTTCGTAATGAGTTTATACTTCTGGTTAACTTTTTTGAGAATGAATGTGTTTTTATAAATAAACAGAAAATACGCCTCTCTCTCTTTTTCATTTTTTTCTCACAACTTCGCTTTAATGGTTTCACGACGCAGTACACTTTTCACTAAGCGCGTGAGTGAATCAATCAAATATACTAGTTTATTACATTTTTTTTTCGAATTAATTTTATTTCAGTCGTTCCAAGACGTGATGGGATGGAAAATGAGCCAGGACAACTACTTTATGCCGGGAATTCCGTCTGAACTGGCATCGAAAAGACCGAATATTCCCATTCTAATAGGGAGTATGCAGAATGAATGGAGTCTTTTTGGTAGGTTTGACTCGGGGCCGTATGCATGAACATCCCAGTTTTCAACCTAAACTGCGTCTCCCCGAACATACACTTTTTCTGTTCTTTCATACCACCAAGATACGCTTGTACAACAATTACGCGAAGCGAAAGGCGAATGAGGGGATTCTCAGATTGGGTGAAATTAGTTATTCAATTCTTTCTACCCTTCTAATTACGATATCCTTCCAATTACAGATTCGATCAGGCTTATTCAATCAGATTTTATTAACCTTAACATGTTCCTTCATTGATTCAATTATAAAATCAAATGTATCTAAAAAGACTGATAGAACTACCACGATGGCTGCTCAATAATAGCAGTTCAATGTTTCAGACCTTTCGTTCCTGGCTTCCGGGGTTCCTCTGCCGTACTACACAAAGGCCGGGTTTCAAGAAGAATTTCAGGTTTTTGGGGGATTCGTTGGAAAGGAAGAGAACAATGTCATGTGAGTGGAAAAGGAATTTGAATTTGTGCTGAGAATTCTACAGTGCTATTTCGAAACTCTCAGTCCGTTGAAATGCGTAGTGTTAGTCGGTGATGTTCCCGATTCCGGCGAAATTTGTTCGAAATTGTCGAGGAAACTTTACTTATTCAACACATAGTTATAATGAGTATAGAAACTTATAATGGATACTGAAGACGATTTTGAACTTGAAGACATTTCTGAACTTATCTGACCGTTGGGTCACCAGTTCAATCTTTATCTCAAAATTGTCTATAACCAGAGTTAACACATTTTAGATAAAATTCAGTCAGAACTTCCATATCTGTTCATTTGGCCAAAACTAATTTTTTTTTCTAATAGTTCAACTAATTTTTTTCTCGTATTCAAATTGATAACTGGACAATAACGCTTGCACAAGAGCATTGACTTTCTATATAAACCTCATGCAACATTGAGCCGTAGTAAGGTGAACGAAAACGAGGTCGTTCTATGAAACACTAATCTTAGTTGCAAATACATGTATCTTAGTCCCAAATACAAGTATTTCAAGTTATGATTAGGTTAATGTGCTCAGTAAGAGATGTACTCAAAACCGTTTCGACCCTGATTCAAGACGGTTTTGGGTTTTCTCAGAGGGTTGGGTCATCATCAGTTGAACCCCTCTGAGAAAATGAAAACAGGACGAAAAGACTTACTGACCGTCTTCTAGCGGAGAATTGAGAGAAATGAACATTGCTCTAACTTCATTGCACCAAAGCTTGAAGTTAGAGCAATGTTCATTTCTCTCAATTCTCCGCTAGAAGACGGTCAGTAAGTCTTTTCGTCCTGTTTTCATTTTCTCAGAGGGGTTCAACTGATGATGACCCAACCCTCTGAGAAAACCCAAAACCGTCTTGAATCAGGGTCGAAACGGTTTTGAGTACATCTCTTACTGAGCACATTAACCTAATCATACCACCATCCAAAAGTCCTAGTGACACAATTATATTTTGTTCAAATAAAATAACCTAATATTTCAAGTTACCTTTGCCATTTCCTTTACAGAACATTGTAAGAGAAGATAATTTCACAGAAGAACATCAAATTAAAGTTATCAAAATAGAGCGAAATAACCAAAAAGTACAAGTAATTTTTGAATAGCTTTACAGGTAAAATGTGATGGTCATTGTGATTGTATATGATTCTAGTAAATTTTTCCAAATTACTTTTTGAACAGAATGTTTTGAAATTCCAGGAACATCATCGAAAACGTGTACACGCCGCCGGGCACGGCTGCAGATGACCATATTGGCTGGCTGAAAATCAACGACAAGGTCACTCAAATGTTTCACCTCTCTGCAACGGTTATCAATTCATGTCAGACAAAGACGGTGCAATTTTCGCAGTTTGGTTTACTTAACAGTAGTCTTTAAATTCATTTTTGATGTCTCAGATGGTTAAATTAAGTGAACAACAGCTCATTGCTCAAGATATAAACTAAGAAAGACTGGTTGAAAAATAGTAGAACGAACCTGTCATAATTCTGCAATTTTTCATTTGAAATTGAACAATTCAACTGCGAACTTTATGTTCTTGGAATTTAAGAGCATATTGAAACATTCAGCTGAATTCAAGTCAGGAAATGATTCAAATCAGGCTAATTAGGTTTAGGCGTTGACGTGTTCAAATTATAAACTACAACAAGTTCAAATACAAATACAAACTGTTCTAATGAACTGCGTTTTAGGCATTAACCTGTGCCGGTTTTACCGGTTTTATTGGACAAGAAATCGATAACTATCTAATGAACAGCAACCCGCAAGTGTACCTCTATCAAATGACGTACGCGCCAAACGTGGGAAAACCGTCTTATACAGTACCAGGCTGGAATCGTGAGTTTCGTAACATTAATCATAATTTTGTTTTTGAATCGACCACATGTGGATATAGCATCAGAAAAGAGAGCGTAGAGAGGTGAAACAAATGTGATGTTTTCGTGAAAAATGAACAGAAATGAAGCTAATTAACTTGATTTGAAAGAAACTAAACTTATTTGTGTTGTTTTCGTGATTTTACTTGATGGTAGGTGAGACACTATAACTATGGAGAAGAGGCCAAGTTTAGAGAGAACAATTTAATTTAGTTTCGATTGATTAAGGTCATAATCATAACAACATTGGAGATTCGCGGCTTTTTCAGAGTGTGATCTTCATTTACTTTTCACTTTTCTTAAAACTAATGTTGTCTAATATTGGTTGTTCAGCGGTTCCCCATGCTGCCGAAGTACCATACGTTTGGGTAGAGGAAAGAAAATGGAACGCCGCCATACAGGTATAGTCAATTTCATTCCTACTTAACTTCCTACAGTATGATCACGAAACATTCAGATCATTTATGTACTATCAACGTCATCTAACAGATTGCTATACAGGGATAGTCCTCATTACTTCTCCCAAAACTCGAACATTATTGAAACATTAATTTCGGATCTTTTCAACTATCGAAAAAAATTGAATGGATTAGTCTCATTTGATGTTCTGTTTCACGAACTTTGAATTCTGACGCGTGAGGAGGGAGAAAATAGGGTACATTTGAGGAGACGCTGGTTAGGATTCCTAAACCGAGACCAAACATATCGAGGGAAAGACTGAAACAAGCAAAGACGCAAAAACGTTCCGTCAATAATGTTCAGAGCAAACAATAACTTTGGCATTTTCATCATTGTGAATTGTATTCAGTCGAAGTTCGAACAATTTATCCAAGTTTACCTTCTTTCTAGTTGGAGAAATCTAATTAATTACTAGCGTCGTCGTTTCCAGAATCGGTAATGGATAGTTGGAAATGATGGTTTTAACAGCACTTGAATGTTTCGGTCTGCTATTAAGTCGAAAAGATTGGACTGACAAACTAATCTATTGAGCGTACGCTTATTAAAACTTAATGAAAGTTCAGAGTATCTAAGTACGGGTGTGAAATTGAGTTGAACCACAGACAAATACTATATAACGGAGCACATTTTTGAACAACATTTCCATGTTTCAGTCAGTATTCAAATGCGACGGGTGCGTTCTAAAAACAGTCGCACGCAAGAAAATACATCTAATGCACAATTCACTTCAAATATTAACTTGATAATTTTTATAAATTATGTTTTTATCTAGTGTGTTTCATTCCTACCGACCTTCGTTGGCATGGTGCCAAGAATTTCGAAGGACTATTTCTTAAAGCAAACATATTTTTTTGGAAAACTGGACAACCGCTAACAGCAAATTTCAGTTTTTCTTTTAGAATTGTCTACGCTCTCTTTAATGCACACACTTTTTCTATTTGATAAAATCGAACCAGTAAAAAATATAGCACTGAAATAACATGAAATATGATAAAAATATCCAAAACAAAAGTGAAAGCACAACTAGGGTAGTTGTTCGGTCTTTACTTAACTTTTTTTACATGACAGAAACAGTTTGGCAAACAACAGTAAAAAAGGTATAGTGGACAGCATAAACGTAAAAGTACTATTAAAAAAATAGAAGGTTCTTGTTTCTATCCAAAACTCGTAATTTTGTCCATATAGCCCAAAATATCTAGCACTAATGCAAGGTAAACGGAGAATGAGATTGAATTATTGGTTTTGGAAAGATGTATATACTATTATAGTGCCATTATCTACTAATGCCATGAGGCTGCAACTTAGAAATGCGCTTTCTACGTGACTTTACAAGAGCTTGTGAAAAAAAGATTTCATATCAGATATTTTCAATTTTTGTTTGTGTTGTTCGATTGTTTCCATAGTAAATAGAAAACTGACTTCATTTTGAGAAGAGTTGAATGCTTATAAATGCCTAAAATAGCCCAGAATCGTCTGGACGTGACCTTTTTTTTTGAGAATCTTAGAGTCAGTAAAACTTTCCTAACATTTTGTTACACAGTATGTTACTGAGCAAAGTGTTTCATGAATATGCAATCAAAAATTTGACATTAACGTCAAAGCCCAATAATAGCATTATATAACACAAGGCTGGAACCTAGAAGTGCGGTTGTTTCTCTAGTAGTACAAAATTTGTGTGCAGTCTGTGTTAATAACTATTATCAAGCGTTAGTCTAACAGGAGTTTCCGATATATTTTAATTTTACTGTTTTCCAAAGTTTGAGCTCACTATAATTTGCATGTATTTTTCGAAAAAAATAATGCAAACAAAATCAAATAGTCAATTTGTCTTCTCAAATATCATTCGTACCTGAAATGTTCATTTGACAGGCTGGATCCGTTACCGCCCAGGACTACCAATTGCTTGATTGGTTTGCAGATACTTGGAGTAATTTTGCAAAATCGGGGTCAGTACACGTTTTATAAATTTTATAATAAGAAAGTAGGAGGAAATAGATGAGAGGCTGTAAAAATAAAAAATAAACTTGTTCAGTTGATAAAACCATCACGTTTATTGCAACACATTTTTTTCAGTTGATGTTTGGATTCTAGACGTGTTAGAAAACCAGCAATATGTTGAGATGATAGGTATATGATAGAAATTTGAAATGCATTACACAATTTTGATATATTTTCAGTTGAAAAATAAGAAAAGAAGAATTCATGTTGTTAAAGTGGGATAAGTAAAGTGTTTTTGGTTAAATGTATCACACTTTCTCTACTCATTGTAGGAAATTAAATCAAAACTAAAAAAATCATCATAGTGTATTTATTGGATTATTGGCATAGTTCGAGAGGTCTCGAAAAACAACACCCAAATGTTTCACCGCTTCAGGACCCCGACATCTGATTGGCCAGCTCTGTCCACAAGAGGCGTTCTCAACTACTATGAACTCAATATGGTCGCCAATACAATGAAACCGAATTATCGATTGATAGATCAAACTGTCTGGAATCAGGTGTGTTGTCCTTATTATGTTAGAAAAGGAGAGTGTTTCAAAGTTTTTCTCTAAAAAGGTTGTCCAACGTTTATTTACACCCAGCAATGTTTTTAAATAATCAAACAAATGGTCTTATCATCAGAAAGCACACATGCCCACTTAACTAATAACAGTGAAACATGACGACGTTTTAGTTTCACTCTGCTTAGATCATGACCACTCAAAGCACTACTACATGCTAAATGTACAGGAATGTGACAGATCTAATGGTATTAGTATTTCCATTATATAAAATATTCATTATATTATATTATATTTTAAATGCATCATACTATATTATTATAAGTTGCAGGTGGTTCCTGTACTGGCCGGACCATTGCCACCCAATCGACCAAACTACAATAATGGATCGAGTTTCGAGAGAATCAGAGAAGAATACAGACAGTGTGAGAGGAAAGATCGATTTTTTTGTAGTTATTATTGATTTGATTGATGGATTTTCAGAAAATTCAGCAAGAAAATTTTCCAATCTTATAACGATTTTTGAGCACTGCACAGAAGTGCTTGCGAATTTTTTTCGTTTGTTTCAAATAGGTTAGAAAAATAACAATTTAGTATATGATAAGTTGCTGCTCGATTGTGGAAGAATGAGACACTCTCAGAAGTTTCTCGAAGATGCAATATGTGAACGCACTAAAAGCTGGTTCAGGTCTGCGATACTGAAAGCAATGCTGAAACACTCATGTGAAGTTGAACAAAACCATAGAAAATAGGCTTAAGGTTCACAAATTTCTGTGTTCGAATTCATAATAACATTCGCGCAACCGCATGTTTCAATGCGAACATAGAAAAAACATTCCAAATTATTTATAATTCAATCGAAAAACCATTTTTTTGCAGATTTGCCCCACTTCCAGAGCGCGCTGAAACAACTGCGATTCCCTGTTTTGTGATAAATTTCGATCATTCAATAAATGTTTAATTTAGTCGCAGCTGATACTTGTGTGGTTACTTTCAATACAACTACACGTATTCCCACGTCGAGCAGAGTTCAAACTACAGTTCAAACTACGGTGAGATCGAATTTAACGGGGTTATTAGTCAAATAAAGGTGTCTACAACAAAATTGTCAGATGGTTAGATTTTTTTCCTCATACTGATTTGCTATATCGATTCAGAACTCATTATATAGGGATCAATTTATTACTTCGTGAAATAGTTAAGCTTAGCGACCATGCCTAGTGGTATTTCTACAAAATTGACAAGCGCTCGTTTTTCGTAAACGTTTTTCTGGGACTAAAGCGACTCAATGCAAGTTTCATATGTAAAAGAGCAGAATCAGGTAATATTCCCTGAAATCTGCAGGGCTTTACTCATGTAATAATGAAACAAAAGAACTGTTTCTCCTTTTCTGAAGCTCACTTCAAAAATTTTCATAATTTAACAATTATGATTACAGACAATTGGAACAACTACAGCTACCGCATCGTCAATAACACAGCAAAACTTAGGAACATTTTTGTTGGTTTTGTTAATATGTTGTTTTGTTTAAAATTCCAGCAAATGAAGTTTGTTTTCTTGTCAAATCTTATAGTACTCGAATGATTCAGGTGGTGTACATAAACATAGTCACATAGGAAATAATGTTTACGTTCCGTAGTGGCCAATGCTGAAAGTCATTTCTAATGAAAAATGGTGCCTTTTTGTTCTACGGTGAAACAGTTTCCAATCAAATTTGCGAAAAAAAATTCAGTTCTACCCATGATGTCCCTGGCTACAAAAGTTGAACTTTCAAATTAATTATTCTAGCGGGGCATGTAAAAAAATCTATTAGTTGCTTACTCAGTTGCTCATTATAAATACCTCTCGCAACATAGAACTGCAGTAATGGTGACAAAGTGTTCACTGACTCATGGCTAAGTGGGTTAAGATTGTTTGTACTTTGATCAGCATATTAAATGAATACTTTATTCCCGTGGAAAAATGTATAGTATCGAAAAGGAAACAGCAAAAAGTGAAGACACGTGAGGTGAAACAGAACAGAATCATTTAAAAATGCGAATTACTACCGTTTTCCGCTGAGGCTCAGTTTACCACAGGATTGGATCTGCATTGAAATGATCAATTTGACCACTTCTTTTTAGTTCAAGGAAAACCTTTGGCCATTATCAGAATAGAATGGGTACAGTGGATGGCCAGTCGGTATTTATAACAACAGAGAAATGACTAATATGAACTACCTCATTGTCATTTTCTCTTTATAATAACCCCTTGCAACATGGGACTGCGATAGGAAAACACAAATGAACTTTCAGACAATGAATCCAAAAATATAGAAATTACTGCAGTAATGCCAAGCGTGAACAGTATGGCGTTTGCACTGCCGGTCCTGTAATCTGTAGTTTGTTTGATATTTCCAAAGTTGTATCTTATATTTTTTTAATATATTTTCATCTTCATTCTCAGAATGTAATTACCATTGAATGGTATTATTATCAGAATCTTCGGTTGAGAAGTCACTCTATTTATCTCATAAGCAGGTAATTGGAATATCCATGGGCAAAATATGAGAACATTGTTGGTTTAAGCGACTTGTAACCTTTTTCGTCATGTAGGTTTATATGCCACCCAAAACAGTTCCGAGCCAAATTTCAGAGAAATTCAACTGATGAGTTATTATATCGTGAACATGTTCGTCGTAGATCCCGACCACACTACAAATTTTGATCGGAAAGCGAAGGGATCAACCTACAAAAACAGCTGGAACTCTGAACCCCATGGGAATTTTCGACGAATGGAGCACTGGTTCGCTACCTTTCGCGAGTAATTTCACGTAGAGAATTGTGCATGGGTAACCATGGCTATTAGGGTTATTGAAAACAAACTGAAGACTTAACGAAACTGGATTGGACTAGAAATAATTTTTTGAGTCGAGTCGAACTCGAATATTAAAAATTCGAGAACTACGATCTAGAACACAATGAGTGTCGTTCAATCTTGTTAGTTGTCTGAAGTTTGCTCTCGTGTGTTTCATATCGTATATTTAGGCTGGATCACCTGTTCTACTTCAGGTACAAATCCGGTATTCCCCAATTATTTTAGTATACACACTTTTATTTAGCCGACCACAACGGTTGTCAACCACTTCGATTAAACATAGCGGTTTTTCATTCGAGTCACAGTTAACGGTTAACCGAATAAATCGGTCACTAGTAATTACGAAACCACACCTGTGTTTTTAACAGATAATAGTACTAATGTAATTGTTGTATTCGTTGGTTTGTACGGTTGAAACAGTGGTATATAAAGCAGAAAGGTAACATTGAGACTTAACAAAGGAGTGTTAATTGAACAGGAAAAGTTCGATTGAGAGCTTAAGTTAAATGTTGTGTGAGAAAAGAAAAATGATTGTATTAAAATGATAATCTGGTTGAATTGAAAGAAAACAACTCATGTATAAATACATGAAGTTACAACAAGAACCGTGGATCTTCACGAAAGACAGAAAAACTCACATTTTTTAAGGTGCATAGCTATCTTAGATACGCAAAACTCGAGTTATAAGTCAGACACATTCCGTGCCAACAAACAACTCATTCAGCACCCACCCACACGAGAGCACACTAGTGCCGAACCGGCATGACAAGCACGGTTTTCGGCATCATAAGATAGCTAGCTCTGTAAACTGTTTTGCTATTCGACACAATCACTGTATGATGGAATTGCAGAAAATGCAATTGTGGAACACGAAAACAGTTTGAGTTTTTCGAAACGTTTATTACAACTTTGAGCTACACGAATATACAAAAACCGATTGACAAGTCAAAAATGCATCAGTTTAGCTGACACAAAATGTATGAAATCGCACAACTAGTCCGGTAACGGTAGGAAAATAACGGATGTGATACATGGATTAATCGATTGTGATACATAAATGGTTTATCTTAGAAAGTTTTTGTATTGTTAACTAAATATAACATTTCTTATTTTGAATATACAGCTTAGCTAACTAAACATAATTGTAAATTTAAATACTACTTATATTAAACTCATTATATTTTAATTTATCACAACTTTTTCTTTCTTTTTTTAATGGAGTCTCCTTTCGGAACAGACCCTAAACACTAGCAGCCTGGAATTTCACACGAATAGTCATGAACCTATAATAATTTCACTCCCAAAAACACATCACTTGAACGAACATCAATTATGCACAATTATGTAAAACATCTGGCAGCGTAGCAAAGTCTCCTGGAAAAGTCAGCTCCTCGCTGAACTATCTGGACACTGATTAAGTTAATGTGCTCAGTGAGAGATGTACGCAAAACCGTTTCGACCCTGATTCAAGACGGTTTTGGGTTTTCTCATCTGTGATCAGGTTTCAACCAGGGTGAGCTCATCGCTTTCATGACTTTGCTACGGTGCCTGATGTGTTTCGCACGATTCACGAGACTATATATGGTTTTTCACATTCACATTGAGAATTTGGCTTGAGAAACTTTGCTGTTCAGCAATGTGGAAACCTGCGAATGAGCGCACGTCTTCGACAAAAACGGCGTATTCGTTGCATGAAACGAATGTTCGTCTGTTACTACGTATGTGGTATGTTTATAGTTTATACACTAAAATCTTATCGGGACTCTATCAAATTATAATTGGGAATGCTTTCTAATATTTGCGCCAATTTTCTGCGGTTAGAAAGCTACAAAAACGAGACAGCACGCAGATCGATGAGGTGGCAGACAGGCAGAGGCAGTTTGGTCTCTCGGACCTGCCAATTCTCTTGCCGAGGCAGCTACAAAATTGACTTGCCAATTAGCAGAAAACTGTCTGAGTGGTGAGACCAATATTCATCTCGTACTAAACTCACTCGGACTGGTCAAATGCCGGCCGACTTCAGGTAATCTGCCAACGTTTCTGTCGTTTTTCTACACTCACCGGGCTGCATATCACTGTCATACATCGAAATAATTAAATCTGAAAAATGAGTATTATGTTGATACTTCGAAATAGCAAGTTTGAAAATCTACACCTTTTCTTACTCAAATATGACTTATGGAAAAACGTTTGAAGTATCATGTACATTTGAATTGAACTGGTCCTATGAACAAATGTAACGGCAGCTAGTTCAAACACGCACCGCATCATTCTTCGTTTCGAATTACAGGTGCACGCAAGGGGAGAAAACAAAGTTTCGCTAAGTTGGTGCGTTGTCGCCAAATTTATTTTATTTTCATGGGCTCCTTATGCTCCTATCGCTGGTTCTTTCAACTTAGTTGTGTTTTTTCCGATGAAATGTGAATAGTTTTATACACTCTTCTACTCAAAATAATGTTTTGGGCGTGACACTTATCAACTATGAGAATGTAGGCCAAACAGGTAAACTGATTGCGTGGAACACGATTCAACTTGTTTTTACTACTCACTTTGTTTTGTTTTGGAAATGACGAATCCCTTTGAGCCGAGCTTGCCGGTGATAGTATCGTCATTTTGAAGTAACACTATATATCTGACTCCCTCGAACGTTAGTCCTGTGCGACGACTTTCCATCGGGTTAGAAAATGCCCTGCTAGCGGCTACTGCTTCTTCGGTTGTTAGCTGGAATGCATGTGTGCTTCTTGCCATTTCTAAGGGGAGCTCAGCACAACTCAAAAATAATTTGTATTTGAATTGTCAAAACAATAGTATGGAAACATTTTCTTTCATTATAAATGGTTTGCACACGTTTTAAAGTCAATGTAATATTAGACTTACGGCAAAGTTGTCGCTTTTCGCTAATACTGATCCGTCGGACCCACATATGGCTGCCTTGCTCACAGTTTTAGATCCGATCAGGGTGCTGTCCACAAACGATTTCCACTGGCCTATCACAAAATATAGATTTCAAAATGTTTAAAAAATCTACATACCATTATGGTTAGAATTGGTAATTATATGCCGTTCACTACTTATCACGCTTATCACCATCACATAATAGTAAAGAGCTGACCTTCCCGTACCAAACCTGCGAAAAAGTTGCGTTACATTTTGCATGACGCAGTAATATGTCATCATAATTTTTACTTGAATCTTTCTTTTTTTTGACCCTCATATGAAAAGTAAAGCAAGTATATTTTCATTATGAAATCGAAAGCCAGGTTTGCAAAAAAAGGATGAATAAATAATAAGTGCAATATGCCCTATCGAAGCCTTTTATATTCTTCATCGTAAGACTATAAGGCAAGATTTCAGCAGGTACAAATTTGAGAAACTTTTCTCTATTCTAAAACAACAAGTATAGTAGTTCCCAACTGAACAATAAGAATAACATAAACGATAAACGTGGTTCGAAACTCCTTTAATTTTTATTTGTTTAGTCGAAATATGTTTTCATTGCCTCTGAAGCTCATTTTGAACATTGATGAGTCGAAATCGGGCGCCCGGCATCCAATATATAGATCTTTGTTGTGATCGAGTAGCCAAGATAATTCACGTATCTTTCACTTTCTCTCTCTTTTTTTCTCCTTGTCTCTCTTGCTATCTCCCTACTTTCTCACGTTGTTTTAGCTAAAGAGAAACAAACTAAATCAGCTCACTACTTTGGGCAGAAGTGAAGACGACTAGAGCCAGAAGAATGAAGACTCTCATTGTGGAATGGTGGTGGTGGACAGCTGTTCACGCCTTTTATACGGCACTTTCTCGACCATTTCAATAATCCGAAACCAAAATACCAGTTTGCTTCTCAATAACGTTGTAATGTATGAAAAAGGTTGTTCGGTTCTACGAACGGTTAACTGTCTTATTATCCATCACCGACCATCAAACCATGGTAGAGTTATCGATTAATACATACATTCCAGCAAAATGAAATGAATTGTGTTCATATAGTCGAAAACACATCAACCCGTTACTAAAAAGGAACGTAAACTGATACAAGAAATACAAAAAACAGTACTACATTCACGACCACATTGCAGTCAAGTCAAGCACGATTAAAGTGAATATAAAATCGACCACATTCAACTACAATAATTGTTGCCAACCGAATTTCGAAGGATTTTAGATGACCATCCAACTCAATATTCAGATAGTCTCGAATAAGAGGTTAACATACTGTTGGTTTCTTTATTTGCTGACTCACGTAAAACATGTTAAGCACAGCAGAACTCAGAAACATGCAATAAAAATATGCAAGATTCCTCATTAGAATGCTAACTTTACGTGACTACTCATTTTTCGTGTAGTAAAGATTCAATATATCGGGAACAGGTTCCTCAAAATAAAAATTCCATCGAAAATCAGACGAATCAAACTACAAACACGGCTGGAACTCTGAACCCCATGGGAAACATGATATTATATCTCTGCAGAACATTGTAAGAGAAGATAATTCACAAAAGAATATGATATCCATAACTTATCAAACCACAACCATTACCAAAAAACAAACAGTTCTTTCTGGGTTTTTGAGTTGTTTGCAGGTTAAAGATGGCCTGGCAGGAACTTGATTTCATGATTAGTGCTTTATCGATATTTGCGGCGCTCCAGTGCTAATGGCACACGCGACGCGGAGGACATGCCGCGTTTTAAAAATTTCTTCGGCCGAATTTCGCTTCCTTTCTAAATATTTGTCATTTTCAATGTTTTATTGTTTATTTTTGCACTATTATTCTTCATATTCTTGCTCTCCATGAACAGTTCATCAAACTGAAGTATGCATTCGGAGTGAATGACATAAACTACCAGGCTATATTGGATTTCTAGTGATATTGCTGGAAAATGAATTTTTGTGATTCCAAGTTATTGTCTAGATTATCTTATAGCAACATAGCTTCAAATAGTGTTTTATCGAATTGCTTTTCAGGTTTTTCATCGTTGCACGGCACATTTTTTGTTCAGTAGAAGTAGTAATGAAGAAGACAGTGCCGCTGCCGTTCAGGAGGACCAGTCATTATATATAGTAGGTGAGTACATTGCATCCAGCAGTAGCTGACTCTATCTTGTTGTAGTATTATGGTATTCATGCAGTTTCTTGAAGTTTTTGTGTAGTTCGTGAAACAGAACGAAAAGTTGGGGTGATTCGTTATTTAGCAGCTCTATAAAGTGTACTTATTTATTCTGCTTGTTTATGCTGATCTATGTGCTTCGATTTCATTCATTATACTCATTTCATCTCTCAGTTATCATGTTCAGATATTGTATCATCGTTTCTGGACGGAGGTCGGAGGCACAGAAGCAACGTAATCTCGTCGTCTTCTATCTTTCATCGTTGCTGCAGGGACCACTTCTTCAAAAAATGTGAGTGATTCCGTCATTTTCTCCAAAACCGTTATAGCCTAGCAATCACTCCCAGAAAATTTTGACTATACTTGATAACTAAATGAACCAGTTTTCATTCCAAATACATACTGCCTTTTATCAAAAATGGTAAGATATTCCCAGGTTTGACGGAGAGGGAACTTTTTTGCCTTTTTTTGTTTCGAATGACATCGCTCGACTGTAATAACGATGATCAGTAGATAACTTTGTCTTATCTTCTCCTGTATTCACGAACAAGCGAAAGTCAGCGCAAGATGCTGACCATATAGTAAGAAAAGTTCTAAACCGGGCTCCCTCCTCCTTCAATTCGGAAAAAACCACCTATTTTCATGCTTCTCATTCCGGGTTTCTATTTGGATTCGGGAAACTTTATTGGAATATGAATACTCTTTTCTTTTTTCTGGTTGCTAGTATAAGGGATGGTTGTGATTTGTCAGGGACTGGTAAACGTAGTTATCTAGTCAATCTCGCTGATACTGAATTTCTCGAAACTCATTCCGATATCGAATCAATTTCGATAATGTCAATGAAGTACGAGAATCTCAGGAAATCCACGAGATTCGCTACTTTCTACGACAATTCTATTTACAATTGGGTTGGTTTTGGACGTTTTGGTGGATATGAACATTTGTTTTGCAGATGTTCCATGCCCCGTCTGCCCTCTTCCCCATGCTATTCCTACGAGCTATCTGCGCACACATGGAACATGGAGGATACAAACACAAGAAATACTATAATTTAGTTTTTTATCGGTCTTATTCCGTTTTGCTGTTTCCTTTCAAATTTCGGGACCATTTTTGAAAACGGGAGTCTAGTCACAAATTATTAGTGGTTTCTGGTGTAAGGTTTCAAAGCAACTTTTGATGAGTTTCAAAAATTGTAGTTGTCTCTGCATGCTTATTTCTGGGATGTTATATGTGGTAATGTCGGGTTACTTCCACTCTTACGATTCCCTTTCCCTACCTCTGTTTTGTACTATAGGTCTCTTGTTTCTAATACTATCAAAACAAAAATCCTTGAGGTATACGTTGTGATTATGATTGATTACTATTCGTATGTTGTTTTTCTTCATATTATTCATTTTCCAAAATATAAAACTTCCGATGAAATAAAAAAATCTTATCCGCTTTTCTTGTGAAATTACACGTCTACGTGTTGTAGAAATACTTATCATTGAGTTTTCTCGCACAACTCACCTTGTTTTATAAAGTGATGGGTTACGGTAACTCTGTGAGTCATCATTATTTATGGGTATTGGCTAAATTTGTGATGGTTGCACGAAGTATTGGTTATACAGTACGTTCTATGACAATATTAGTAACAAACCATGGAACATCTAAATTTCGAAAATGTTCCTGCCAGACCACCTTTAACTGTGATGGGATTGGGATTGTATATAATTTCAGTGAATTTTTCCCAATTCCGTAACTTTTCCACAAAACGTTTTTGTAATTCCAGGAACATCATCGAAAACGTGTACACGCCGCCGGGCACGGCTGCAGATGACCATATTGGCTGGCTGAAAATCAACGACAAGGTCACTCAAATGTTTCACTTCTTAGCGAATTGCCTCTAGTACAATTCTCAGTTAGGCTAATACAGTGAAATGTGAGCAATTGGCCGAATTGGTTTATTTCACGTAAGCGTAAAGGGTCCATTTCACAGAATTCTCGAAAATGCAATTTGGTCAAGAACAGCAGCTCATAGCTCATTTCCCCACCTCTATGCTAAGAAAAACAAGTTCAAGAATGAATTGAAACTATGAAATCATATTTTTGTCATTCACATATTATTTATTGTATTATGGTATTGGTCATTTTAACTATGAACGTCATGTTCTTGGAACTTATAAACATATCGAAACATTCAGCTAAAGTAATTCAAATCAGGTCAATCAGATTTAGGCGTGGACGTGTTCAAACTACAAACTACAACAAGTACAACTAGAAATACGAACTATTCTGATGGACTCCGTTTCAGGCATTAACCTGTGCCGGTTTCACCGGTTTCATTGGACAAGAAATCGATAACTATCTACTCAACTACAACTCGCAAGTGTACCTCTATCAAATGACGTACGCGCCAAACGTGGGAAAACCGTCTTATACAGTACCAGGGTGGAATCGTATGTTTTATAATATTAATCATAATTAGGTTTTTCAACCGACCACATTTTGATATAGCATTGAGAAAGAAAGCGTGGAGAGGAAACATATTTCAAGTTTTCATGAAAAAAATGGACAGCGCAAATTTATTTAAAATAGGTTATTGAGGTATTTGGGATATTTGTGATTTGATTTATGATTTTATCTACTGTAGATGTGAAACTGTAACTATGGAGAATAGGCTTAGTTTAAAACGACAAGTGAAGTTTCTTCATATTGATTTAGTTCAAATTCCATGACAGAATTGTGAGAGTAGATTCTTCACTTCTCAAAAATGTGATAGAAAAATTGTGGGTGGTTTATTATTCACTTTATCTGTTTACAATTATTCTTGTCTAATATTTGTTGTTTAGCGGTTCCTCATGCTGCCGAAGTACCATACGTTTGGGTAGAGGAAAGAAAATGGAACGCCGCCATACAGGTATAGTTAATTTCATTCCTACTTAACTTCCTACAGTATGATCACGAAACATTCAGATCATTTATGTACTATCAACGTCATCTAACAGATTGCTATACAGGGATAGTCCTCATTATTTCTCCCAAAACTCGAACATTATTAAAACATTAATTTCGGATCTTTTCAATTATTGAAAATAAAAATTGAATGGATTAGTCTCATTTGAGGTGGAGACGCTGGTTAGGATTCCTAAACCGAGACCAAACATATAGAGGGAAAGACTGAAACAAGCGAAGACGCAAAAACGTTCCGTCAATAATGTTCAGAGCTAACAATAACTTTGGCATTTTCATCATTGTGAATTGTATTCAGTCGAAGTTCGAATAATTTATCCAAGTTTACGTTTTTTCTAGTTGGAGAAATCTAATTAATTACTAGCGTCGTCGTTTCCAGAATCGGTAATGGATAGTTGGAAATAATGGTTTTAACAGCACTTGAATGTTTCGGTCTGCTATCTCGAAAAGATTGGATTGACAAACTAATCTATTCAGCGTAGGCTTATTAAAGCTTAATGAAAGTTCGAGTATCTAAGTACGGGTGTGAAATTGAGTTGAACCACAGACAAATACTATATAACGGAACACATTTTTGAGCAACATTTCCATGTTTCAGTTCGTATTCAAATGCGACGGGTGCGTTCTAAAGACAGTCGCACGCAAGAAAATGTATGTAATGCACAATTCACTTCAAATATTAATTTGATAGTTTTTATAAATTATATTTTATATAGTTTGTTTCATTCCTACCGACTAGGGTTGTTAAAAAATAAACTCGAACTCGAAAAACTCGAAAGAAACTCGAATTTTCGAGTTTCGAGTTCAACTCGAAACTCGAAAAACTCGAAATTTCGAAAACTCGAAAAACTCGAAACTCGAAAAACTCGAATTTTCTGAAACTCGAAAAACTCGAAACTCGAAAAACTCGAATTTTCTGAAACTCGAAAAACTCGAATTTTTGAGATTGAAACTCGAAAAACTCGAAAATTTCCGAACTCAAAAAACTCGAAACTCGAAAAACTCGAACATTTTCAAAACTCAAAAAACTCGAAACTCGGAAAACTCGAAATATCGGAAACTCGAAAAACTCGAAACTCTAAAAACTCGAATTTTCGAAAACTCGAAAAACTCGAATTTTTGAAAACTCGAAAAACTCGAAATTTTCAACTCGATTAACAACCCTACTACCGACCTTTGTTGGCATGGTGCCAAGAATTTCGAAGGACTATTTCTTAAAGCAAACATATTTTTTTGGAAAACTGAACAACCGCTAACAGCAAATTTCAGTTTTTCTTTTAGAATTGTCTGCGCTCTCTTTAATGCACACACTTTTTCTATTTGATAAAATCGAACCAGTAAAAAATGTAGCGCTAAAATAACATGAAATATGATAAAAATATCCAAAACAAAAGTGAAAACACAACTACTGTAGTTGTTCCGTCTTTACTCAACTTTTTTTGCATGACAGAAATAGTTTGGCAAACAACAGTAAAAAAGGTATAGTGGACAACATGAACGTAAAAGTACTAATAAAAAAGAATAGAAGGTTATTGTTTCTATCCAAAATTCGTAATTTTGTCCATATAGCCCAAAATATCTAGCACTAATGCATGGCAAACGGAGAATAAGATTGAATTATTGGTTTTGGAAAGATGTATTTACTATTTTCAAATGCCATTATCTACTAATACCATGAGGCTGCAACCTAGAAATGCGCTTATTTACGTATCTTTATGAGAGCTTGTCAAAAAGAATTTCATATCAGATATTTTCAATTTTTGTTTGTGTTGTTCGATTGTTTCCATAGTAAATAGATAACTGGTTGAAAAAAGGAAAATTTCCATGCTTTATGAGTGCCTAAAATAGCTTAGAATCGTTTGGGCGTGACCATTTTAAGAATCCTAGAGATTAGTTCAACCTTCCCAACATGTTGTTACACATTAACTGAGCACAAGTTTTCAAGAATGTACCATCAAAAATTCTTGTGACAAAACAAAACAAATTTTCACTCAACTGAATATAACAGGAGCAATTGTACATTCTAATTGGTCTTTGATTTGAGCAGCAATGTCACGATCTTTATGCACAGTTTGTCTTATTCCCACTGAGACCCATTGGCATCGTGCCAAGATTTTCGGATGACTACTTCTCAGAGCAGACATAAGTATTCTGAGGAATTTTTTCATTTACGGGTTTTTAAGGAACTGAGCAACCTCCAAAAGAAATCTGCAGTTTTCCAAACAATTAGTGAAAAAGGGGTAAAAAATGGTCTGGAAAATTTATTGGCACGCTTTTTCATTGACCAGTCTCGTAGGAATACTCGAAATACAACGGAAGACAAAATCCTAGGAGTGGTTGTTTCTCTAATGCTTGTGTCCAAACTGTATTCTATGTATTGTTTACCTTATATCTCGAGTGTATTCTGATTTTAATCACACAGCTATTCGGATAAGCCTTCAGTTTCTATGTCGAGGTGTATGTTCGACTCATGTACTTTTTTGATTCGAATTAAACATTCTTTTGGCATCAAACTACAAAATACTGCAAACACTGCAAACAACATCAAACGCCCGATTTGTTTTTTTAAAGGAGACCGGAGAACAACATGGTTTCCCGTAAAGCTGATGTATTCTACTTTTGAACAGACGCGTTGCGCGTCGCGCGGCATTGTCATGTGAATGTCACGTGGACTGATAAAACTAATATACGACGAATTTTTTCATTTAACAGGCTGGATCCGTTACCGCCCAGGACTACCAACTACTCGACTGGTTCGCAGAAACTTGGAGTAATTTTGCGAAATCGGGGTGAGTGCATGTTCTATAAAATATTTATTTATAAGTTATACATGAAATCAAATAATAACCAGGTGGCAATAATTGAAAACAAACTTTCTCCAGTATATAAATTTATCACGGTCATTGCAATGCAACACATCTGTCCGTTGATGTTCTGAATTTCATATGTATCACACTTGTTCTATATTGTTCACCTACTTCACTTTAATATTTTATTCAAAATGTCCTAATGTTAATTTCTGAAATTCATTTTATTTATTTATTAAATTGTTCACCTACTTCGAAAAAGGCTCTGAATGAAGGAAAACAAAACTAAACGCATTATGATGTATTTATTGATTTATTGCATACTTCGAGAAGTTTCGAAAAACTTACCTCACCCAAATGTTTCACCGCTTCAGGGCCCCGACATCTGATTGGCCAGCTCTTTCTACGAGAGGAGTTCTCAACTACTATGAAATCAATATGGTCGCCAATACAATGAAACCGAATTATCGATTGATAGATCAAACTGTCTGGAACCAGGTGTGTGGTCCTAATTATGTCAGAAAAAAAGAAAGTGTTCTAAAGTTTTTCTAGGAATGTTGTTCTGATGAGCCGACGTTTATTTACACCCAGCAATGTTTTTAAATAATCAAACCAATAGATTTATCATTAGAAAAGATAGATCGTAGATAATACACCCAGTAATGTCAAAAAAACTCAAACAAAAGGACTTATCATTAGAACGCCTAATTGTACCACATCTAACATTTAGGAAGAGGGATGCGCACTTAACTAATAACAGTGAAACATGACGGTGCTCTAGTTTCACTCTACTTGGATCATGATCACTCAAAGCACTTTTACATGCGAAATGTGCAGGAATGTAACACATCTAAAAGCATCAGTATTTCTATTATATTATATTATACATTCAATATATTACATTGTATTTTACATTCATTATATTATATTATTACAATTTGCAGGTGATTCCTGTACTGGCCGGACCATTGCCCCCCAGTCGACCAAACTACAATAATGGATCGAGTTTCGAGAAAATCAGAGAAGAATACAGACAGTGTGAGTGGAAATGTCGCTTTTTTGTAGTTATTATGGAATTTTGATTGACTTTCCGACTTTGTTTGACTTTGTTTCTCGAAATTTTACACAGCCCATGATTTACTCATTGAGAATCTTGTTCTGATCTGCAATACTAAAGGGAGCTGAATCACTCATAGTTCAACGGAACATCATAAAACATCCGTAATATTCACAAGTTTCTGTGTTCGAATTTATATCAACATTCGCGCGACCCCATGTTTCATTGCGAACATAAATGAAACATTTCAAATTATTTAAGATTCAATCGAAAAACCATTTTTTTGCAGATTTGCCCCACTTCCAGAACGCGCTGAAACAACTGCGATTCCCTGTTTTGTGATAAAATTTGATCATTGAATAAATGTTTAATTTAGTCGCCGCTGATGTTTGTGGGGTTACTTTCAATACAACTACACGTATTCCCACGTCGAGCAGAGTTCAAAGTACAGTTCAAACAACGGTGAGATCGAATTTAACGGAGTTATTGGTCGAACAAAAAAGGTTTCTACAACAAAAATGTCAGATGATTTTGTCATCATACTGATTTGCTATATCGATATCATTATATAGGGATGAATTTACAGATTAGAGAAATCGTTAAGCTTAACGGACATGCCTGGCGGTATTTTTGGCCAATTCCACATGGAACCTGGTATTTCGTTAGCCTCCTCAGTTAACCATTAACCGTTAACCGGGGCAGCCTATTTATTAACCCATTTGTGACTCTTTGTAATTTGTATTTTGGAGAAATTTCGGGTTACTCAGTCTTTAAAAAAAAGCTAACCAGGTAACCCAATTGACGGTTTTACCCACCTGACAGGGTTAACGAAAAACCGGGTTAAATAAAGAATTTGCCGGTATTTTCACAACACTGAAAAGCGCTCAAACGTTGTCCTAAGACTTAAGGGAATCAATGTAAGTTTCATATGAAAAAGAGCAGAATCAGGTTTTGTTTCCTGAAATGTAATCAAACGAAGAACTATGTTTGCTATTCTAAAGCTCATTTCATAATTTCACAATCATGATTACAGACAATTGGAACAACTACATCTACCGCATCGCCAATAACACGGCAAAACTTAGGAACATTGTTGTTGGTTTTGTTAATAAGCTGTTTTGTTTAAAATTCCAGCAAATGAAGTTTGTTTTTGTGTCAAATATTTTAACCACTCGAATGATTTAGGTGGTGTACATAAACATAGTCACATAGGACATAATGTTTATGATGCCGTTCCGTAGTGGCCGATCATGTTATGCTGAAAGTCAGTTCTAATGAAAAATAGTGATTTTTTGTTCTACGTTGAAACTGTTTCGAATCTGATTCAAGTTAGTTCTAAGCAATTTAAGTTAGTTCTAACCACGCGATATTCCTCACTGAAAGAGGTTGAATATTCAAATTAGTTATGATGGAACAAGCGATCATTCTATTAGTTGCTTACTCCTTATATATACCTCTTGCCACATTGAACTGCAGTAATGGTAACGAAAATGACAGTTGGCACAAAAACGTGACAAAATGTTCACTGACTCATGTCTAAGTGGTTTACGATTGTTTGTAGTTTGACTATCATATTATATAAATACTGTATTCCGTCGAAAAGTGTATGGTATCGAGAAGGGAACAGCGAGAAGTAAAAACACATGAAGTGAACACAGAACAGAACCATTCAAACATGCGAATCACTACAGTTTTCCGCTAAGGTTCAGTTTACCACAGGATTGGATCTGCATTGAACTGACCGATATGACCAGTTTTAAACTGTTTTTTTTATTCTTATAAAAACCTTATGGTATCAGAATAGAAAGGGTCTGCCCGGGGATCGTTAGTCGGTGTTCGTCAGACGGGAACGAAAGAGCAATCACTACTAGAAACGATCTCATGGTTATTATAATAACCCCTTGCAACATGGGACTGCGATAGGAAAACCCGAATTAAGCTTCAACCGAAAACTTCAGATTTTGAACTTTTTATTATGGATACTGCTTTATCAGCATATTCTTTCACAGTTTGTAATCACTACGTTGGCAATATGAAACTACAATCTACACGTCTATCAGAAGAGACCAACCACCCATTCACGCCATTTTTTTTCTCAGAAAGTAAATTAACATTTGAATGGGAATATTATCGTAGTTTTTTATGTTCAAATATGTAAGATACAACTTCGAAGCAAACTACATGCTGTTCGCGCTTGACTTTACAGCAGTAATTTCTCTATTTTTAGATTCATTCTCTGAAAGTAATTAGCAAGTGAATGGTATTATTCTCGAAGTTTTCGGTTGAGGAGACACTACGTCTATCTATTGAGCAGGTGGCGGGATTATCCATTGGGAGAATCAAAGGGCATTGCTGTTTTTGTTTCAGCTACTTGTAACCCATTTTCATGCAGACTTTTGTAACCCAAAACAAAAAAACGATTAGTTCGTCTCTGAAGAAGCCTTTCACAGAGTTCTATTGACATTTCACACCAGTAAGAACAGACGATGAATATGAAAGTATGTTAATCTTTTCGAAAATAATCACATGTCTCAATCAATCCAATATTCATCAGATGTGCAATTGTCTAAATAGTTTCTTCGATTACATGAGTCGTTTAGAATCACAGTAACCCGTTTTGATTTTCTATCACAAAGTGTAAGTGTGTTCAGACAAGCGTTTGGCACAGTGAAACTACATTTGAAACCTGAAAACAGTCATTGATTGTCTCGAATAAGTACTGAATGATAACTTTAAGAGTTTATGTAGAGAATAAAAACATTCTATTCGAGAGAAAGGGAGCATTCTGTTCTCATTCACGCCTATGAGATTGATTGGCATTGGAACAGTCATTCTCTTTATGCAGACCTGAAACTCCATTAGTGAAAACACAAATGGGGGCCTTGGTCAAAAATGCCCTTCTCATAGTGATTAACAATTGTTCGCAACTTCATCAGCATACTTATCAACAAAACAATTCAATACAATACAATAGTTTATTACGGAATCAGAATCGCTACAATTCTTCGCAACATAATATTTTTCCAGTGTTCATCTCTTCACTGGCGGTTTATATAAATAATATAAGTCGCGGCCAATTAAAAAATTTCAAGAATTACAATATTTCTCACGTATTGGTCATCTCAAACATTGTTGACCAGTATTGGACCATCTGGTCAATTTTTATGCGTTTTCACTCTCGCTCTGATTCTGACCATGAATGACAGTGGTCGGAGCTGTTGCCACAATGACCGCGGTCAAATCATTTCGATCCATTGTTATTTTCGATTTTGACTACTTTATCTTCGTAGTTCGGTATTATGTTATCCATGGTCATAACTCAATTTGACCATTGTAAATCCAGAAAATTCAGAAGTTAGCCTCAGCCCGGACTCGAACCTGCCTCGGCCGTGCCAAAAGCGAGAGGTTAACCACTGAGCCATTGGGTCGCTATGCCAGCGCGAATTACTAGGGTATACACCATCGCGCACCATTGTGCGAGTCCCTGGGTCTAGTGATGAATAATGGCAAACGTGAACGATAATCAATGCAAATTAACAAAAAGATACTATTCTGTTCTATAGAATTTTTCCTCTGAACTTCCTCTACCTATTATTCGTCTACCTTAGATTAATATCTGATCTGTTAAGTATGCTTACTTGGTCAACCGTTTAATTCTTCTGTTAATTTATCATGCTCTTATTTTTTGAACTATTTTTCCAATACAACATCCGAAGTATACCACGTTGAATGAATATAACACGGCGAATTTGGATATTTCAGAAATCGCTGCCCAGAACCCCGCCCAGAAGCTGCATTATTTAGAAGATTAATGGTGACTTTAATGAAGTATTTTAATTCTGAACGGACAAATAAAATTATTGATCTTTTTACTCTCCATGCAAAGAGAAGACGAATACTTCCCGCAGACCGAGGGATATGGCCGCGAAGAGCGCTCTTCTATCCCCATGTCCTAATAGCGCAGCGGCTAACGGGCGCGCCTTTTACCCGGCGGGTCGCTGGTTCAATTCCGCGGGCTGCTATGACCGTTGTCAATGAGGACCCGACTTAAAAATGACCACGGTTCTTCAGTACATTTAAAGAAAGGCCTGAGTGACTCGACCATCGTCAGAACAGCTCTTCTCGATGAGGACGATTGTCGGGGTTGACCAATATTGGGTTGACCAGAAAGTACAAATACTGTCACGTTTCAAAGAATTTCCACAAATGATTTCTCATTCGTAAAATGACCATTACACGAGAAACAAGCAAATTTCCTAAACTTTTTAATCCTACTCGGCTTATATGTAACGTACAGCTTCGTCAATATCATACAACAAAGTAAAAACCATAAAGGGCAAAATAACGCACCACCTACGCATTTCAGTGAATTTAATACTTTTAGTCCGATTCTCAGAGACTAATTTAGTACAATTAGCATTTGAACATTATTATTCTGCGAGTTTCCGGTTGAGAAGTTATCAAAGCAAAATGCATAGGCAGATAATTGAAGCGAGTGCACGCATTGGCTTATTCTAAGAATAGTGTTGTTGTTTAAGTACTGACGACTAGTAGACGCTAAAATGCGGTTATTCTGTCATAAAACCGTTGTATGATAGGTAAGAATTCAGTAGAATGTTTCATTCAAAACTTTTACGAATCTTGATCACACATCCGATCAGCCGAATTTACTGGTGGTGACTAGATTTTCTGAGAACTCAGATCTGAAAACATTCAGAGACCGAATTGATTTTGTGTGAAACATTCAGCGAGATGACTGAACAGTTTATGTTTCTTTAAACATAATGTTTGTGTCAGGACTCTCCCGTGCTCTTATCGTGAAAAGTCCACGTTGAGAGATGCAGCAAATTAGAGAACATGAGTTTATTGTCTTTCACTTTCAATAACTTGAATTCAAAATACCTGAAATAGTATGGTTTTTGAGTTTTTGTGTGATTTTTCTGAACGAAGTTGGATCTTCCGAGTTTCATATGGTATAATTATACTGAATCACCTGCCTAACATCGGGTGCAGATCTTTTTCGTGAAGTTACTCCGATATATAATTTGTTGGGGCTCTTCTCTATCTGTAGTGATCAAGCGTTTAGGTCCATGAAAACAGAATGCTTTGAATTGTGAATACTATTTGCTGTGTTACTAGAGGTACTTTCACGATGTTATATTGTTCTGTTGTTGAATGTAACTTGTACATAATCAATGTCTTTTTATCTACATGAAAACCACGGTAGCTGGAACGGACAAACAGTTTCGAACTATTGATATTTTGGTAGAATTGTACATCCGTTATATGTACTTCTTATAGTTATGAAGCACTTCATCATTGTAGTTTGGGGTTCTGTTTCTCTCCCTTGAACAAGTTGTAAACGATTCATATCTCAAGCGGTAAAAACGGAAGACACTCTCTGATAGAAAGTTGGTGTTTAATTGGCTATAATTATAGAAAACCTTTGGACTTGCATCATACTTTGGAGAAAGTTGATGAAACTAAATAATTGCTAATCAGCAAAATCTCATGATTCGATATACCGACAATTAACCCCACAAAAAGTGTAATTGGTGCGACTTCTCGCGCTTATAATATCTTCTAGATCACCAGGAAACACCGAACTTTGTACGTTCATCACAAGTGTATCGCTAGTCAGAAACATTTCAGTCACTTTCTAATCCGAATCTCACTCTGTTATATCCAGTTTTAATTCTCATTCACTATGCTCAAAGCAGGACGACTATGTGGACCAATCTCGTGTCAACGGTCCTTTAAACTGCATTCGAAAAATAAATTGCGATTTGAAGGACTAAATCGCTGCGATTGGACCACATAATCGTCCTTCTTGAACCTGCAATAAATATCTAGTTATTGTGATATTCTCGTGAAACAAAGCTAAGAGGTGAAACGTCCAGAACCACAGAAACTAGTGAAGGAGTTTCGAGAGAATGGAATTTTACAGAATATGAACTTCGTTTTACAGAGTATGTTTTACAGAGTATGAACTGAACTTAATATTTTATATATAAGTTGTTCGAAACATTCAGATGCACTACACCTTCTCATCCGAAAATCGCTCCACATGGCTGTGGATTGCCTTATTCGTCGACCCAAATGAGGATTATTCTCAAACAACGCTTTTCGTCGTCGTATACATCATTGAAATGGTGTTTCTCTCCTTTTCCTTCTTCACGTTTTGGATTTGGATTTACAACTTGGCGCTAACTTCAATTTTCCATAGAAATCTCATTCTTATTCTGCAGTACTTTCTTTGTATTTACTATTTGTCGTTGGTCGGGAGAATTATTTTATTCATCTATCAGATAAAAGCGATTTCTATCAAAGGTAAGCAATTTCAATATATTATTATTATTGTTGTTGTTGATTACACAGATTGTGCAACGGGACACGGAGATATAGAGAGAAATTAATGTTATACGCTGACACACACTTGATAGAAACCTGAACCATTAAATATAAACGCTGAAGGGCACTTGAACATACAACAATTTCTAACCTCCAATGGAAAACCATATTTATCTATGTAAAAATACAGATAGGATGAGTGGCTAATAAATCCATTGAGATAGTGAGTAACATAAATGCTTTTTGTTCTGTGACCCCAGTTAGTTTTTGACCTCCAGGTGACCTCGCGGAAGACTGGCTACTACTGGTAGGTTCATCCATTCGATTGATGCTCTATGGTACGGTAGCTGTGTGTTTACCCTGTGTTATAATTGAAAGGACACTGGCGACTTTGTACATAACTGACTACGAAAAGAGGAAACGACTGTGGATTCCTATTCTACTATGTGCAATTTGTTTTGTTATAAGTGTATTTCTCAGCGGTCTCACAACTATGAGTGAGTTTTCACAAGATAATACGATAATACACAATTCAATTATAAGAAAAACTTGGAGTTTGAAATTACTATACAAAACCATGTTGCTTGTATAAACAAGCTAAATTATGCCTATTTACTGCAGGCTTGGGGGGGGGGGTAATTGTTCATCAGTTCCGGGTATGTGCTACCACCACCCATTTTGTACTGGGGGGAGGGGGGTGATTGTAGAAGATGTACAATGTTCCTCAACTCATTTACCAATTATCCCCCAGCTTCGCGCGATTTCTCTAGGATTAAAGTTAGGTGGGGGTAATAGTACCACGAGGGGGGTGATTGTTGGTTGGGCGACAATTTTATATTTTTTCCGGGGAGGGGAGCAAAGTTCGAGCTATTCGAGCGAAACTCATTAAGACCTGTTTTTTTTTTTCAAACTAACAGATCTAAATTCATACGGTTTTCCTGTTGCGGTATCTTTTGGCGTGCAAAACGTTATGTTGAGGTTCATACCCCGGTGTAACTTAACTAGCTTTTTATTCTGCTTATTTTTCAACATCGTAGAACTTTAAATAGTAGATCGATACGTTACTTTACACGGGTAATGTCACAATGATGTCGTCTGATATGATCTCAATGTGAAATCATCATTATAATGATTTCCTAACGTAGATTTGACATAATTTATACTTCTCAATTGTGTCATTTTGAAGTCACTGTAACATTACCCATGTACAAGATACGTATTGAACTAACCTCGTCAAGATGTAAAGTCGAGAGCAGTTCTGTGTTTCACTCAGACTATATTTTCAGTGGAATGGAATTTCCGCTACTTCATTCTCACGGGCGTGCTGATCGTTTGTATCAGTTTATTCTCCTTCGTTCTTCTATTTTGGATAAATTCACGGAAACTTCGGGAATTGAATAAATGCACGGTGGATATGAATGAACAGTACACACTTGGCACGAAGTTCCAATTGACGGAGAATGTTCGAGTTATGAAGGTATGAAATCCATAATATACATATTATTTGTATATTCATGTTTTAATCTTACATTAACGCATTTCTCTCTCTGTGTTCACGGCAAGTGGTGTCGAAGCCAAACTTAGATTGAAGATAAAAAAAACCAAAAGTTAATCGCCATACCTGAAGTCTAACGTGATGGGCGGAACGGGGAACGAATGTCTCATCAAATGTTTATAGCGAGAACGAATTTGGCTAATTTAGATGACAAAAAAACGAAATCAATCACCCAAAACAGTCTTATGTTTAAGGCATAAAACACGTTTGCCTGTTCGAAATAAAACCATGTCTATGTTTCAAAAAGTCAATATAAGTCCTTTCAGCTAGTCCTGATGGGTCTGTTGGTGGTGGGATTGTTCATCCTGCTCGGCCTCCTTGCCATTGTGGCTGGAAATTCGGCTGGATCTGAAACCAGGCGGGGGCAGATCTCGTATGCTATGCTGGACCTCATGGCCGCAGTGTGAGTTTTTTCGACGAAGTTGAGAGAAACTAGAAAACTGAAGTTAACTGGCTTGAAGTATCTCTAACTTCATTATTCTCGTTTTTCATATTCACTTCTAAAATGAGAAAATCAACCGCATATGCTATGCTAGATCTCAAAGTCTCAAGATACATTGTGAATAAGAATAACTAAATGCAACTATTATTGTACAAAATTAAACAAAATGTTGTTTTCCACTGATGTGATGTTACAAAATTAACAAAGCTACAGCCCTACAGCTGACTGCAAGCAGAAAACAAACGAATAAACAACATATAAAAAAATACAACATTCGCACCACGAAGCAGTTCTCATATGCTATACTAGATCTTACGACTACAGTGTGAGTTTTGGACCATTTTGGAGTAAAATATTTAATCTGAGCTAAATACAAATGATAGAAGAACCATTTAAGAAGTACATCTTCTAGTTGTCACGAAGTTTAATCAATTACACTAAACATGTTGTGGAAGTTTTAGTTTTTTGAACCCCATAAACACGAATAATTGTCAGGGTGCCACTATTAATATTCATTCTGAGTATTCTCTATATTCCGGGTTGGCGAAACGGCTTCAAGAGAAGGTTGGCCAAGTGTCTTCGATTGAAACATACACAAAACGCGGTTCACGTGAGTTTCAACTTTTTTTCACAACTGTGTCCTCTCTCTTTTCACAAATGAAACGTCATTCGACGACCGACTACGTGCAATGAGTGGGAAAATTATTGATAATTACTCTGTTGGATACATGTGAGAGTTCTTCCGCGTCGGCTCATTCCACAGTTGTTTGCATGAAACTAGCGAGTTGGTCTGAAGAAAACCAAATAATTCGCCAAAAAAGATGTGATTTTGGGTATCACGTCCTATAACGTTATGCTGTATCAAAACATTAGCCAGATTAATTACTCGGGAAAACAATGTTCTGACGATTTCTCGGTGACTGCTTTTCTCAACAGCAGTGAGCAAGGAAAACATTGTCAGAATGTAGACGAAGAAAACTGTAAATAACTTTTATAAGTAAATATATTTTTTAAAAAGAGGTTTCATATCCAATTGCAGGCGATACCATTCCGTCGTCGCGTTTCTTTGTTGGCGCCCACGGAAGAATACTTCAACAGAATCAACCGGGCCTGGAATTGAAAGAGACCGGAACACAACTCTGATGGTCAGAAAGCTGCTGTATCCTACTCCTAATTAGACGCGTGTCGCGCGGCACAGTCCATGTTAAGGTCACGTGGACTGGTTTAACTATTATGCGAGTTAATTGTGCTCTCTGATCTCAATACAGTTAAAAGCAGCTCGAAACAAAAACCTTGCCCAAGTCGTGTTCTGATCTCCTTTATGGATGGCGGGAACCGAATCTCGTGCTTTGTGCTCCCCGGTCAATTCAATTGCTCCAACTCGATTGCGCCCAAAAAACTAAACTTTCGAATCTCCGTTGATGAATTGTCATTGATTGAACGTCAATAAATTAACTTTTGTCGCACATTTTCTTCGAAGCGATGAGATTAACCGTGCGCAAGACACGAGATTCGGTTCCTGCCAGACCACCTTTACGTAGGCAATATGTTCAACGCATACATATAGTCGACACCCTTCCCACCCAGATTTCCACAGTACATGTTCAGTTTCAGCAATTACTGTTTCGTGTAGCGACATAAACTCTGTACGAAACGTTTGTAACACTCTTTGCAACATAGTAAAAAATCATTTGTGAGAATAAATGACCTTTCCCACAACATTCAAGTAACTATGGACGTTTGTATTCCTAGTGTAGGAGCCTCAGTGGGAAGGAAATTGACTATACATGTACATAACAGTGTGAAACTGGCACATACATTTTAGTCTAATGTTCTAATGTGAACATTTTCACATAAACCAATTTCAGTTTTTAATGAAAAGAATTTGTTGAAATGTACATTTATGTAAACCCTTTTGAATACAACTGTTATAAATATGGTTTTCATACATCATAGCGCTTGTCATCTCATATCTTCACTGATCGGACTTTTACCTCAAACACTTTTCAGACGTAGTAGTTTTGATGATATTTGAATCATGTAACTTATTCGACGTGTACATAAATTGTATATTCGTTTCATTCGCACTGTTTCAATCACGAAATAGAATCACGAAAGTGTTCCTCTATTAGTTTACTTGTAGTGATATGCGTGAAATCTGCGTGAAGTCTCAGGGAGTTTCCCATAAACTGTGATCTTCGGAAAAGTTTTTCGATGTTTTCGTTTTAGTTACATAATCGACATTTTCGTTTGTTTAAGCATGGTTCGACGTCCAGAAATTTGTCATTTAGAAAATTGTTGACACAGGCTGAGGGGGGTTACAATCATCGTTTTAGATAGAAAGTTTAATAAAAAGTTTTTTTTCAAGGAAATGGGAGCAGCCAGTTCAAATCTTTTGTTCATTTTCTGACAATTTTCGATATGATAAGTACAACTACAGATATAACAACTAGTATAACCGTCGCCAACGGAAAGGCGGGAGGATACTGTATATCTCACTTTTTGCTGTGTGCGCACGCACGTCTTCAATTCCAAAGCTTGTCGTTATGTTCTCTATTAAAAAGAGAGAAAAACTTGTAAATTCGGCACCAACTACATTCGCGCCGTTCCAAGCGTGTTTCACTGTTACATCGGTTGTATCTAAAGAGTGCCGCACAACTAAGGAAGTTTTGCCCAAGTTGAGTTAAAATAAATTTTTCGAATCAGGCAGCGATCATCAATTTGGCAGATGCAAATCTCCCATATTTGTGAATTTAGAAAACATAGAAAGTGTCATTGAATCAATGAAGACACATTCGTCTGCCAGATCAAACACATACAACACTGGATCACTGGACTGTCAAACAGACTTGTTTAGGCACGACTTGACCTAGCGAAAAGATCCACCAACCTTGATGTCATTTTTGGGGTGTGCACCAGATTGGAATCCACAGTAGCGGGGGATGGCTCGGGGCCCAGAAAACGGAAATATTTGCAACATGAAAACAATAATGCATGCAACCTCAAAATGAAATAGCTTCCAGGTTCATTTTCGAGCAATGCCCAGTACGCCAATCTGCCAGATTCTTGAACAGAGACTCAACTTGACTTAGTAAAAAATAATCACAAAAAACCACCAACATGCTTCACTCCGTTCTGCTGTGTATCGTCGCCGCGCCACCTGCATCGCTCGTCTTCGCAGCAGAATGACCTTCGGGTTCCTGAGAACGTAGTATAACGTATTGTGCAATCCGTGCAATGACATTACATTTCTAGTATGTCAGATTCTGCCACATTTGACACATGCAATACAGGACTGTCAATCTCCTAGACTTGCCTAGGCCCAACTTGACTTAGCAATAAAATCCACCAACTTCGAGTCCTACCTTTGGACTAGATCTCATCTCAGAGTGGGTGGAAGTAGAATGAAAGGAAGACGCAGATGTCATTGCCAAGTTGGCCGTCATCTGAAAGGTCATCAGTAGAATGAAAGGAAACTCAGAAGAATGAAAGGAAGCTCTGAAAGCTCAAAACGTTAATACATGCGACTTTGGGAAATTCAAGTCATTAACATGGATGCACTGATCGCTGACGCGTATACCAACCCCAAAAGTGCTGCTGCTTTTTCTCCTGTGGAAAACGTGTACAAACACGTACGTCAATACGGTGCAACTCGTAAACAGGTAAAGAAATGTTTGGAGGACCTCGCGGTTTTCACACGCCATAAACCACTACGCCATAAATTCCTCCGACGTAAAACTCTAGGAGCCGGTCGATTAATTTCGGGACAAACAGATCTAGTGGATTTGAGTGGTAGCAAAAACGAAAATGACGGTATCACGTTTCTTCCCACGTTCATCGATCTTTACACACGCATGTTACACGTACGCGCTTTGAAAAACAAGTCAGGATTGGTTATCGCGCAGGCCTTAGAATCGATATTGAATCCGGTGCCGGTATTACATCTCCACTTTGATAAAGGAAAAGAGTTTCATAATACACACGTGAAAAATTATTGAAGGAGAGAAGAATACGGTATGGAACAAGTGACTCCCCGATAAAAGCGGCCATGGTTGAAAGAGCAAATCGTACTTTAAAAACACGTTTAGCTAAGTTTATTACTCATAATAATACTCATCGTTATACCCTCCAAGATATAGTTAACGCCATAAATAATTGTTATAATCGATCCATAAACATGAAACCTGTGGATGTAACCTCTGATATTTTTATTGACCGCTACCCGACCGGAAAACCGCTCAAATTACAAGTGGGGGATTTTGTTCGTGTTTCCAAAGCGAGAAGTACCTTTCAGAATAAATTCGAAGCTGGGTATTCTGAGGAGATATTTGTGATATCCAAGAAGTTTCCTGGACAGCCTGGAGTGTCTGGAGTGTACCAACTAAAAGATTTGGGTGACGAAAAGATTGGGTTTTTCTACGAACAAGATGTAACCAAACGTACTAACATATCGGGACGGTACAAACTTGAGTCGATACTTGTACGAAGGACACATAGAGGGAACGAGGAGAATCTTGTGAAATGGATGGGATACGGCGACAAGTTAAACTCATGGATAGCTGAAGATGCTACTATTAAGATTTGAATAAAGGGTTTACTTTCAATGTTATTGCTCGAATTTTGCGCTCAAACCCTGTTACACTTCATCAGCTGTTACCATCTATTGTAGCTTTTTCGGTTATGTTCATCAAGTTTTTTCGCGTGTTTGATTCGTGCTGTAACGTACATACAGTTTTTCAGTATACGATTTAAGTGTTATCTCACGATTTATGACACACGCCGTACTCGATAGCCTGAAGAAAAAAAACTGAAACACCATCTCTCTCTCTTTCTCTCACTCTCTCTCTCTCTTTCGCTGTCTCTCTCACTCTCTTACTCTCTTTCTCTGTCTCTCTATTGTTCTTGTACTTCAAATTCCCCTATATCTTGCTGTATTGTTCATAAGTTGACCTAGTGTACGGTGTCATTTATTTATATCTCTCTTTCCCCGTGTCGAAAAGAAATCAACTAAAATCTAAGTTTTCAGCATGATCTCAATGTTGGACCTTTTACTACTCACTCGCGGAGCGGTTTCACCGAGCCAGAAGAGAGTACTAAACTTCATATTCGGAGAGTGTCGTCTCGTAAATGCAGCGACGGGACTTGATGTCACCAGGACAATCAACCTGGCGTGAGTTTAATATACTCATTCTTCAGTTACATGAATCCGGTACGATCGTCACCAAGGCGTTTTGTACTGTTCAAACTACATTTGCAGAAGATGTGCGCTGGAGTACGTACCGGATATCCCGGTCAAACAACGACCAATGCGACGTGTAACAATCCAACAGTACATGTATGAAAGGTAAAATTTAATGGCTTTTGCTGATTAACTCACGCATGTTTCCTAAGCCATAAATATCGGTATTTCGTAAAACACGTCAACTATGATTCTAATACATGTGATACGTCGTTCAGGGATCAAACTACAAAGTTCTTAGAACACAGTTATCCGTCAACTATAAGAGGTACGGGCGAACCCGGGCACCGTAGAAAAGTCTCCTAAAAAGGTCAGTATCGAGCTGAACTATCTGGACACTACCTGACCCAGGTTCCGGTCACCTCTACAATGCTTAAAGACAAAAAGTTGGTAACTATGTGGCCAGGTTGTGATCAGGTCCTCAATCAGGTTGATCTGACCACTTTCATGACTTTTTCACGGTGCCTGACGTTTCCGCATGCCCCGTTTCTCGATATGGCCAACAAGGCTGCCATCCGCCTTGAACTAGTGGAGTTGTACATGTAAACTGAATGCCAACAAATATGTAGATCAACCAACGTGTTTGGTATGTATACTCCATTTATCAAGGCGACATGAGGTTTGCTATTCAAACTTTTCTGTCCAAACACCGGTTTCAACATAAGTATATGGTTATCTGACCGTGATCTGAACCGCGCAACGACTTCAAGATGCGATCGCATAAGGATAATCTTGCGCGCGCACGCGACTCGATTTGGGTGATAGATAACACAAAATATCATAAATAAACAGCGCACGCCATCAGTTAGATGACAATTTTTCGGTTCTGCTTTACACGAAAAGTATATAGTCGCCGTCATTCCTATTGAGACTTTTACAGTATACTTTTGCAATTTCTAAGGATGTTTTCCAATGAATAGTTCCTAACTCTTTTTTGTAAATAGAGTTTTTTTTTACTTTTTGTTATACCTAATCACAATCGAATGTAGAAACTGTAAACTTTCCCGATAATATTCACGTCTTTAAAACGGACTCAAAGTTCTGTAGTCTTACTGGAGGGGGTCTCAGCAGAAATAAAAAAGACTATATGATATTCTCTCTCTCTCTCTCTCTCTCTTTCTCTCTCTCTCTCTCTCTCTCTCTTTTTTTTTCTCTCGCCCTCTCTCTTTCTTTCTTCCTCTCTCTATCTCTTCCGCTGTCTCTCTCTCTATCCTACCCTTTCTTTCCCACTCTACTTACAATATATCATCTTCCTTGTTTTATCCCTGTTCTCCATGCGTACCGTTATTCAAATAATTATTTTTTCATTTTTCAGACAATGAAATTTTACATTTCTCATGTGCTAGATGGCGTTTGCCGTCTGCCCAACCCGCTCATTGTGGATCTGGCCGAGTCAACTATGACCCAAGGAAATGTCCGTTCGGGGATAACAGACCTTCCCTTGGAGGGCCAAATCGACAGGTAATTTATTTTTTGTGATCAGGTACAAATATGAAATTAACTCGTAAAATTCCACGGTTACATGGATCGTTGATAGTACCGTATTTCCGTTGATTATATTACACCGTTATGTATTACAGAGTACACTTTTTACCCCAGAATACGGATAACAGATGAAACCTTGTTTCGTGTCCAAATCGGTACCTGACCGATTTCAACTGCAGATTAACGCTGAAGGTGTTGTAAAAGTGGTTTTGGATAAGGATCTCGCGTATTTTCTGGGTTTCACAAACACGGTGATTACCAACACAACTACTGCGGAACGCCCTGTTGATTTCCGCAACATTGTATCTGTAATGTATAGTCTGTTCCACGAACTTATAACCCTCTACAGTTATCTGCGCGCACTTCCAGGTCAGCGTTTCGTAGTCTGATGTTTTCAGAATGTCTTCAAACTTTGCTATTCTGTTTTCTACCTTCACTTCTACAAACTCTGAAAGTTTAAAAGCAAAATAATAATTTATTCATTAGAAAAAGCCTCCTGAATATTTTACAGATTACTGTAGAAGGACATTGATTGGTGAAACAAACTATACGTATACAGTGACGCCGTTGAATTCTCAATTGTGGGCGACGTGAAGACCAATCTACTAGAATGCCTGCCACTCAGTAATTTCATTTCTGGCGAGATGCAGCAACGCAGTTTCAACCCCGTACATTATAGACCGGTTGCCCATGACCATCTGGTTAGTATAACAATTGAGATACTAACCGAGTTCGGGAAACCGTTTGACTTCAATTGGGGTTCCACGATTCTTACACTACATGTTAAATCTGTATAGTTTATTTCAGATGAGCTGGGAGGCCTATCAAAACCTTCGCCGCTACCGGAACTCCCTGGAGTCGGACGATGAGAATGGTCCGGGACCTATTTATTGGCCGCGATACCTCCCGCTCGATGAGTTCGAATTGCGTAGTTTTGATGAGGGCGGGGTGCGTCGACCTGTACGTGTGGTGGTACCTCAACCCCCACCACAAGAAGAGGAGGAGAAGGAGCTCGAATCAGATTCAGACGAATCAGAAGTAGACATGGAGGAATTCATGGATGCTGCCAATGACCGTTCATCGTCCAAATCTGAGGAGTCGCTACCATCAACTAGACCACCCAGCCGTATGGATAACGTCAATTACAACGCAATAGAGAGCGATAGCGATGATTTACTTTCTGATTGAGTTTAAATGAAACATTGTTCAACAAAGACTTTATTTTAAAAATACCAATATGTAATACACGTGATCACTTTCTGTCGAGGCTCTGTAGACGTGGACTTGTTTGCCGTAACAGTTTCATCCGGAACAAACGTATGCGACTCTTCCGGTACTTCTTGCTTCACGTCACGTTTAGTTAGCGGAATAACGGGTATCTGCTTAGCGATCTTTTTGTGTAGTTTGCTCATGTGGTTGACGCATGCAGTCTTGCAACTGAATGTTTTACCGCATATTTTACAAACACGTTCCCTCACAATCTTCAGCTCTCTAGATAATTTTAGGAAATCGGCGATTGGTTGCTGGAATATAGGGGCGGGTCGACCATCGTGTTTGTTCTTCAGACTAATCTTATGAAAATGCATTTTACCTGCAGAACAATAGGTACGAGAGAAGAGACATCAGGACCGCAAGTAGGTAGGAATAAGTTCTAACTGAACTCATTTATATTTGTCTGGGTATTTATACTTTTCCCTAAGAGACTCCCTGATGAAAGCGTCATCATGTTTTATAACATTAAAGAACTGTATCAGTGATTTGAATGAATGTTCACGGGCCATTAGGGTAATTATGAACACTGCATATCCATCACACGATTTTTTCATCAGGGTTCTGTGGACCTCTTTTATCAAAATCAACCGTTGGATATTTATTGCAAAATATCTGACTACCCATTACCAACAACGATTGCGACCTCCTTAAGTACAGTCAGTGTCACATTCAACCGCAAGTGACAGGCATATTCGAGCTGCACGAATGCAAGCAACATTGTAATTTCAAAACGTATTGAGATGAGATGAAAGACTTTCATTCTTTGACTTCTCTCATGTTCGATAATTAGTTTATGTATTCCCCACTATTTTCTTTGATTGAAGGTATGCAATGTGTAGTATACGCGTAAAGTTCGGTTCAATCTGATGAAATGGTTCGAGAAATGAGCTGATTCATTGTAGAAAAGCCATACAACCGTCAAGTATGTTGTATGAATGATTGCTCGTTGTCTTTCGAAATGTTTTGAAGATGAATGTGCCACCACCAATACAAGCCAATTGTTTTTTTCTAAATTTTTGATTGGACAGTGTTTCAAGAACGGTTGAATGTGGCACAGGCGTTATGTATATGGTACTATAGTTTGATAGCCAGTACGACGAGCAGACGATAAAGTATCTTCACTATCTTAAACTGACAAACAAGAAGCATGTGAAGATCACACGTATTGTATTGTCATTGTTGGCTAGTGTCATTAGTGTACAGTTAGTGTCAATTCAACTGCGCTTTGCGGCCGTACTCGCACGTATGAGCACTGCATTAACCCACGCTAGTGGCAGAGATACCAAACGAATAAGTAAATTCTTGCCAACAATCTTTTCAGAGCTCAAAGGAACAATGTTAGAATCAACGTGAAGTTGAGGTTATGGGTTGGAATTCGTTTCGTTTTTGATTAAACGAATGAAACACAAATGAAAGGGTCACGATCAGCTCTGATATCTCTGATAAACTGTTATATTTACAATATAGAACTACAAAAAATCAGAATACAAATAGAACAAATAGAACACAAATAGAACAAATAGAACGTAAAAACTCCCCGGTTTTGCGTGAACTAATCGAATAGTCCTGAGCAATAACGGGTCTGGCCTGTTAACTATGGGAAAACGTTGATGTACAAAAGATGTTCGAGGAGTTTTTGTTTATTGCATTATTTTGTAAATTTATGCCCCAACTACATGCGAATCATTGTAAAACTCAAATTTGGAGACGGCCCGCGCCTTCAGTGTACGTATGCTAGAAGATCCCGCCACTTTCATCCCATCCTGCGTCTCTCGTTCTGCCTTACTATTTCGTACCAATCGTACCCCGGCAGGATGTTAGAGCAGAGAAGATGTACTCAGGTGAAAATGTAAGCCTCCACTACTTAATTGAAGTCAAAAGTGCTTCAAGCACGGTTCAATGTGGCGCCGGTTTCATGTATATGCTAATATTCTTATAGGCCAGTACAATCAAACAAAATTCCATTGAACATTGTATTCCAACCAAACAGTGTATTTGGATGTTTTAGTGATCATTTTTCCCGTAAACGGTTCTTTTTTGTTAAACAATGATATCGCGGTAAATTTATTCTAATCAATAACATACATAAATTAATCTTAGGAATTTCATTTTAACTACATAATATAATATACTTCCATTATTGTAACTTTCTGTATTTATAATATTTTACTCATAATTTTCTATCATATCTTAACATTTCTCTTCAATGTATTGTCAGTGTTGGCTAATGAACAGTGAGAGGACAATTTTAATGCAGACAATAGTAAACTGAGTCCATCTTCCAACTTGAGAAACCGCTGCATCTAACAGTACAATTTTTCTACGGAAAACTTATATTTTACCGCCTCCCAGGGGGGGGGTTGTATATACATGGCACTCTTTCATTTGTGGGGATTAACAGAACATCGGCATTATAAATGTTTCAAATTATTGTTTTCATCAGTTTTTATGAAATCATGTTATTTTTCTGTTTGTATTATGAATCGTTGTTTTGACATCTGAATCTTATTTTATCTATCCCGCTTGGTGCAGAGCTTTTCAGGTGAATTGATTTGAGCAAAGCTAAGCCCAGAGTTGAGGAAACGGACACTTTTGCGCCGCCGCCCCGCACGGACGCTTTTTTTGCCAGACATTCGGCCCTCTAACTCCTACCAACAAAGTTGATTCGGGACCAGAACGTAATTACTCGTAGACATTTGCTTCCTTTTCAGTTTTTCATGCAAATATCTAGGAAAATGGTCGAGGAACTATGGACAAAATTGCAATAAAGTGTGTTGAAATTTCCGCGGACCTTTTACCAGAAACTATTCCGCTAATCCCGATAGTTCAACTCACGTTATTAGCTCACATCACGGTCAGGTTATCATAGTTCCAATCGACACGGCCTCAACAGACTTCTCCCTCGCGTCCCGAGCTCGGACTTCAGCTTATCTTTCTCTTTTTTGTTAGTTTCTGTTCTCATCATGAATTTCTACTCTCCAATGTTTCGTTTGTTAGCGTTGGTTTGTGGAACTCACGGCGCTCTATTTGAATGTGGTTTGCGACTCATTTGTCAGTAACTTTAGAAGAGTAATTAGAAAAGAAGTGGAATAAAAATCGAAACTGAATATCATTTCATGGTGTTTTCGTTGCCAGTCGGGACCGAACATCGGAAGGTTCGAAAAGATGTTCGAGCTGTAGTATGTACTTCTCGAAACTACACAATATTGAATCCCGAACCATTGTGAAACGACGATGTAGCATATCACATAGTTTGTATTATTCTATTCATCAAAAGTCCGCTACTGACGTTCTATTGATCAACACGAATCGGCCCCCGATTAGTACAGTGAGTGAAACAGTAAGCCGCGTACGGCTTCTTGAAATATTGATAGAGAGAGATAGAGGAAAAAATCAACATGCTGAATATGTTTCGGATATATTCTCGTTCGATATAAGGCTCTTCTATCTGTATTCTAGTAATTTACTGTCGTTTATCTTGTAATGTAATGATATTTACAGCTACCTATACAAACAAAGTTAGCGTATCTTTGAATACTTGATGAAACATGTAGTTGATCAGGGATCAAAATCAGGAATAAAGTTCGCTCTGAGCTAAGAATGTAAGTTGAGCACCTTTTGCAGAAATTCGAAATATTTGAAATGGAAATGTGAAATAAAACAGAAATGAGTTATTTCAATAAAGGTCTTATGATTATCCTTTGCCATGAAAATCACTTAACTTATTTTTGTTTACGTGAGAATGATATTGTTCTAATCTATTATAAAGAAAAATATAAACATGAAACAAGAAATTCGAGCAGATGAGCATCACAAACATATATTAGCAAATATTAACATTAAGGAAGGACAAATATTAAAAGTTCAATGGAATTTTGTTTGAGTTCACTGGCCGTGCTGAGAATAATAGCATATAAGACGCTGCAATCTAAATTTTTTTCAAAATTGAGTTTATTTCGAGAAAACAGGCCCTTTACTTTATACTTTTACAACACACTTTATACTTTTCCAACACATCTTCACTACACGTCTCTATTATAACGTACAGGGTTTCCTAATGTCGGAATGCGAAAAGGAAGTGACATCAAAATGCGACTCAATGTCGGCAAGAATTCTACTTATAGAATGAACAATTTCAGTTTTAATAGTTGATTAATCTGAGAGACGCAGGATGAGATGACAGTGCCGGGATCTTTTAGCATACGTACACTGAAGGTATGGGCCGTCTCCAAATTCGAGTTTCACCATGATTCGCCTGTAGTTTGGCATAAATTACAAAATAATGCAAACAACAAAAACTTCTCAAATATCCTTTGTACATCAACGTTTTCCCATAATTGACAGGCCAGGTCTGTTACCGCTCAAGACTACTCGATTGGTTCACGCAAAACCGGGGAGTTTTTTTTAATGAAGAGTAGTTTTCACTCTCATTGACCACAGTAACGTCCTAAGCCTTGTTTGTGGAGTTTTCTTGTGAGAAATTTAAACGTTTGCCACATTACATTTGAAGAAGTGCAGACCCTTAAGTATTGTTAGTGAAACATGACGGTGTTCTAGCCCAACTCTGTTCAAATCATGATCACTCAAAGCACTAGTACATGCTAAATGTGCAGGAATGTAACATATATAATATCATTGATATTTTAATTATATTATTATAAGTTGCAGGTTATTCCCGTACTGGCCGGACCTTATAGTCGACCAAACTACGATAATCGATCGACTATAATAACACAGCAAAACTGAGGAAAAATTTTGTTTGTTTTGTTATAAGTCATTTTATTTGAAAATCCAGCAAATAAAGTTTGTTTTCTTGTCAAATCTCTCAACTACTGAAATGTTTGCGGAGGTATACTTAAACAGGTTTAACTGGCCAACTTCCGCAGGGACCATTTTTATCATATTGAGTGCACATGCTTTCTTTTTAGGTATTAGGTTAAAACGGTTTCGAATCAAACTTGTAAAAAATTCGCAAGTCACTACAATGAGTTGAACATTCAAATTAGTTATGAGTAGATAGAATCAATGTGAAAACATTACATTAGTTGCTCACTCATTATAAATACCTTCCGCAACATAGAACTACAGTTGAATAACGAAAACGATAGTTGGCTCAAAAACGTGACATAATTCACAGATTCTTTCAGAACACAACGGTATTAATTTATCAAAACAACACAAAGGGGCAGTAATAGGAACAGAGACAGTGTATATTAATAGTTCGATTGAGAAGGTTAATAATGAAATGTAAAGAACGTATAGAAATATAATTTCAGAAACCCCCTGCATTTGATCGAGCAATTACGATAAAGATCAACTATGAGCAAGAAACCTTTAGTGCAAAAAAAAACAGCATGAAAACAGTGATTTTGCGCCAACTAGTTTTTGTGCATTTCAATGTAAATCTCGTTCTGTACGGATCAACTGCGGCAAATAGCATGGATGGAACATACAACGTTTTGTCTGCCATATAAATACAATCGACAATACATTGAACAGTGCTTGAAACGATTGCTTACTTAGTTACATAGTTGTACACTTGAATTGACTCTCCATTCAATAGGAAATGTAATTGAGATGGTTATACATGAACATCCAATTTTCAGGAGAGAGAACACACGTATATTACTGATAAAACATTACAAATGTTCTGTTGAAACACAATAGTCAAACTGTTTCTATTTCAATGAAATAGTCCCATTCATGTACTCTCATAACACTTCCACCAAATGCGGTCCAATGTGGCACTCATTGTATATAATGTAAAGCACAATTACCTCAGTGATCGTTAGTGAAATTGTAATTTAAAACTCCGAACGACACTGCACGAAGCTAGTACTTGGTGGATTTTATCTTGGAATTCTAAAGGTTTGATGAGGTTACAGTTAGAAACACGAATATTACAACGAATTCACTAATATTCTTTTCTCTGGCTATGTTTGAGAAACGGAAAAAGTGGCGCTCTTTGCGAAGGAAGAACAGATTGTACATCTGTTAGTTTTGCGTGTTTTTTACGACAGAGCTGTGTTAACGCCTACCTAAACACCACAGGTAACTTGTTAGCTAATTCAAACTAAATCAACTGTAATAATATAAACTTAATTCATCCATTTTTTATTCTGAAGTGTTCTCGATTCTTTTTTTTTCGTTCCTGCAATGTGAAATATTGTAGGGAAAGTAGAGTTTCACGGAGATTCCTAAATCTGAATCACTGTCGAAACATCGAAGTAATGTTTCATCCAACTTATTTAAAAGACCTATTCTCTTTAATTTTGACCTTCGAACTAGCAGTTTCATCATATGGAGCTTGAAAACCTAATTACGAACATATAGGGAAATGGTCTCTTTAATTGTCCTCAATATGCCTTCCATCCCACATTCCAGGTTCTGCTATCTGTTTTAGTCATTTACTGTCGTTTATCTCGTATATATTTACAGCTACCTATACAAACAAAGTTAGTGTATCTTTGAATACTTGATGAAACATGTAGTTGATCAGGGATCAAAATCAGGAATAAAGTTCGCTCTGAGCTAAGAATGTAAGTTGAGCACCTTTTGCAGAAATTCGAAATATTTGAAATGGAAATGTGAAATCAAACAGAGATGAGTTATTTTAAGAAAGGTCTTATGATTATCCTTTGCCATGAAAATTACTTAACTTATTTTTATTTACGTGAGAATGATATTGTTCTAATCTATTATAAAGAAAAATATAAACATGAAACAAGAAATTCGAGCAGATGAGCATCACAAACATATATTAACAAATATTAACATTAAGGAATGATGAATATTGAAATATTGACAAGAACATTTTTGATTTTTCTCACTGAAATAGAGATATATCAAAACGTCGTGCGTTTTTACCCGTTCCATCTTGCTTAGAAGCGAGTGTCGTATATATACAATGAGTGCTACATTGAATTGTAGATGTTGAATCTATCGACGGCTAGCATGAATTCCTAACCAAAGTAAACCAATTTCTTTGTCCCAGAATAAAGGAAGTATAGACGATAGAACACCTCCAAGCTGAACGCTCTTTATGAAGTATTATGAATGAAACATTGGAGTGAACACAACAGAGTGCCAATGTTACACCGACGGTACTTAATGGAATGAAATCATGGTTGGTGTTTCATTCACCTTTAGCATTGTCAGGATACTGTAATTGAGTGATTAGAATAATGTTCAGTAGAGTTAACCGTTCATAGGTGTTCAAATTAGGACGAAATAAATAGGCAAGAAGCACTTTGTACTTTGAACTTCCCCTTCCCAGCTGAAAAGGAGGTATTACTAGCAGTCGCGGGACCAAAATGCCACGCGTAAGGCGCAACTCAAAAAGAAGGGGGGGGGGGAGGGGGGGAAGGATAAAATATAAATTTTCCATGAAAGAAAAATACTATTTGTACGAATCGTAGCGTTTGACATCTGACCAGTTGAAAGATTTTCGTCATCCAAGCGCGGTACAACGTATCACGGAGTGTTTTTAAAGGTATCACAATCATAGTTGGTAGTTCACATTAAGGTATGAAAAGTATGATGCGTTTCGAAATTTCTCCTGTAGAGTCTACTGAAAACACCGTTTAGAGTGCCGCACGTGAAATGAACCTAAGAAGAGAGAAATAGGGAAGGGGGGACTATAAATTTCCCATTTACGGGTGTTGGATGGTTAGATGTAGTGATTTCTCAAAGTTGATATTTTATTTGATATTCTTTGCTTTACAAGTATTTAATTCGCGTTTATAGCCAACCAGAAAAACCTTTTTGTGCTTTATATCTACGGGTTTTGATTGTATATATCATTTGTTGTTTAACAAACGGGGCCTTTTTTTCAAAAAACTGACTTTGATCGAAAAGACATAGAAATACACTGTTCAGTGTAAACAGTCATCAATACTGACTGAATTATTATCTCCAAAAACCGAGCAAAAGTTCAATTAAGAAATGTTTTTATAAAAACTAATTGAGAGTCTGTGGTTTTTCAAAAGAAAGCACAATTTATTGAACAGCTCAGACCTTCAAATTATGTTCACAGTCACAAGAGTGAAAAAAATGTTAAAAAGTCTTTTTTCTTCCCTGCGTCCTTGAACAATTCAACAATATTTCAAAAAGTGAGTTAATCAACTTACTAAATTTGGCGAATTGTTGTATCACCGGTGCATCATTGCGGTTGAATGTGACACCGATTGTACTTAATGGAATGAAATCATGGTTGGTGTTCCCTTCATGTTAGCCTAGTCAGGATATGGAAATTGAGTGTTTTGAAATAGCTTCTGTGATGTGAGGGTAAAATATAAGTTTCCCGTAGATGAATTGTACTGTTAGATGTAGCGGTTTCTCGAGTTTGAAGGTGGACTCATTTTACTACTGTCTGCATTACAATTGTTTTTCTACTGTTCAGTAGACAACAATAAAGAGAAAAGGTTAAGATATGATAGAATTTTATGAGTGAAATATTATAAGTACAGAAAGTTACAATAATGGTAGTGTATTATATTATGTAGTTAAAATGAGTATAGTGTTATATTTACTTAGAAATGGAAAACTTTCTTAAGATAAATAGTTTATTCATTGATTAAAATAATTGTACACGGCGATATCATGTTTACCAAACAAAAACCGTTTACGGGGAAAATGATCACTAAAACATCCAAATTCACTGTTTGGTTGGAATACAATGTTCAATGGATTTTGTCTGAGTTCACTGACCGTAATGAGAATAATAGCATATAAGACGCTGCAATCTAAATTTTTTTCAAAATTGAGTTTATTTCGAGAAAAAACACATATTCACTACATGTCTCTATTATAACGTACAGGGTTTCCTAATGTCGGAATGCGAAAAGGAAGTGACATCAAAATGCGACTCAATGTCGGCAAGAATCCTACTTATAGAATGAACAATTTCAGTTTTAATAGTTGATTAATCTGAGAGACGCAGGATGAGATGACAGTGCCGGGATCTTTTAGCATACGTACACTGAAGGTATGGGCCGTCTCCAAATTCGAGTTTCACCATGATTCGAATGTAGTTGGGGCATAAAACTACAAAATAATGCAAACAACAAAAACGTCTCAAATACCCTTTGTACATCAACGTCTTCCCTTAATTAACAGGCCAGATCCGTTACCGCTCAGGACTATTCGATTAGTTCACGGTAAACCGGTGAGTTTTTTTTTATGAAGAGTAGTTTTCACTCTCATTGACCAACAGTAATTTTAGGCATATACCTTGTTTGTGAAGTTTTCTTGTGAGAAATTGAAAAAAACGCACTGTAACTGTATGTTATTAGATCACCACTTGCTACATAACCCGCGCATTTTCGCATGATAAATATTTGCGCAGTGGTTATTTGCGAGTACGAAACTATATTCGCTCTTCAAGACTTCAAGTTTTTATTCAAGTTGAGATGTACATCATATTTTTTTTATGAATTTCACGCGTTTCCATTTATTGAAATAGTATGGTTATTTTCAATCCATTGTCAAGGCAATGTTTTTGGAGAGCATGTTCTTCACCCAAATGTTTCACCACTTCAGGACCCCCACGTCGGATTGGCCAGATCTATTCACAAGAGGAGTTTTCAACTACTATGAAATAAATATTGTCGCGTTAAGACACCGTCTACTATTATTATCATTAGTTGCTTACTCATTTATAAATACCTCTTGCAACATAGAACTGCAGTAATGGTAACGAAAATGAGCGTTGGCTCCAAAACGTGACAAAGTGTACACTGACTCATGTCTAAGTGGGTTAAGATTGTTAATAGTTTGATCAGCATATTGTATGAATACTTCATTCCATGTAAAAGGGTACGACAACGGAAAGGAAACAGCAAAAAGTGAAGGAACAAAAAGTGAGAACAGAACAGAATCATTTTAACATGGGAATTACTTCAGTCTTCAGCTAAGGTTCAGTTTACTACAGGATTCGCCCCAAATGACCAATTTTACCAGTTTCCGAGCTTTTGGTGAATTCGAAGACAACCTTGAGGCATCATTAGAATAGAATGGGTAGTGGCTTAGCAGTGGGACGCTAGTTGGTACTTACAATGAATGAAACACTGATGAAAGTAGCGATTTTAGTGTTACTTTCTCATTATAAAGAACACTTGCAACATGGGACTGCAGTATGAAAACACAATGGAGACCGAACTTGTCTACAGTGTGAGACTACTTTTTTATTATGTAATGTGATTTTGGTTGCATTTGAAAGCAACCAATGGTTTTGTACACATGCAACCTGGTTGAATTTTTTTTGCACGCCACCCGGTTGCATGTGTAATTGGCCGAAATGCGGTGATTTGAGAATTATTTAGCACGAGTGAGAAATTATTGTAGTTTGGTAGTCCGGGCGACATAAAATATATTCTGAGATCGCAATAAGCTTACGCAACTAGCAATGTTTTTGTCCCGAAATCGAACATGCACTATGCACAAATTTTCAAACGATATTTATTTCTTTCCATTTTTACCTCTAGTTGTCTGTTCCATGTTTCAATCACGAGTACGAGATCAAGTTTCGCGTCAATTTATTGCATTCTTTTCTCAGATTATTTCTGTACTCTTATGATGTAGAATCGAGAATGGACGATTTTTAATATGCACTTCTCAAAAATGTACTATATTAAGTTGAAAACAATCCTGAATGCCACCTTAAAGATTTACTATGCCACCTTACAGATTTACCAATGCCAAAGATTCAACTGTGAAGTGTAAGAAAATTTGAATTCCAACTTTGTACTAAGCGTTCAAATATACTCTAGAATAAATTAAGGATGCGTTGCTTTTTGAGCTGCGGAAAACATTGCCTGCTTAGTTTATAACATGATATGTAGAAAAACACTCCGAGAAACCCCTCTTGCTGTTTTTCAAACAAAATATAACTAGGATCAATGAGTAAGTCTGCATTTCTTTTACAACAAATCCTGACTCCCCATTAATAGAGTGGGTGAAACAGTGCAAATTATGTTAATTGGTTGCATTGTGAACGAGAGTATGTTTTATTTGAATCAACTTTCAAAAACTGTGGCTTTTCTATTCCAACAGATAGAACGTTTCATCACTGATGGTTGTTTTCAGGTTCACTTTTGATCAATCAAGTCAGTCGATTAGCTACTTCATTCATGAAGCCGTCACATCATGTCTTTTGAGAGATGGCTTTCTGTCAAAACTACAGCGTCTTCCAATGTTTTATTGAATGAGACCACTTTTTTCATAGAGGGTCTTGTTTGTTAAACCATGAAAAATCTTCACAGTAGAAAAATGAGTGTTACAGGGTTTAGTAAAACGGGACATATATTGGTTTTCTGATGTACATGCAAACTATAGTTTTTTTATCGTACCGCTAGTGATTTTAGTGATCTGTGTACTTATAATTAGGATTTTACCCTCAATTATTTTGTCAAGCCTTATCCTCATTACTATTGGCCGAACAAAACGCAAACATTTCAGACACCGACACAGACTGTTTTCACATCTTAGTGCATCTTATTCCCAACAGAAATGAATGTTCACAAACAGCTCTCCCCCCCCCCCCTCCCTTCAAGAATTTTCCCCCATGTCACTGGATCATTTCCATAAGAGCACTCGATAATCCACTATGCAGTCTATGAAAGAAAGGGACCGCGATCAGAAGAAGCTGCCACTACAATTTTATGTGACATGTATGCTGATCACCACCTCGTAACGAAACGACGTGAATGAATAAATATAAAACATGAATTAATAGTCGAGAGGCTTTCTGTCAACTGGTTGAAACTCAGTTGAATGTAGCGCACACTGTATCTATAAGACAGAAAAAGCAATGTTTGTTCTGATAGCCATCTCATCTCCTCAACAAACTACTATGGTATTTGTATAAAAAAACGATGTAAAGTGAGAGACGATTAGCTTTTGAGATTGAACTGCATGAAATATAGAAAAGGAGGACAATAACTCAAGAGGGAAATAAAAAATCTAATCTCGCAATTTTCATGGGTCAAAAACATTTTGTTTTTCAGTGAAAAAAAACCTTGCAGCAAACAATTAGATGAAACGTCCTAATATGATTATCACCATTGATTCAAAAATGATAACAGAACAGAGTACACTATAAGGTTCTTGAATATTCATGTAAAGTTAGCATTCTAATAGCCTAAGTGTGCACTTTGTCGTTTCACGTTTCCGAGTTCTGCTGTGTTTAACATGTTTCACGTGACTGTGCGATAGACTGACAGTATAGCTGATTTTTGTTTCAGATACGTTTTTAGTGTAAGCGGACTTTTCTAAAAGATTTAGCATATATTTTTTGAATCAGTCTGTCAGGATGATCATGAAAATTGCGAGATTAGATTTTTTATTTCCCTCTTGAGTTATTGTCCTCCTTTTCTATATTCCATGCAGTTCAATCTCAAAAGCTAATCGTCTCTCACTTTACATCGTTTTTTTATACAAATTGTCCTCATTTTCTATATTTCCGAAGGAAATAATGAATCAATAGATAGGAAATAATGAGCATCTAATCAATTATTATTAAACTTTTTTCAACGTAACAATGAATACTAAGTTGATTTGCAGAACATAAACTGCGTTAGAACTCTGGTTAGTAAGCATTCTCTCAGAAACCGTGATCAATCCTTGATTTCGGGCAGCGCACGAGTGGCGCCGTCCATTTTTTCTTCCTTCGTGACGATTTGGCTCAGTCGGCAGAGCAGCGCACTACAGTTGAGTAGGCCGAGGGTTCGAATCCTTTCACGGACAGCATTTTTGTATTTGTTCGATTAACCTTTTTATGTAGTCAGGATCTCTACGGATTAACACAATTGTTTTTCCAATATATTTTGATCTATTCAAACCACCAAAAGGCGGAACAACAGCTCACTGCGCACACTCCGCACATCTAGAAGTGATTGTCAAAGCAGCTAAATGCAATGTTTCCAAGGCGATAAAATGACTCATTTTTAACCGATTGGTCCAAGATTTCAGAATTACACATAACTCTGCTGTTTCTAACTATATTCCAAATTTCAGACGAATCGGTTAAATTCGTCGGTTTTGCGGCCGCCGCGCCACGCGGCCGCCGTCGGAAGACATTTTTGCGAGACGATATTCAGCATAACTGTAGATCACTGGTCGCACATTAAATATCGAATAGCTCAATGATAAAGCCTTTCCTCCTCTATCTCTTTCCATCAAAATCTCAAAAATCCGTTCAGGAGTTTTTGAGAAAATGGCATAAAACCACTTTTGAAAGTCCGCAATGTTGTGATCAAAAACTAATCTGCGCAGCGCTTCGCGCTGCGCGCGAAGAAAAGAAGTTGGAAGGCAGCTAATAAACAATAAATTGTTCTACCACGGAACTTGTCGTACGTTCAGAAACAAACACTTCAAGAGTACACTTGCTTTCCGCACCACCAAAATTTATTCAAACTTCAACAAAATTTGTAACATACTCAAATTATATACCATTTCGGTTCCATATTATAGTGAAAGCAACATAAACACAGTATTTCATGCAAGAATTATGTCTCATTCAAATCAAAAAACTCGAAAACTAACCACGTTTTGGAGTTTTGCCGTTACAAAACAACTATTTGAAGTATAATCTCAACATTTCTGCTGTGTAAGATAGATCAAGGTTCAAAACATTATGATTACCGACAAAACGTGATCAGTTCTCGACACTGAAACCGCGACGCGACACGTACGCACCGCAACAAAAGGCGGGAAAACATGATTTGAATTTGGGCGTGCTGAACCTCCATTTGGACCAAATTGGCTGGTTCGCACTGGAGTTGAGAAAAACGGGAAATACCGGTATCGGGAGATAGAATGACCTACAAAGTACTAGATTTTAACCACATGATGGAATGAAAAGAAAACTCAATAGATCAATAAAACAATCGATATTTCACTGCATGACTGCACCCTCTTCTCCCTGGTCGTCTAGTACAATAATCTTCTCTCTTGTACAAGAATCGCAGGCGGGAATTCGAATAACAATATACGCCGGTTCCTTTTGGTGAACCTGAGAAGGAGAATATCGATTGAAGGAGGTCAAAATAGAATGATCAAAGTTGAGCATCAACCGAGTTACTGTCTAACTGGTTTCAAACTGTATTGTGGTCTGAACACTCACTGCATTAGCAAAGGGGGTCCGAAAGTTGATATAAAGAGTGTGTGCTACATTTGGTTGCGCAATAAAATTGCACTTTTCTTCGAACATTGACAGTAATCCAAGGCCAACATGAAAAACATGCTGATTTTGACTAAGTTTTTCCATGTTTCTTGTGAACCTTCCTTTCTTCCTTTTCAATTGTGTATGAATCGTACCTTATTATCGCAGAATCACACAATCGTTCCTTATAGTAGGATAAGTGTTTTTATTTACTCTTCATGTAACTTCCATGTGAAACCTACCTTATTATCGCAGATTGGACAGCAGAAATTCGGCTCGAGTAGGCTTCTTTTGGGGGCGGAACAGGCGTTATTCAGCTGAGATGGAGGTCCCGCGGATCGTTTTAGGGCAACCGGGAGAGGGGCCTGGAGGACACGGGACGCCGCGCCACCCGTCAACGGAGAAGAATCGTGGTGGTAGCTGGAAATGAGGGGGGTATAGTCTATTTCACTTGCATATGGACTGATACAGTCAGAAGTTTACAGATAAACGAGTTGTAGCTGGAACGGGGGGGGGGGTATAGTAAAGGTAATAGTAGTGCACTAGGGATACACGGGGAACGTGTATACTTTTAGTTGGTTTTTCATTAGTCTGTGTAATAAAAAATGCACTGTGAACATGGAACGTGTACTGTAGGAGTCTACGTAGGAATTATGTCGACTATAGCCTACCTCTCGTGGTCATTTCTTCGTGCAGTTCGGAGAGTAATCTGTTCATCTGTTATCCACTCAAAATGACCATCCTCAAATTGAACCTGGAAAATGACCACTTTTAACATTAGTATCACATTTTATGTACATTATGGAAGCAGTACCAATTCTGTTCCTAGCGGGTTAGCTACTCAGTAATCTAAACAAAATTTGCAGAAATAGAAGAATAGTTAGATGGAGAAGTCTTTTAATTTGTAGTTGCGTCCTTTCAGAGATGAGACTCAATTTGATTTGGAGAAATATCCATTTTTCAACTTATGGTACCCTAATTATGAAAATGGCTTCCGAAGACATCTCCTCAATATTGTTCGCAGCACACTGGCACAAATGATCTCTGCGTCTCTCGTTCCACGTGCTCTCTACGTGTCTCTCACCCCTATTTTCTCAACCGCACCTAAATGTTTCACCCCCACCTTATAACTGCCTCCATTCCGAACATATCTGATTGTAGCCATTTGCGGTTTGCCTTCTTTCCGTATTTCCACCTGTTCGCCAATCATTTGCGACGCACGTAAAACTTCTGAAATCACAATGTTTACCAATAAAAGAAAAAAGTCACGCATAAAATGACAAAAACCAGAGAAATTCAACGAATTAGTTTAAATGCTGAATTCAGTCTTAAAATTGAAAACTGTATCTCTTACATCTGACCGGAAGCTTTAAAACCTCATTTTTATAGCAGCATTGTTGAAAAAAGGAGGTAGACAAGTTATAGAGTGTGGATATAGAGAGACGCAGACATCCTCTTTCTTGATATAAGAATGCATGTGACTATACCCTGTTTGATTGTAGATGAACCCGGTTGCATCATATCCATTGAATGATCGAAAAGCGAGACTTCTCCATTTTTTGGTCGACTCGAATTTTTTCCTCTGAAAAAAGTTGAACATTTTCCAAACGTTGATAAACAAACCAGTTACATATACATATAAAAACTGTGAGCAACAGCCAATCAGATTTTACGACAGAACAAACTGTTTGTTCTAAGACTACGAAAGTAGTCTATGTTAGAAATCATAGATTAGAAACACTAATAAACGAAAATCCAACCTGTAATCGCCCAAAATCCCGATTTTTTGAATCACTCAAATAATATTCCTGTTTACACTTTTTATAGCATAAACCGGGCGACCAGAATAAGTCATTCAAAACTAAAAGTCATTAAAGGAAAAGTCATTTGAAAGTAAAAGTCATTAAGTACAAAAACAGTTGAGAATCAGAAATAAAGTTTTCAAAAATTTTGTATTTTTCAAATCCTGACTAAAAGTGAATTAATGACTTTTACTTTTGAATGACTTTTACTTTAATGACTTTTATTTTCGAATGACTTTTTCCAGGTACCCATAAACCGACTTACACACTGATCACTGGCATTGCCATTTGAACGATTTGCTGGATGCTTTCGTCCGTCAAATTATTCACATCGATGTGCATCTCAGACAGTTGGTCACAGGAAAACTGGAACATATAATGGTAATAACAATAATCGACATAGTATTGTAGCCTTGATAATTTACCCGTTTTTTTTCTTCGTATAAAATCACAATGCACCAAAATCTACAATTGAATCATGCACAATACCACATAACCTCCTTTATGTGACTGAAGTGGATAACATGATCGAATAAACCAGTTCCCGAGTTTTTGTCCTTTTCAGATTATGCTGAGGAGTAAGGCTTACGGACAGGTAATCGGTTTTTCATTTTAGGTTACCAACCGGTTACCTACTGAGGTAACCGGAAAAATAGATAACCAAAAAACGGTTAGGTTACCTAAAAACCCGGTTAGGTATAGAATTCACCACAATTCCACAATTCCCCCCTCTGCGGACAACGCGTAAGCTAAGATTTGGAGTGTCGAACCAGTTAGTTGCCTTCCCTATTAAAACCTGACCTTCTACCAGAATCGCGGTTACTTGTAGAATTGACCGTAAAACCAACATAGAATCTACTCAAATTCCTGATACAATGAATGATTGTGAAAACAGTACAATGAATCTAACTCCAACCTAGAAAAATAGTAACCGAAAAAAGAGAAAAAGTAACCAAAAAGGGAAAACTAACATAGAATGTCTGTCCAATGGCGTCTGTCAGTTTCAGGCTTCCATCATCCGTGATAACCATTGTGATCGAATCGCTGTTCGGGGCAGCTGGAGCATCCTCGGAATCTCCTGAAATCAAATAGCACATTTAAAATATAAAACTCTTAAAATATTGAAATTCATTAAGTCAAATGACAGGTAAACATATGATATACTACAGTAAACTTGTCCGTATAGCTAGAATAAGTTGAAAAACAAGCTAACCGAAAACGATATTATTGGTCTATTTTCATGCGTGATAATGAATTTCACGCAACAATAGCCCTCTACAGTAAGATTATTAAACTTTTAAGTGAATTTTTAATGTCCTGTGAGTATTTCAAATAGCTTAAACTTCGCGATTTTATTTTCTACATTGGTTACTACAAGCATATAAACCAGTAAATCTGAAATTATGTTTGTTGGTTAGATAAATGCCCATGAACATTCGACAGATTACTGTAGAAAGTCATCGATTGGTGAAACGAACTATAATGAATTTCACGTATTTGACTCTGAATACGAACTCATTTCGGTTGAGTAGTCGGCTGTCAACGGTGTATTAATGACGGAGCAACGGTGTATTAATGACGGAGTCAACGGAGCTCTAACAATACAAAAGTTCATTTAGTCAAATGACACAGATAACATACAAACTTCGAGAAAAATATACATAGGAAGTGAACAAGACTATGCTGTAGCTCAACTTTACGTTTTGAAGCGAAGAAAACATATTGGGCGAATTCTTTATTTAACCCGGTATTTCGTTAACCCTAGCCGCTAACCATTAACCGGGTTACCTGGTTAACCCCTTTGTTAACCACTTGGTAACCCTAAATTTGCCCCGAAAGACATTGTAAAAGAGGGTTAACAAGTGGTTAACAAAAGGGTTAACCAGGTAACCCGGTTAAGGTTACCTGGTAGGGTTAACGAAATACCGGGTTCCTTGTGGAATTGGCCAACATATTGGCTGTCTTGAAATTTCAGACAAACACACTCAAATGTTTCAACCAACCTCCGAACTGTGACCCGTTCTGGCTTTCTGTCGCGTCATTGTTCTCCTCTGTTACCACAGATGGAGGCCCCATTTCCTGCTGCTGAAAACAAGACATAAACTCACATGTCAGTAAGATATGAGTATCCCTTGAAACAGGAACCTTTCTCGAAAACTTGTAGATTGCGTCGTTCATTCTCATTGATATCAACTACGAAACTTCAAACTGACCAAACTACAACTCCTAAACTATCGCACACAACTTCTGAATGAGTACAAGCTACAACGTCAAACTGTCAAACTGACCAGACTACACATCTTAAAAGATCAAAATACGAGTTGGAAATGAGAACAAAGTACAACTCCAAAGTAACCAAACTACAACACCTAATCGACCTACTTACCACTACCAAATGAGATGGAGATCCAATACCAAACTCTTCAACGATCAAACTACAACTACATCCCAGCGCGTACCGTTCTTCCTCAGTAGGTAACCGGTTGGTAACCTCCAAAATGGGTTACCAAAAAAGGGTTAGGTTACCAGAAACCAGGTTAGTTGTAGAATCGGTCTAAACTTTTATATTTTGTTATAACGTACCGTTCTTCGCTCGGCTATCGTCATGAGCGTGTTCAGTTGTTCCTCCGTCAATTCGTTCAAATTCTCCATGTCCAAACCGGCCTCCGCCAAATCTTCCGCTGAGATCTGGAAAATCAATAAATCAATAACAACAATCAATCCATAATAGGGCAGTTTACGTTTATAGAATAGCTACACCAGTTGAATATGACTATCCTAGAAAATATAATTCGTTGTTTTTCTTCAAATACCTGCATCTCACTTCGCACTTCTGCACTGAGCATAGAATCGCGAATTTTCGTTTCATAATCAGGTATTTCGTTAACCATATCAATTAAACATTGGTCGGGTTATCTGGTTATCTGGCGTGCAGATATTCAGTTAACCACCTGGTTATCGCGAACTAATCCATATAGGGTTTGAAAAGTGGTTCCTTTCTTGAAAATTAGAAGTGCTGGAAATGTTAAAAAACGATCAAGTGGACCAATCGCAACGGTCCAGTCTTTTAAACTTCAATACATGTTTCAATTGCAGTCTAAAGGACCGTTGACACGGGATTGGTCCACATAATCGTCCAACTTTAACATGTGTGGCTATCGAAAAACCAGATTCCTTGTAGAACTGGGCACAATTGTCTTGGCCAAGGTTTTGCGCATTCCAATGTTGACCCGAGACTATATCTACAACACAAACTGCTGATTTTTATTCACCTGTGTGAATATTTCGCAACCTCATGGGTTCATAAACTTTATTTTCTCTCGAAATTATTAAATTAGTTTAATTTTTGAACATACCGCTTTACTTCACTTAGGATTTGAGGCTTAGGCTTAGGTAAACCAATGTGTTTTCGGGCAGTGGGTAGTGAAAATTTACACAGACAAATAAAAAACAGCAGTTTGTGTTGTGGCTGTAAAACCGTGTCTAATGTTGCACCCATAGTATAGATAGATGAATGAAAAAAAGTAAATCTCAGTAATGAAATTTTCTTCCGCGTTATCTGGTGCAGCCGACAGAGTACCTTGTACCCAATTACTCGTGTCATTCGTTTCGTGCACTCCAATGTTGCACCCATAGTATATAACTAAGTCTGACCATGATAGTATTCGTGTTGTCTTCCGGTTCAGTCGAAGAAGCGGCAGGCGGCTCGGGGGAAAGACGCGGGGGTTTCATGTCCTGAACATAACTACTTTAATAATAATAATAATGATAATAATACCAATAATAATATTGTTAATAACAATCTTACATAGTGTATTTCTCAAAATTTCATACGCTTCCATGAAATTCCATGTTTCCAAGATTGATAACGTTGAATCTCGGTCAGAGAGTAATTTTGCATTGGAAACGATAGATAGTAGAAATTCGTAAAAAAGCCCTGAAAATTTAGATGATCGAGTGGAAAAGTGCTAAATTCTCACATGAACTGGAGAAGAGAAGACACAACCTATGTCACCAGATTTCAAGACTGTTGGGTATTGCTAAAATCCCAATACAACATTGATCGTTCTTTGTGTGCCACATGATCTTTTGCACTCTACGTGACATTCGTCACATATTATCATCATACCGTTCAAGGGTCACCAATCAATATCAGGATTGCACCCTCTACTCTCTCTCGCATCCTCATTCGTAAACTAGAGCAACTTACGAGCTAGTCGTGTCTGGTATATTATCTGTAAATCGTTTCCTCCTCTCACTCACGCAGTAGTTACTAGGGTTTTATATATTGTTATCTCTTATAGTTTCTATATAAACATTTATTAATTAGGTGTTTTGTACATTATATCAAAAGGCTAACGTATCGCCCTAAGTTCCTACCGAGGTTGTTACTTGTGATTACAAGGATACAACAAAGACAATCGAATAGAATGGATTTATTCGTGATTTAACACGTGACTTCCACATAGTATGTGGCATTCCAAATGAATAAATGGAGAGGAAAGTTGACAAGAAAAGCTACGAACAAATAAAAAGCTGTTACGCGCACATAGTATTACATGCAATTTAACAGTGCGGGACGACAAGGCGAATTCTTTATTCAACCCGCTATTTCGTTAACCCAATCAGTTAACCTTAACCGGGTTACCTGGTTAACCCTTTGGTTAACCACTTGGTAACCCCAAATTCCCCCCAAAAGACATTGTAAAATAGGTTAACAAGTGGCTAACAAGAGGGTTAACCAGGTAACCCGGTTAAGATTAACTGATTGGGTTAACGAACTACCCGGTTCCTTGTTAAATTGGCCCAAGAATATGAAGGAAACCGCAGACCACTTGAAAGCAGAGTAATTTCAGGCCCTCCTTTTCCCATAAAACACATCCATGCCCTGGTAAAAATGGATTTTCGTACGAAAAAGTACGCGTTCACAGATTTAAATGAATGTTTGTTTTTGGTCAAAGTGAGCAATTTAGAAAAAGACCAACCTCCTCACTATGCTGTTCCGTGGCGCGCGGTTCCACCTCAACATCGGACGAGTTGGGTACTGTATCTTCTGGCGTCGCATCGGATTCACCTATTGGCGCAACCTCTTCTTTTCCCTCCACAACAACCGTTGAAGGGTCCTCGGTCAGAGAAGATGTACTGAAGATGATACATTCAGATCGTGTTCAATTATTCTATCACTTTGGCTAATTACACAAGCAACCGAGTTGATCCACAAAAAATCAACCCGATTGCTTTTGTGAAGAATATTCGGTTGTTTGTGTAATCTGCGTATCAGTTCCTAGTCAATTCCAATCATATGTAGAGATAAACTACTACCGTATTCCACATGCGAATGAGAAAAGCTATCGTAAGCTCAAACACTACAAACTCACCGCACATTACTACCGTAACCTCAGTAGCCCCAAATAACTAAAGTAGCCCCACATACCATTACTTCAAGGCGGTAACAGGCAACCGGGTTTCATGTGAACAAAACTGTTGGTTTCGTTTCAAATTCAACCGGGTTGCATCTTAAAGTCCCAGATAGCTACCGTAACCCCAAAATAGCTACAGTAACCCATAACGTTACCGTAACTTGAACCAACCGAAAACAAAGCTTGCAGTGTACTATTTTGTAAATCACGCCAGATAGCTACAGTAACCCCACACCTTTACCGTAACTTCATGCATACATTAACCCTAAAACAGCTACCGTAATCCCTCTAAGATCACCCACCTAGCTATTTGTTCCTCCCCAACATTGTCCTCCCTCGAGGTGTCCGTGTCTTCAGCCGAAACTGCAGTCGACATTCCTGAGAAAAATCAATAATATACAATCAATAAAATATAATCGATAATATAATCAAAATCAATACTTTACAAAAAGATACACAACAAATAAGAGCCTTGGTCAATAACCAACATGAACAACATAAGAATTGGTATGGAAGCAACAACTTTATGTATGAACAAATAACAGAAACATAACAATCAGTTAAAGAAAGAGATCAATAAAGTAGTTTCATTTCGATTGCGGCGCCTCCGTTTTTTCACTCGTGAATGAATGTGAAATCGTCTGAAAACAACCGATTTGACTGAAATGAAAGAAAACAGAAGTAAGAGTCATTATTTCACTTTTCTTTAGGCTTGTAAGACACAAAGAAAGAAATTGAGAGCATATTTCTGATTTCAGAACTATTTCTGTACTGAATGATCTTCACTCATAAATCACATTTTCACATTCATATGAATAGTTTTTGATTTTGAATGACTCATTCTGGTTAGTAAAATGGAATAATTAGATATTATAACCTTTACATTACTTTACATTACATTAGACTTTTTTTATGTGAACTGTAAAAGTATTGTAACTTTGTCATAGTTACTCCACAGTTTGAATACAATATGACAAATCACGATACTGTACATCGTCACGTGAGGTTGAAACAGAGTATACAAAACAAAACTCACATCTACTATGTCGTTCAGAACTTCTTCTGTGCTGAACCTCTCCTCTGATTCTTCGCATATCAACTGGATCTGAAACATTTGAGTGAGTGAAGGAGAACATCATGCGTTTTAAAGAAGAACGATTATGTGGACTAATCCCGAAGCTTCGGTCCTTTAAACTGCAATTCATTTTTCAATCGCAATGTAAAGGATCGGAGCGTTGGGATTTGTTCACATAATTGTCCTTCTCCAAGTACGTGTTGAAGTTTCCCGAATACCCCAAAAAGCCCCATTTTCCTCAAAACGAACGAAAAATGCCAAATTGTGATACAGAATAATGACATTTCATGTATATCCTAAAACATGTAACATTGGTGAATATTCCCGACTTACTCGTGTGTTGTTAGTACACTAATCATCTTAATAAAACCGCTATTATAAAGCTTAGACGGCCGAACCAGGTGATCAGCAAAAAGAACTAAGGGTAAAAGGAACCAAGCATGTGATAAAAGGAACTAAGGTTAGAAATTAGACAAAGCCGGAAAGAGTACTACTTTATCGGGTTTGACTATGTTCTGTCCTGTGGAACGATATTTCTGAAAACTTAATTCCTTTTTTCATAATCTTAGTTCCTTTTACCCTTAGTTCCCCCCTAGTTCCTTTTGCTCTTAGTTCCTTTTGCTGTTGGCCGATAAACCTGCATATATTTACTGTAGCAAGGCTGTCTGATTTATGGAATATAAAACATGGGCACGTGAAAATCATCTTGTTTCTATAATTTCATATACAAATATAGTTTATTCATTTGAACAGTATTTATATTTACGCGTAATCAACGGAAACAACAATCGCATAACATCGTCTGGTGATCTTTAAGTACAACTGTTGCCACACTGAACCGCGCTTAAAAAATGAAAACTTTCAATTCTGAAAAAAATATCTCTCACTCAATAATCCAGTAAAGTACTAGAATCGTTATGTAATCTGAAATGTTGAAGGTAATTGGAGGGCAGAGCAAACTTTCAGCAGCGTTTTTCGAACCACAATATTCAATCCATACACCAGCAAGGTTGTCCGAATAGTCAGAAAATTTCGAAAAACGGACTACTTTTCAGCCGAAAACATGAAAATCGGTCTACTTTCGATGAAAAATTGTAAATTTTCACTTGTTCACATATGAAAACGGTTTACTTTTTGTCGCTTAGTCAGACCTTACTGGTGTATGATTCAATCATCGGAGCACTTGATATGCCTTCGTTGACCATATAATTGTCTCAGTCCAGTTAGCTAATCGATTTTCGGTAACTCTTTTCAGTTTACATGGGTAGGAGATCCAAAACCCAAAGGTTAACAAATAACCGGGTTGAATGAAGAATTTGCCGTTTAATAGTCAAACGAAACTGTATGGACAAATAACCAAATGTTTCTCACCTCAGTACCGGTGGTGGGTACAAGATTGATGATTTGCATGGTCTCCGCCGCGGTGAACTGAAAACAACGATTATACTAACAAACCCTCTGTGAGGCGACTTTAATCTCTACAAAAATGTATTGAAAATCAGGTGTTCTATCTGGTGACTGAACTACAGAACTGGATGAATATTGACCTTTTCACCAGCCAAGGCGACGTATTTTGAATTCAGAGAAGTTCTGAATCTTTATTTGACGATTGTCGAATATCGGGTGCTTTCATGAACAAATGATACTTAGAATGAGATACAAATGACAAATGATCCGATTCTCATTTTTGGATGCCAGAGAGATTTACAAGAGGGTTGGTTAATGGTTGAATGGCGCGAAATTCGCGTTTCTTTGTGAATTCGGCCACGTTTCCTTTATCATCTAACTTGCACTACTGCTTCAAAACTCACATAACTTGCGTGTTACCTATCTGTTTTACTCGCAAATAAAGAGAGAGAAAAAAAACCAACAAAGTCGCTCCACGTTTGTAACAAACTACGAACTTGAAGATCATAATACACCAGTAAAGTTCGACTAATCGACATAAAGGAGTCCTTGTTTTGATGTAAACACGTGAAAATTGATGATCCTCCAAACGTTGACTGATTATCTCATTTTCTGGCTATTCGGACAACTGTACTGGGGTTGTGGAATTGTCGCCAAACTTGATGAAGCGAAATTACCGAAACCGAGACTTCCCGCGGTTTTTAGAGCAAAGGGTACTATAATTTTAGAACCTTCACTTTCCAAGGTAAAGTATACATGTTATAAAACGCGGCTCCGAAATCACATAAGCGTGTGGGTTGCTCACAGCTTCTCGCGCAATGCACATAATACTTGTGAAAGTTACTTTAGATCATAAGCAAAGGAAGCCGAGCTAACACGTTCGAAAGTATGCTTTCAGTCAAAATATCACATGATCACATTGACGATTGACTAAATGTGGAACATGAAACAAATATATACAGTGCATGAAACATTCGGCTTACTTTAAAACTGCAACAGAATCTTAAGTACTACGATTTGATCCAGTATTAACTTTTAACAGACGATACAAGAGGGATAAACATTTTTCGACTTCACAACAAATATAAATATAATGCGTGAAACATTTCACCCACCTTAAATTTGTCGACGTTTTTGATTAATGATCCAATTTGGGCAGCGGATTGACGTACGGCGGGAGTAGTCTTTAAATATTTCGTGGCCTGAAATGAATAGATCAATAATCAGAATATAGATTCTCTTAAATGTAGATAAAAAGTATCCGCGTTACGTTGAATAATAATTTGCGGATAAGAGCGTGAAATTGAACAAAATTTTCTAAATATATACCCGCTACGTTTGAGGCAACCAGTTCGAAGCGATCACTGGAGAACCGAACCGATCGAACCGTTATACGGAACCGACCGGTTCTCCGGTAAATGCTTCGAACCGAACCGGGATTCACTCATTACCACTTATTTGTTTAATTCATGATTAATAACGGTTCGGTTCGGAGCATTCACTGGAGAACCGGTTGGTTTAGAAGTCGGTTCAGTCGGTTCGGTTCGGTTCTCGAGTGATCGGTTCGGTTAGGGAAGGACACGGTTCTCCAGTGAATTGGCCCCATTTCCTTTATCATATAACTTGCACTGCTACTTTAAAACTGACATAACTTAAGGTTCGACTTTCCGTTTTACTCGCAAATAAAGAGAGGAAAAAAACTGACCTCATAGGCAATTGTGGATAGAACTTTGGAGCGTTTTCCCTTCGACTTTTGAGCTTCAGTCTTTTTCACCTCATTCAAAACTTGTAGAACCTCGTAGTTGGAAAGAAGTGTGACTCGATTGTTCAACACTTCCATCCTGCTCAAATACAGAATAAAGATATTAAATATTATTGTGGCGAATTCTTTATTTAACCCGGTATTTAGTTAACCCTAGCAATTAACCATTAACCGGGTTTACCTGGTTAAACCCTTGGTTGTTAACCACTTGGTAACCCAAAATTTCCTCCAAAACACGTTGTAAAAGAGGGTTACAAATGGGTTAACGAAAGGGTTAACCAGGTTAATGGTTAACTGAGAGGGACCCGACACTACATCTACAACACAAACTGCTGTTTTTTAGGCGGTTTACACATCCAACCAGGTTGCATGCAACCAAAATGCAACCAAGTTGCATGTGTTAAGAAAATTTGGTTGCTTTCGGTTGCTTTTCAAATGCAACCAAACACTCATTTTTTGGGCATTTTCCTGTTTTTAATGCAATTTGGGTGCTTTGGTTGCATTTGGAAAGCAACCGAACTGTCTTTACACATGCAACCCGGTTGCGTTTTGGTTGCATGCAACCCGGTTGCTTGTGTAATTGGCCTGTTTTTTATTCATCTGTGTCAATATTTCGCAATCTAATGGTTCCATCATTTTCATTTTATTCTCGAAATTCTTCAATTAGTTGAGAGGGTTAACGAAATACCGGGTTCCTTGCGGAATTGACCTATCCAAATACCCATCCCATTGATTTTGAATTGTGGAAGAACGCTTATTAAACCGCGATGAAACATTTGAGTCCACTCTAAACTAAGCTACGATAAAAAATACAACTTTCACGGCAAGTCACGTGAAAACCGATTACGCGACAAACCCCCCCCCCCGCGTCGCGGTCGGACAATCCCCCCCTCTCTCGGACAACTCCCCCCTCAACCTATTTTAGACTAGTTATGGTTATTTTCTGCAGTAAACTTATATTATTCAAGAAGATATAGTTCATAAAAGCTCTAAAAGATGATAAGCATTCGCATAACTAATGTAGTCATTATTAATAGCTCAAAAATGACATAAAACAGTCATTACCCGAAATCCACTGAATAACTTAAGTTTTTAACCTCAATTTAAAGATAAAGTTTTGGCGTTGAAAATCTTCATATACATGCTTACTAACAGGATGAGTCGAAATGTAATCAAATTCAAAGCATGTTCGATTGACAGCCATATTTTTAGAGAAAAATTAGAGGGGGGAGTTGTCCGCGCAAAGGGGGGAATTGTCCGACCGCAACGCGGCGGGGGGGGATTTGTCCGTAAACCGTGAAAACCCTATACTATTCACGTTACGTTGCGTGTAAAATAAAACACCAAAAGTACAATTGAGCTGAGACAGACAGCTAAAACAGCACATTTTTCATACCAAACAATACCGTTTTCATTTACGTTTTATATTTATTCAAAAGACCACATACATATTTATACAAAAACAAATGTAACGAAAGACTACTTAATTAGTTAGTTGTAGCAGGAGAGATGGATCCACTTTTCATCCAAAACATTCTCTCACAAATATTCGAACATCAAAAAGAGAGAACATTGAGATAAACATCTCAGATTGAAGAAAGTTAACCCATCACTCATGTCTACCATCTAAAATTACAATATGTATACAATACGATACCTAGTATAACACAGTTGAATGCGGCACTGTTAATATATAAGTAGGCATTATATTCTTCTCTCTCTCTCGTTACCTAACTGTACACAATCAACAATTACACGTCATTTCTCATAAATGAACCGAAATAGAAGTTAGTCAACTATACAGGATTTTGATAACTAGACCATTAGATACTTATGTTATCAAACAAGCTGAACAATTACAATAGTGAATGAACAATACAGTTCATAAAAAACAGAACGGGTGAGCAGTGTGAAACATTGAAGCGCATAAAACAAGTCATTAGTAGGAACAAGTGTTAGATGATAATAGAAATCTGTTCAGAAATTTGTCATACAACTTTTGGCGAGTAGAAGGAAAAGTGAGCTGTGAGCAGTTAGGTATCACCGAGCGCCATTCTTTTCCTATTCAACGCGGTTTCAACCACTTAACATCGGTAACTAGTTCGAAACCGTTCGGTACGGTTTTGTAACCCGAAAACCTCTACTAGACGGTTACTCCATAGTAAAACCCGCTGAACGTGAAATCAGCCTGAAGAACGTGATCCAAAAAACGACTAATCACAAGGTTGAAAGATACAAAGTGAAAGGGAAAAACGTCGTCGTGTGGCAAGTAGATCACGAATGACAGGATGACCTTTGATCTCACAGTTTGACCACCATTTTACCGATATTTCGCCCGGCCATCATGTCCACAAACGCCTGAGGCGCGCTCGACAGACCGTGGTACACCGTCTCCTTACCCTGAAACATTTGAGTGATGATGATAAAAACACAAACGAAGAGAACAAATTCACCCGGAACGTAAAATTTAGCAGAGCCCACAAATTCTAGTTAGACAGAAAATACGGAGATCTAGTAGTTAACATGAACACAGAACCGAAACTACTCAACATCTAACTGGATTATTGGATGAAGAACCAGGATTCCAGGAACTAAGTCAACAATTCTGCTGTGTTTGTAGACCAAACTACAGGTCAAAGTTCAAAGTAGATCAGCCTCAAATACCCAACGTTACTACCATATACCCACAGGCTCAGACAACATTTTCCAAAACTCATTTCTCCTGAGAAAAGTGATACTCTGTGGCTGATAGGCAAATTTGAAAGTCTCCCAACAAAAATGAGAAAAAGTGAACTAACCTTCAACTTTCCCTCCTGCAACCATTGCGACAATTGAGCCACAGCGCTGTCCATCTCATCCTTATAGGCCAGTGTCAGAAAGCGATCTCTGCAAATAAGACGAGTATATAAACATGCTGTTCTTAGACGGAGAACACCTTTCCTCTATCTAAATGTATGAATATTTCTATTTCGAATCAAGAAATATAGCTACAAATTAGCATATGTTTCAGCCTTAGCCAGACTGCGTTAGGCCAACCTTTCCGTACTTGAAATTCGGGTAAAAAAACGTGACCATCCCATTTACCACTAGCTTTAGTAGTCAACTATAAGAGGGTTCGATTGATGTGTTTGACGTTTTATCCTATGGGCGTATTCAGATCAAACTAAAATTTGTTGGAAACCTTCACACGTGGAGATAAATAATATACCTCGTAATGTGTCGATCGCAAATAATCTGCGCGGTCTCTGGTGGAATCGGGGGTGGATACGGTAGATCCGTGTTGTAGACGGCTATCTGACCACACAGCACAATACGACCTCCGTCTCGCATCTGAAAAAAAAAACAAATAAACAATCAACAATCAACAAACAACAACAACCAAATATGTGTTATTAGGTCGTATTGTCTCCATATACCAGTAAGGCGACAAAAAGTAGTCCGTTTTCAGATGTCAAATCGTGAAAATTTATGATTTTTTTTATCAAAGGTAGACCGATTTTCTCCTTTTCTGAGAAAATGTAGTTCTTTTTTCGAATTTTTATGACTATCCGGACAACTTTACTGGTGTATGATTGTCTCGCATCTAAGAAACAGTAATCATGCACCGCCGAGGGTCTCATATTCGTTTTAAAACTTCGTGACCCCTACCCCTTTTTCGGGCCCTGACCCCTTCAAAATGTGTTATTTTTTCTTATATTCTGTTTATTCACTGCTATTTTGTATGAAAATTGTCAGTTTTTGATTAGCGACCCCTACTTTTAATATGAATTTGTTCGCAACCATCTATCCCATAAGAGGCCTTGGCGGTGTATGACAGCAATAAAAGAGCATTTCTATATTTTTTTAATAAAAATAACCAATTGACCGGTTAGCTAGCTGCAAACATTTGAGGTCCTTTAAGCTGCAATTCAAAAATGTACTGCACTTTAAAGGACTGAACCGTTGCGATTGGACCGCATAATCGTCGTTCTTTAAGATTGAAACACGTTAAAATCAATTATTTTCGTAAATCAAAGAGAAATCCCAGAGATGGAAACGGGTCGTTTATAAAGAAAACGTGTAACATTCGAGCGCACGAAAATCTGAAAATCTTTCCGTTTCACCAATTTTCATGTGCTGTCACCGGGTTTTCACTCATTTTAGGTTCACATTCACCTTCATTCGAATTCAATTACAAAACGACTCTTTAATAATACTGATAATAATAATAATAATACCTTCTGTATAACCGCATCACTGACAAATCCGCCCACATTGTCCCAGTAGATGTCTACTCCATTGGGGGCCAACTGTTCCAATCTCTCGCCAACTGCTTCCGCTCGATAGTTGATCGCCCCGTCTAGACACACTTCGGACGTCTGAAACATGCAGATGCAGTAAGATCATACTTCCCTAAAATTGTTCGACTAACCATAAAGTTCGAAAAACCGACCCCCTTTTGCGGCAGAATTATGGTAATCTGACTGCTTTTGATGCAGGCACATATCAGAAGTCTGGAACACTCAGATGCGCAACGTGTTTCGACAAGTTTCCTGGGGTTTCCAGAACTAATCTGCATTCAAAACATTCCTCTTGATGAAAACTTGCAAAACACATCATTCACTTAGAAACGTTGTCCAAATTCTAAATAGCTGGAGTGTCTGAAACACTCCGATGCAGTAAGCAAGATCTATAAATTTTCGTACATTTTCACACTATAACTCTATAAACTTCGAATTTCACGAATTGGCTTCACTTTTCCAGATTCAAGCGAGCTTGTCCCTCAAAAGTTCACATTTGTGTCCACTATCGGTTCCCAACATCCCAACCAATGACCAGTAAAACTAAAAGAACAACTTGACCCCATAGGTAAAAAGGGGTCCAACCGGGCTCTTCAAAAGTAAAGGGGGTCACTATGGTCAGGGGGTAAAAAGTGCAGGGGTCACTACAGGGACGGACACGAATTGGTTGGATTCCGGACTATTAGCCACAAATTTTTAATTACACCCTGCATTGGAATAGACGACCATCAGAATGGCACCTAGGGATAGGGAAGGGTCATGCGTCGCAAGCTTGTTATAACTGCGGTAGCTTTTTTAAGTTTGAATCTCACCGCCTTGCAAGAATAGCTTCAATAGACGCCAAAAATTGATTATCGACCAAATTTGATGAGCAATGTATCATTTGAAAGGAAAATGTTCGGAGAATAGATTTCGAAATATACTTTTAAATGGTTGTAAAAAACTTGATTGCAATAGTTTCAGTAGTAAGAAAATCATGAAATCTGGCAATAAATATGTAGATACATAACATTGTTACTCTTTTGTTATACCATACAAATGGCTAAGTATACTAGAAGTAAATCGAATAGTCACGTGAAGTTAGCATTCTAATGAGGAATCCTGCACTTTGTCATTGCACGTTTCTGGGTTTTGCCGTGTTTAACATGTTTCACGTGACTTTGCGATTGACTGACAGTACACATGGGTACAACAAAAGAGTAACATGTTATGTACAAACCTATTAGAAATATGGCTAGAAATATCATCACATCGAGGCAACAAGAAAGAACAACAAGAACGTTAAGTGAAGTTATTATTATTATCACTAACTCAGTCAAGCATGCAAAATGAGGATGATTCCAAATTTAAAGTATGTATAAATGAGAGACAGAGTTCAACGCGAGCTAGAATTTCGGAATTGAAAAAAGGCAAAGTATTACACATTGCAATTGAATTACATGCAAAATGGAATAATCTCATTCTAAATGTTAAAGACTGCTTTGAGATGCGAAGTTTGAACTTTCATAATGAGTGGACTGTAATTGGTTAACACATTCAAGTATTCGTCTGACTACTGACTAGTAAAAAGGAAACTATTGCAACAACTTTTCATCATCAGTTTTTAAAACAAACTTTAGTAATCTAACCCCACTAGAACTCAAACATCAAACTGAAAACACAGAACAACAATTAGGAGTGAACCTTTGTGTTGCTTCCATAATTTATTCAAAACTACATCTTATGAGCGAATAACTAATACAAACCTCCATAGAACATGATTCTTCCTCTCATTATGTACACTGATTCTCATACAAAAACCGAGATGTAAGAGACTGATAGATATAGCCGCGTTTCTCTGTGTTTGGGCATGAAAAATAGCAAGCTACGAAGTGGAAGAGTAATTGCGGTGACACCGCGTTCTCAACAACAGCTTTAACAAATAAGGAACTCATGTCCTCGATTTAATACGGTCCGCGAATGATTCGCGTGAAAATAAGCGCGATACGCAGCGAATTAGTGCTGTGCTCAGAAAAAATTGCAGTGGGATACAGTGTCCCGCCACGAAAACGTTGTGGACGGAGCTCAATACAAGTTTGATCGCAAAAATTACTGTATGCGAGAACGCCGTGGTGAGTGCAAAGAATAAATGTCGAGCGATTGTGCTGAATGAATGATTATTTATCCAAGAGCCCGCCACGGCTCAATCAACCTACACTAACGTCTAAATGTGCCACAATTATCACGCTACTCATCACAATCAGTTACCGAAGGTTGGGAACGCACGCAAAGACGTCTATCATGAATAATTGATAACGATTACCAGAAAATAATTGATTCTGAAACTAAACTAAACTATCTCAAAACATTCAGAGAACGTAGTATACCATTTATTGTAATTCCTCTTCACTTTGTGATTTCAATGATATATTTTCATAATATGATTTCAACAGTTTCAAGCTTATCCTTCTTGCAAGTTCATTACCGGGCACTTGGTGGCTATCTGTGACCCCAATTATCTCCGACTGCCATCGAGAGCCAAGTTGTGGCTAAACTGTGGCTAATAGTCCTAAGCCCGAATTGGTTCAGGGTCCGACCCAATAGTTGAAAGTGAAGGGGGTCATTTGGCAACTCTTGTCAAAACGTGAAGGTGGTACCATCTCAGGATGGCACCTTTTTACCTATGCTTGACCCACCAAGTATTTGCACTTCTCTTCGGAGCCGCAGATTCCAATGATCGTTGAGCAGCCCTCTAATCGAGCAATCTGAAACACATTGCAGTACTTTGCGCATACACCCCTAAATTTGTTCGGATAGCCAGAGAGAAAAATATCGAAAAATGAGCTATTTCATTGCCGAGAACCAGAAAAGTTGTTCATTTCTGATTTTTCACGGGTTTCTATCTTAAAAGAACTCCTCGAATAGTCGAACCTTACTGGCGTATGTTATTGATATAATGGTAGAAGTAGATAACCAATAATCTCACCTGTCCAGCCAATATTCCACAACTGCCGGCCGCACCAGAAATACACATCGTTTGCGGTTTCGAGCCATCAATTTGGGCCTGCAAAGACGAAATTATAGAGGGTACTAGGTACAATATCTTTCTCTCCTTCTCTCTCTCTCTATCTCTGACTCTTCACCATCCAGGTTCCAGGAATAAGTCATTCAAAATTAAAAGTCATTAAAGTGAAAGTCATTTAAAAGTAAAAATCATTAATTCACTTTTAGTCAGGATTTGAAAAAAAACGAAAATTTTGGAGAACTTTATTTCTGATTCTCAACTTTTTCTGTACTTAATGACTTTTACTTTAATGACTTTAAATTTTGAATGACATATTCTGGTTGCCCACTATCCACGATCGCGGATCAAAGAGGGAATATGGCGATCCACTCCACGTTCCTGAGCCTCTGAAACTGGGCAAATTCTTTAACCCGGTAGTTAACCCTAGCAGTTAACCATTAACCGGGTTAACTGTTTTCATACACCAGCAAGGTTGTCCGAATAGTCAGAAAAAAGTCGAAAAACAGACTACTTTTCCGCCGAAAACATGAAAATCGGTTCTCCTCTGATGAAAAATTCTGAATTTTCATGTGTTCACATCTGAAAACGGCTTACTTTTTGTCGCTTAGTCAGACCTTACTGGTGTATGACTGTTTTGTTGACCACTAAGTAACCCGTAATTTTCCCCGCCTTTTGTTAACCCACCTGTAACCCTCTTTTACAAGGTTTTTTTCGGGGGAAATCGAGGACCGGGGTTACCAAGTGGTTGACAAAAGGTTAACCAGGTAACCCGGTTAATGGGCAACGGCTTGGGTTAACGAAATACCGGGTTAAATAAAGAATTCACCTGTATTTTCGTCAGAAAAATCATGCTCTATGGTTTGAAGGTCTATAAATGAACGAAACAGTGCAAACCTTTCGACCGACCCACCTTCTTTCTAGTTTCGACGCTTGTTTATAGCATCGTGTTTTCGTATAATAATTTAAGTCTTCTGGTATTTCTTGAAATTCATTTATTCTCATAAACTAACCTTTTTCCTGATCCCCAACAATGCCGTCATTCCAGAGATTCCGACGCACGAAAGAATAACCGAGGGGGAGAAACCGGGCGGTAGATTCACCTGGGAAAAGAACAATTAACATAAACAACAATAACAAGGCCACCAACCATTTTTAGTAAACAAAATGACCAGAACAGCAACAGAAATCCTAATTGAGCACATAAACAGAGTCAAATGCTCAGTTTCCCTCGTGAAACATTCACCTGATTCACCCTTCCTTCACATGAAACATTGAGGATGTGTTCATACACCAGCAAGGTCTGACATTGGGACAAACTGGGTTTTTTGAATTGAAGTTTTTGCATCACAAATGAACATATTTTTGATTTTCAGATAGAAACTATGCTAAAAACAAAACAAGTTTATAAATTAATTGGTATGCTTATTTGTCACCCACAACAACACAAGCCATGAGGTCAAAATGCCTTGAGGAAGCATATAAATTTTAATAGCGCCTATTTCAGAAACATGAATTCGTGAAAAGGCCTTGTTGAAGCCTTGTTGTTGTTGTTTTTTGATTTTTCTGACTATTCCTTTACTGGTGTATATGTATATAAATATAAGCAATGTATATTTTTAAAACAAACGACTATCACGAAATTACCTTGACCAAATCCGCCACGTGAGTGTACGTAATAAAATTGATTTGTATAAAACCAATGTATATTCAAAAAACATACTTTGACCAAATCCGCGTAGTCAGCGATGAATTTCCGTGTCCAGGGCCATAAATGGGCGCATGACGTCACGATATCTCCCTCAACCAGGGCACAATCGGGACCGGCCACCTGGGAAAAAAGATTTTTGTAATTAAAAAGAGTATTTGTAATTTTCAACTTGTTTTATACATTACAAATGATTACATTGTATGTATACGGCTACCTGGAAAATAAAAAGACATGTATTTGTAATTTGCAACTTGTTTTATTCAGTACAAATGAGAACACTCTAGTCATACACCAGTGAAGTCTGACTATTCGACAAAAAAGGAGTCTGTTTTTAGATTCAAACACGTTAAACTGAATGATTTTGCATCAAGAACACACGTAGGGCGACTTTGTTGGATGGTTCATTGATTCACCTTCTCACGATTTTTTTTAAATGAAGATCTCAAACTACCCCAATTTCAAAAATTGTCGAGCTTCACTGTTGAAAACTTTATTTGTCTTGCAGTTTTTGAGCTTATCATCCAGATAAAACACCCAATTTTCAATAAACTTTTGTTGACAACAAAGTCGCCTTATGTATGATCAAGAACAGGTCAAATTCTCCCGAACAAAAACGAAGAAAAGTTGAAGGTTTTTCGAATTTTTCTGAATATTCGGACAATTCCACTGGAATATGAATGAGCCCCAGACATACCTCAACTAGTCCGACCCCCTCTAGTCCATCCACCAATTCGCCCGGCTGATATGGACACAGATAGTCGACGCCCGTTGAAGGATTCATACGACAACGCTGAAATATATAAAGGGAGGATGAAACATTGAAACACACATCGACCGTAGAAATCAGTCGGAACTGACTCGTTTTTGATTGAAAGACATTAGCATTTACGAATGCACATCCTAACTAGACAACAACAACAACAACTAAAATTACTTGATGGAGAAACCAGTCTTCAGAAAAAATCTGGCTAATTGAAATACAAGTGTCCTACCCCCACCCCCAGTGATGTATAATGCGTGAAAATTTTTGAAAAACGTACATTCCCCACTGCATATACTCCTCTACATTCAACAATAATTGAAATCAACAATAAAATAACTAATTGTATCAATAACAACAACCCCCTACTTGTGTGCGAGGTCCACGGATAGGAAGAGTCCGGTTTTCAATGTTAACACATGCTAATTAATGATTTCGCATCAAAAACAAACAAATTGTTTCGTTTTCGGCAAAAATATGGTCCGCTTTTCGATTTATTCTGAGTATTAGGACAACTTTACTGGGGTATGACAACAACAACAAATAATCAATAACCACCTACCTGAGCGGGGTCAACCGAAAGGAAAAGAGTTCGCACGAGGCATTGGCCCTTCATCAATTCAGACGACATTGGCTCGTGGCACGGCTCACAACGGAAACAATCGGCGGTCGGCACGGCATTCTCGCCTGGAAACATCCGACGTAAAATTGCAGATTCACAAATCGATAGAAAGCAAACAAAGAATAAAGCTTACATTCCGAATAAAGTACATGCACTAGTAAGATCCTAGTACTCGACAAAAACTATTCCGTTTTTAGATTGAAACACGTGAAAATTAACGATTTTGCATCAAAACCCCTTTTCCGACCATCAAGTAGTTTTTGTGGCTATCCGAACAACTTCACTGGACACGGTGAGACCGCTCGACAAAAACGGTCCAAGTGAAAAAACAGAGGAAAGACAAAACCGCACCGCGTATAATGCACGAGCGGTTTTAATAATGGAGCGCACTTTCTGATAAATTAAATGCAAATTTCAACCAAGCATCGTGCCAAAAAGCTACAGTACATTTTTTCCGCGCGGGTACGCGCCCTGTCTAGGCTGATGACCGGCCGCATTTCAATTGGCGGGGTAAGCCGTTTTTCAACTGCGGGCAAAACTCCAAATAATTGGGGAGCGGTCTCACCGTGTGGAGACGAGGTCCTTGAGAGGTGACTATTCTACCAAAACGAACCCATTGTAAGAATATATACGTCAAACACGTAGGATTTTGTATGAAAACGGACCAAATACATCGACTTTATCAAAAATAATAATGAAATAAAAAAAATAAAACCAACCTGGTCTGCGCACGAAGACTACCCTCTCATTTCCCGGGCTCGCTACATCCATTTAATCACACAGAAGACTCTAGTCAAGAAGAGAATTTACCTGTGAACAAAACTAATGTGTTGATAATTAATAAATACAAACAAAATAAATACTTGTAATACAAAACTAATACAATGTGTTTGAGGAGTTGTCTACAAGGGTTTAAATCAAGAAAGAAAGCGTACTGAATGCACTGCACAGAGATAATGTGAAAACAGCAAATAAACATAAACTGGTTAATGTTGGGTAAACGAAATCCTGAGTGTTATTCTAGAGAGGAACTGAGAGACAAAGTTCAAAACTATAAAATTTGGGGTTTATACTATTAGAACAGATGTTCGCAACACTAAAATGCGCAAAAAGAATCCTACCAGAAATAATATGCCTTAAATCGAGTATGATAGAAGAAGATTATTAAAATAAAATAGGTAAAAACTATTGAAAAAATACCTACATGTAATCTCATAATAGTATGATCAAACTTATATACTTTAAATAACGGCGTAGTGTTATCAACAGCAGGCTGAACGTACTGACTTATAGAAGACGCAAAACATTTGATTGCGACAAATCGCGTACTAAAAAAATCCAAACTAGAGAACGAAATTTTCCAAGAATCACCAATTTTAAAATGTATCAAACTATATTGCGCTTTAAAACACATAAATAGTTGATTATTGGGAATAAAAACAACGTACACTCCAAAAAACCAAGCTTAAACTAGGGAAATACATTCTGTAGGCGTAAATTTAGACCGAAAACCTGAAAGATTGGTCAAGTTCACTTGAATGTTTTTCTCAAAACAGGGGGGCCATATGGCAGACATAAATCGATATATTGTTTGCTAGTGAATCGCCTGGTTGGCGCCAGAAATGAATGATATACTTACCTGATTAGCCAGCTTTCACTGACCTCTAGATATAAAGAAAATTTAGATTCAAAATATTAATATAAGTAAATGTTGTTCGTAGTTAAAAGTAAGCATAGGTTCAAGTTACAATTGTTATGAAATTAACCTTGAAAAATGATATTTTCCTGTACTCACCACCTTTTCATTCGAAAATATAAAGTTGGAAATGAAACCATAACAAAAAAAGGCACACAACAACTGAACACTTGAACAGTTTACTAATTTATTCATGCAAAAAAAGACATCGTCAAATCACGCAATTTTCAATAACAACAAGTAAATGGATCAATGTTTAGAAAAGGCGCTGCAGCAAATGTACGTGAAAAACGTGGGATTGTCCTTGACAAAACACCAGCTGTGCTACCACGTAGTGCACGCCTTTTGCAACGCATTTTCAGTAGAATCGACTTAAGTAACACACACTAACACAACTTCTAACGGGGTCTAGAAAGAAATTACACACGTGAAGACACTCTCTTCGCACGTGTTTTCACGTGAAAATGACCATAATCGTGAAAGACCAAATGTACATTCTAAATGATAGGAATGTGCCTCTAGCAAGTACTAAATCAGCAGAACAAACAAGTGCAAACGGGAGAATCTACTAAAAAGCAAGATAAGGGAGACAACAGTACACAGAGCAAAACATGACCGACTCTAAATCGAGCCGGACCCATAACAAAAAAAAGAATAAAAGACAATACAAGACACTGAGTGACACCAGTCAAATGAACTTTAGAATGAGTCGTTTTGAGTGTAGATCAAATATATATGCCATGCATACCTGGATGAATCTAAGACAATTCTACTATAGAAAGAACGCTGATGTGATGAAAAAAAAACACATAATTAGTTTTGTTGTTTTAAGTTTGAACTAATGCAGTTATTCTAGAGCAATCTCGGAATACAATTCTCTGAAACTTCTTGTTATAACGCTCCCCACCTACACATTTTGGAACCATAAGGAAATCTCAAAAGAGTTGTCATATCGTTTGTACACCCAAATGTTTCACGGGCAACATCAAAGACGCTAAGATGACAAGGTTACAGCGGTACCTAGATTCCACCTATTTGCACTCGACAAACCCGTACTGATTTCACCACCATTAAGGAAACCCCCTTAAAAGTCAAGTCAATCAATACATAGGTTTTGCACAAAAACTAGCTGGCAGCCTACAAAAACATTAATACAACTGACCCGCTTAATTCCAAACTACATCTTCTAACTGTTCTAAGAGTCAGTAAAGAAAAAGTCACTCGCGACGAAAAAAAAACTAGGAAAACATGAGATTTACCATAAACTTTACGGAACAACTTCTACATAAGCGGGCCTCATACACTCATAGGTAAGGCAAGGAGGGGCCTACGCATACATACACTTATTATTATATTTTTTCTGGTTATTAGAGCTTGATTACTGGATAATGTTCATGGATGCTCGGGGGCAAATCGTTCTTCTTGGGTGGTCCCTTCGTCCCCTTTTATTCCCATTCAGTGGTTCCAGGCGGTTTGCTGGTCAGATCGATCATAACTCGAGAAGTTCCCAGAACTCGCTTCATTATTCCGTCTGCCATGGCGAGAACCGACTGAAAACACACGCATTTATCCCTATAAACCACTGTGACAATTGACCGCGGGATCGGTTGGTGAATTCTTTATTTAACCCGGTGTTTCGTTAACCCTATTAGGTAACCATCAATTGGGTTACCTGGTTAACCCTTTTGTTAACCACTACGTAACCCAAAATTTCCCCGGAAATACACTGTAAAAAAGAGCTACAAAGGGGTTAACGGAAGGGTTAACCCGGTTAACGCTTAATGGTTAACTGAGAGGGTTAACGAAATACCGGGTTCCTTGTGGAATTGGCAGGATCGGTTCGATTAAGTTCGGTTAACGGTTTTCGAGCCATACTTGAAGACGCGCGAATCTGCTTGAAAATTAACTAGAAATTCTGATCTCGAAAAAGTCCCTGTCCTGAAGGACTGTGAAATGTCCAAACTGGTTATGGAGATTGACGAACCAGATTACTTGATGGACCGAAAAAACGGGTTTCTTACAGAAATGATCATAATGGCTCCTTACGCAAAATACCGGTATTGAATCAAAAAAAACAATTGCGCCTTTTCTCAAATAGAATTTTTCCGGCCAATTCCACAACATGCGTAAAATACCCCCTTATTCTGATATTGGCTGATGTTCACTTTTGCCCGATTCTAATTGTGCCATGATCACTTTTTGGGGTAAATGTTGAAAGTTCTAGGCAAAATTACTATTAGTTTGCGTTTTCGGAGCTGCTCATACTCACTTTTAGGGCTGCCAATGTTCACTTTGTTCGCCCCGATTCGGAACTTTTCCAAGTATGTTCCACAAGGAACCGGGCATTTCGTTAGCCCTATCAGTAACCCTAACCGACCTGGTTAACCCATTTGTAACCCTCTTTAATAATGCATTTCGGGAGAAATTTGTTTTAGACTACTCAGGAAAGAGTATTGATGTCTGATCGTACCTTTTCCGGAATATGTTGCCCGGGAATGGCCGCAATTCCGGTCATGAAATCGGCCGTAATAAATGGTCGAAGGACAAACGAGTGCTGATACGAATTCGGCTCTGTCAGCGGGTCACGATCCATATGCACAGGAATCATTACCACAGGCATCTGCGAGAAAAAAAGTATTCAAACTGGTTTTTCAAACTCTACAACTTTTTATGCGATGTCTGCAGGAAAACACTAATCAAATTGTATTTTTGAAACTTTACAACTTTCTGATCAACATTTGATGCAGTTTTCATGTGCTCAGAAGCACTAGGATCCTCACTACCGACATCAAAACAAATACATAGTCTTCATCTATGTGATGTGGCCTCCTACAGTATCATATTGAAACTTCCGAGGCAATTTTTGAAATTCAAAAAATCAAAAACACGTGAAAACGCGTGTGTCTTCTACCTGTTGAATCTTCTTTCCGCAGTCAACCAACGAACTGTCCTTCTGCCCATCTGCATTTCGCCCGAACAACACATCCGTTGCTATTTTGTCGGCCTTAAAATGCAAAAACAGTTATTTAGTTAGTTGTTAGTTAGTAAATTTAGGATTAGGGTAGGGTGTCGATCCCTTAAAGTAGGACGATTATGTGGACCAATCTCGTGTCAATGGTCCTTTGAACTGCAATTGAGAAATGTATTGCAGTTTAAGGACTGAAGCGTTGCGATTGGATCACATAATTGTCCTTATTTAAATATTAAAAAAACCAACTCTATGTCTTGTTTTTCTACGTAGACGTGGTATGAAACAACTTTCGGGAACATTGACTTTTTACACCCCACCTTTCTGAATTGGTATTGCGTTTGGGGAATTGTAGTCTGACCCCCCCCCCACCGGGGGGTGATAATTCAATTTATCACTTGCAATACAAAAGTTTGAGGGTGGGGGGTAAAAAGTGAACATTTCCGGTATTGAAGTTCAGCCCCCCACTCGTTAAAGTTTGACCCCCCACCATTGAAGTTCTACCCCCCGCCGACCCAGGTGGGGGGTAAATAGTAAATGTCGAAGTTGATTTTTGACCCCCCCCCTCTCCTAGATTTTCAGGTTTTAGCTTGGGTGGGGGGTTGAAGTGCTACGGGGGGGGGGACTCAACTAAAGTGGGGGGCGATACTTCAATTTTCCCCAACTTTCATCTAGTGAACGTAATTGTAAACTCTGCTGTGTCTACATTCACAACTACCTAATTTATGACAAAATTCTGACTGTTTACTGCAACTATAATCACCCATCAAAGCTGTTCTATGCAACACTTTTTCTCCTTATCTTTACAGTTTCATTGATGGCTGTAATCTCGCAGCAAAGGTCAAATTCCAATTCCAAAAGGAAACAAACAAATTGGAACCAAGACTCATCAAACACTAAACTAGTTTCAGTTTTACCGTGTGCAACTGGCGTTCGGTTTAATTTCACAACAGTCAAAAACGAAATGATGTTATCAATTATAAATATGTAGTAGAGGATAATAGCAACACTTTTTCTCCTTATCTTTACAGTTTCATTGATGGCTGTAATCTCGCAGCTAAGGTCAAATTCCAATTCCAAAAGGAAACAAACAAATTGGAACCAAGACTCATCAAACACTAAACTAGTTTCAGTTTTACCGTGTGCAACTGGCGTTCGTTTTAATTTCACAACAGTCAAAAACGAAATGATGTTATCAATTATAAATATGTAGTAGAGGATAATAGCAACACTTTTTCTCCTTATCTTTACAGTTTCGTTGATGGCTGTAATCTTGCAGCTAAGGTCAAATTCCAATTCCAAAAAGAAACAAACAAATTGAAACCAAGACTCATCAAACACTAAACTAGTTTCAGTTTTACCGTGTGCAACTGGCGTTCGGTTTAATTTCACCGCAGTCAACAACGGAATGATATTAGCAATTATTAATATTTGGTAGAGGATAATAGTTTTCCGAAAGATAGGTGTTTCTAAATATGAAAACCTAAACTTTCATCTGTTATTTTCCCTATCCTACGTTTATAGCTGAAACGTTGCAAAATGTATTGCTACCTCACTGCAGAAAATGTGTTCAAACCTTTCGAAATGACATTTTCCTTTCGAAAAATCGAACAAGGCGTGAAAATAAATGACTTTCTCAAATATTTTTTTTGCTAACCTAACCGGGTTTCGGGAACTCATTTCCCTATTATCTGAAACAAAACCGGTTTTCCTTCTATCTCACGCCAGTTTCAACAATAACCGAATTTTAGTGCAACTGAGGTAACCCGATAATGGGTTACCCGAAAACCGGTTAGATATCGAATCTACCATGAAAACTGCCTAAACTGAACGTACCTTCTGCAACTTGGCCACTGTGGTCGTACACAAATACGTTGGAGTTATCGAGTGTACCGGGTGTTTCACCGTTGAACCAAACACGTAAACCACCCTGGAAAAAAGACTATCTAATTATTACAACTGGCCGTGAATCAATCAATGCATCAAGTCAATCAATGCACGTGAAATTCGGCAACATTGGCTCTAATCAATTCGAAAACCACTCCGTCTTGGATTACTAGTCAAGGAAACACGTTCATTTTGACGTTTTAAACTGGAAAGACATCAATGCTCGAATTATAGCCCTGCCTAAATGAAAATTCACAACACTTAACCCCCACAAACTCCTGGACGAATGATCAAACTGTTTTCATTTTGCATAGTATTGTGAGGTTCTTAGGTGTATAGGTGAAGGTGAGAACAAGCAATGAACATCGGAATCGAAAAAAAGATGGGTCTTTCAAATGGTAGATCAAAATCCCACGTACCTGTTCACATTGTGCATGAGCTTCGGGATGACCTGCGCGTATTGAGCCAACAGTTCCCACGGAATCGGTCGCTGCTCTGTGGAGAGAGCAGCCACGTAGGAGTACGATCTGGAGGAGATCAAATCAGTTTCCGGTGTAAGCTGAGACTACTATACAGTTGTAGTGTGTAGTTTGATCTCTGTACACAGCACAAATTACGAGTGAAAATCGTCAATCTGAATAGAATGATGATTGAGTTTTGTTTTAGTAGTATAAAAAATCTCAAAAAACTAAGAATTAAAGAAGAAAAATGAAGGACAGATGATGAGTAAATAGACCAAAAGCATGTTATTGATTATGTTTTATACAATACAGTTAAAATCTAAAACTGCGATTTAGATACTATGAAATGGTGTATTTCAGGGGAAAAAAGACATTAGGCGGGTGAGGGTTTGCACGACTAGTTGACAAACGTTTTCACATAAAATAGAACATTTGATCTACATACTCTTTCATCTGCGACAAATATTTCTGCCTTCGTAGTTATTTGATGAACACCCACAAACTAGCGCTACGATTTTCACTATGGATATAAGTTGATTGCAAACTCGACTATGGACTGGTGCGCGACTTTCCACTGCCTTTACAAGCCGGCTAGAAACATTCGAGTGTGCTTCTTAATCGCATCTGAACACAAGGCCTGAATAGTGTAAATGTACCCCCGTGTTTCAGTGTATCTATATATACCTGCTATCCCCCTGAACTCCGACACTTTTGATGGGCAGAAGGGTGGCCGAAATATCGAAAGTCTGCGCCAGAAATACGCCGGAACACCATCCAGACAACGCGGATAGAGCCTGTAACGGTGGAAATCACATAAGTTTAAAGTTTAAAAGTTAAATAATTCTCATACTTCAAAAGAAGATTTCTCAAATCATTGTTAAACAGATCGAAACATGTTCTATTTCCCATTTGTTTCCTGGAGTCGTATTGGATTCGACGTCAACTTCTTGAAACTCTTTTCCTGAAGGGAACATTCCAATGCAATCCAAAACAGGGCCAAGTAAAAACCATATACCAGTGAGGTCTGACTGAGCGACAAAAAGTAGTCCGTTTTCAGATGTCAAATCGTAAAAAATTATGATTCTCCATCAAAGGTAGACCGATTTTCTTCTTTTCGGCGAAAATGTAGTTCGTTTTTTGAATTTTTCTGACTATCCGGCACATCTTCACTAGTGTATGGTAAAGACATATTGCTACAGTACATCGTTAATGCATGAACATTGAAATCAGGCTACAAACTACAAATAAAATCAATAATCGATCGCCCACCTTCTCTCTAAACTCCTTTTCCGCGTCTCCCACTGGTTCTTTCGAGAGGTTGACCAGAATGTTCAAACTTCGATGCGTCGTCTCAAAGTCGGCACATTTGTACGGCTTCTGCAACACAATCAATTGCAAACTACATGTTTAGTCACGTGCAACGTGAAAAAACGTGTGCAAGCGTATTTGTAACAGCTGTAGCAAACTACAGTTATAGTATGCTACATACTTTAACGAAATTCGAAATCGTAAAACGAGCTCTCTATTAGGATGATCAAAAAATTTCAGGATATCGACGCTCCATACCTTACCGGCAAATGACTAAACGACATACAACAACTCCGAAGCAAACATGAATGTCCCACGTGATAGAATGTGTCAAACTTGATAGTTTTGCGTGGAGAAAATGCAAAGTTTCCCGAGTTGGGCACAAATTTAGCAATGTATGACCAAACTACAAACTCCAAATGACCCACATTTGCGCATAGGATGCGAATTGCGAGTCCGGGCCCGGGGAACGGTTGTCTCTGTACTAATTCCTCCGGCAGACCCAGACTGAAGCCCAACTCGCGCACCTCGTCCTTGTGGAAATCCTTCAGCGGCTCGATCACGCGACCCTGTTAAGTGGTGAAACATTCAGTCACAGTATCCATTCAATCATAGATCATACCCCCAGAAAAGTTGTCCGAACAGTCAGAAAAAAATCGAAAAAACGAACTACTTCTTTGCCAAAAACTGTAGAACCATCGAATTTTTGATGATCTTTTTAACCAGGGTAAATCGCACAACGGCCTATTTTTCGTCAAAAAGTCAAACATATTGGTGTATTATAACTACATCCAATATCCTGCCCACCATGTCCTAAATCAAATATATGGTTTTTTGTAGTAACCAATAAATGTAGATCAAAACCAACCGCAGCCCTGAGATTCCTGACTAGTTCCGTGTCATTGTGATGTGTTTTGATGGTGTCCGCGTGGCCGCTGGCGAGACAACTGGCGCTCTCAATTAGGTCAGGTCGAAGGGTCCCTTGGGCCAGGAAGTACTCAGACTGGTCCAGTTTCAGCTGCAATTATATGTTATAGAAAATATTAGAATATTTAATGAAACGGAGGATTAATAACCGTTTTTGATTACTAGAAAGACAGCGAAATAACCTAGGAAATACTCAGACTGGCCCAGTTTCAGCTGCAATACATAATAAGAAAATACAGTATGTAAACTATATTAAACTTTTAGAGTGGAAAAGTACATAAATTAGAAATTTCGAAAATCACATAAAAATGAACAATGCATTAAATCATTGAAGATCGGAAATACCGCCTAAGACGGTAAAGGTTGACCCAAGTGTTCGAACAAACAAACCTTATTCATAACCTTTACTTAGCCCATTTTCGAGTAAAATACATGAAACTTCATCATTTTGCATTGATTTCGGTAGAAACGCAGCCCATTTTCTTTTCTTTTCTGGCCGTACCGAAGTACGAACCATATCCATAACACCATAACCCTGACTGAAACGACTCCCATCTCGGCAAAAGCAAAACCCCAAAAATTATGTTGTTCCCCGTTTTGAGTAAACTTAACACCTAAATTTAGTCGACTTTGAGGTCAAAACAATCCCAACCTTATCCATAACTCTGTCCTCGACTCGTCAAGGACAAAGTTCAAAGTTTCTTTCTTTCTACCGTTTTTTGATCTACCATCAAAAATAGGACAAATCTCCCCATTTTGGTGAAAACTAGAATACGAACCTTCTCCATAACCCTGTCCTTCACGCGAATAAACGTGTTGCCGATGATCTGTCTCTTCGTCTCCGGATCCACCGTGTTGTCCAGCATAACTCCCCCCTTCTCTCCATTCACCGTGCCCTGCATGAAGTCGAACACACTGTTGTATCCTGCAAGTTGAATACTGTGATCTTTGATCTTTGACAAATACACAGAACGCTCGACATATAAAGATTAAACCGAAAGAATAGGGATTTTAAAGTGAGCTCAAGCATTAACATAGTCCAGTAAAGTTGTCATAAATAGCGTGAAAATTGGGCCAAATTCAGAAAAAAAAAGCCAATTTTTGTATGTTAAACCAGGCAAGCTGTTGAACTCAACTTATTGGTTTTTCACCAACCTCAACCAGGCCTAAGATCAGACTGCAAACTAACAGTACAATCAGAGATCAAACTACAAAAACTAACTGTGTACATGTAGATTGAGTGCATTGAGACTCGTGATAACCGCATCGGACTCATTGTATCGCATGAATCCATTGTCAATATGGATAGCGGTTATTCGATCCGCCCCGATTGCCTTATGCAGAAGAGCCGCACAAACACTCGAATCCACGCCGCCAGAGACCATCACCTGTAATGAAACATTGAGGTGAAGTAATGAAAGAACCGCGGATCACGTCTGAAACACTGAAATGAAGTAAAGAAAATAAATTCCCGGATCGCCTGTGAAACATTGAGGTTAATTTAATTAGAAAAGAGACCCCCGAATCACCTATACAACTGTGGTAAGCAAAGGACCCCGAACGCCCGTGAAACATCGAAGTGACGTAAGCGAAGAACCTCACGGATCGTCTGTGAAACATTGAAATGCATTAAAGACGGCACTGCGGGAGCCGATAAAAAAATAATTTTGACCTACCAAAACTTTCTTGTCCTTGACCGTGTTTCTGATCTCGTCAATACAGCCCTGTTCGCGACTTCCCATTGTGAAATCTCCCGCACACTTGGCGATTCGGAACAAAAAGTTGTCGAAGCTGAAAGAACAGAACGGAATGAGAATAGTGAAAAATTAGAAACAAGATGCTCAGTCCGGAGCCAAAATGAAGTGCAAATGCGAATCTCACAAGGAGTTCAGCTCAGAAAATGATTGAACGATAGAAAACATTTCTCGTGATAACAAAATTTCAGTGAGAGAAAAAAATACTACCGTGACTCATCTAACATCAAATCACACATTTTCTCAACAAAAACCAATGACACAATTCGAAAATCTGCCCGATATAAGCATATAAGCATAGGAAGAGCCACTATGGTAACTATTTTTTTGTGTATTTGGGCCACTTTAATTAATACACTCACATCGTTTTTCCGTTGACCGTCAAATCGACCTCTGGATGGAATTGAACACCGTACAGATTTCGCTCCTCGCACGCAATACCTGAAACTCCATCAATTAGGAAATGGCTTCACTTGAATGTTTCAAGCAGAGCTTTTAAGAAGAACACAAGACGAAAAGCGTTCAGTTCAACTGATTGCAATACTTGAAATTCCCCCCAGTACAGAAAATGCCATCGCGTTCACTTACGCAGATCTTTTACAATGCATCACTGAGCTTGGCATGCCTCAATCGTTGATTTTATAGATTAGAAATACCTAAAGCACGCTATGACAACTTTTGCACACTTGAATGTTTCACACAGAGCTTTTAAGAGGGGTGCAATATCAGGAGCGTTTCTTCCATGATATTCATTAGTTGCAATTTACATATTATGATATCATTTTTTCCCGAAGCGGCGAATTAAATATTTGACAAGCTTGTTTCTCTATTTAAATACGTGAAACTTCTTGATTTTCCATCAAAGAGAAAAGTTGTCCGCTTGCAACATTTTTCTCAATATTACGATTGTTTTCTGTAGAGTTTTGTACGCCTCCCATATGTTTGGTTAGTGTATACCTGCATACAGTCAGTTAACATTGGTACCCCTCCCATTCTCATCATATAAGATGTAACCCCTCTCTCTTTTTTGCTAATAACTTCCTTCTCCTCTTATCCATCACAAACAGACCATTCTCCCAGATAATACTACTTTCTCTTTCCATATTCATCCTGCTTCTTTCTCTCTCTATCTCTCTCTCTCTTTCCTCATTCATACTGCTTCTTTCTCTCTCCTGCTCTCTCTCTCTCTCTTTCCTTATTCATACTGCTTCTCTCTGTCTCTTCTCTCTCTCTCTCTCTGACATTGACAAAAAACGAACCAGCCACATGTCCCCCACTAGTCGCGACCACCCGAAAAGCGGGTGCCACCGTCGCAGCCGAGACCGAATCCCCGTGCGTCAACAACACCTAAAATACACACATTTATAGAAAATATATAAAACAAGAATTCGTTTTGTTCTCTAGAACAAAGTGTAAATCTGAAAATGCATTGCAGAGCGGTATGGTCTTCTGTAAAATTGTTAGCGTTTGTAGTAGTGAAGGTAGAAAACACAATACCAAAATTTGAAGTCATTACAAAAACAACAAAGTACGAAACTTTCATCTGGAATTTTGCGAATATTAATATAGATCTCTCAGATATCGTCAAACAGAAAGATGAAAAGGTATGACTATTCTACCAAAATGAAGTAGTTTTCTCTACTTCTCTCTCTCTACATACGACATAAGTTAAAAAGTATGATTGCGCATTAAAAATAGGCCAACGATCATAATGTTTAATGTTAGCAAAAAAGTATCCAGTTTTCTATAATTTTTCTGGCTATTTAGGCAACCTACTGATGTACTTTACACGTACCTTTTCTTTAGGTTGCATTCCGTGAAAGAGCGGACACGTGTTATCGATTGAAATCACGCACTGTCCATCCTCACGCACATATTCACGTGACACTGTGCCATTGTGACCCTTGTTCAACAACTGAAATCAAATAAGAAATCTTCGTCTACAACCTCAGACGCACAATTTTTCAAAAAAAATCTAAAAAACTATTCGGATTCGCAATGAAAATGGAAATACGCTCATAACAAATACTTGTAATACTGCCTGGGATCATTGATCGAACTCAAATCTCAAACCTGAAAATTTCCCAAAACGGAATAGTTTCGGTTTTGCAATTGAAATGCACTAATTCGTTAATAAAAAATGAGACATACACGCAGCTACGGGGCATGTTTTTCGCACATTTTTTCGGGTAGAAAGTATGAATTCATAAGTAATCTAAGTTTCATATATGCACGATTTGCGTTGAAAATGACATTAAGTTTCAATAGCATCACCTAAAACAATAAATCATTCATCCGACTAAACTTCTACAAAGCTGGTTGCAAGGATCGCCTACTGAACCTTCAGGGAATAAAAAGCTCGGGACTGTAAGATCATATGATGGTTGGAACAAAATAGTTCACAGTTTTGAAGTTTGCAAGAGTATGAAGAAGGAAGCTCGAAATGTTTTGATAGTTGTTTGGTGTTACTATAAAAGGCTATTCAATCATACACCGGGCGACTTTCTTGAGCACAAAAATTAAATGAAAATCAGGAGTTTCATCTGAATGACTAAACTGATAACTGGTCGAAAACTGAGGTTTTCAACAGTAAAGTTCGACAATTATTGAAATTGGGGTAGATTAAAACCAGATTTTGAAAAAAATTAGGTGAATCAATGAACCATTCAACAAAGTCGCCCTACGTTTGTATTCAATGAATAAAAGAGTGTTCATTTCAAAAAAAACATCCCTGCGACCAACCTGGAACCCGTAGCAAATCCCCAGCACCGGGAGTCCGCAGGTGAATATCTTGGGATCCAGTTGGGGGGACCCCTCGGCAAACACGGAATTAGGACCACCCGAGATGATTATGCCCCTGCAAAATCATCAGGTAAGAACAAGAACCTATTTTGAATTTTCTCACTCTTTACACATTTCGATACATAATCACTTTTAGGGCTTTGAAAAAATCACTTCTTCACTTTTGACGGAAATACAATCACTTTTTGGTAGTTCGGTAAACGCATTCTGTCCGACCTGATGTGAAACTAAAGGCGGGGTTTACACATGCAACCCGGTTGTGTACGAAACTATTGTTTGCTTTTCAAATGCAACCAAATTTACCTTTTTGGTTATGTTCACTGATTTTGGTTGCATTGAAGATGCAACCGGGTTGCATTTGAAAGCAAGCAATGGTTTCGTACACATGCAACCTGGTTGCATTTTGGTTGCATGCAAACACCAGTAAGGTCCGACTAAGCGACAAAAAGTAGTCCGTTTTAGATGTGAATACGTGAAGATTCATGATTTTTTCCATTTTTTAGACCATTAGTAGACCGATTTTCTTGTTTTCGACGAAAAAGTAGTCCGTTTTGGAATTTTTCTGACTGTTCAGACAACTTTACTAGTGTTTGGTTGCATGTGTAATCGGCCGAAAGTAAATGCCACAAAGAGAGAGAGAGAGAGAGAGAGAGAGAGAGAGAGAGAGAGATAGAGAGACAGAATTCGGGATTTGGCACACGTGAAACTGGGTGGTCAAACTTTACTTGTAATTGCCAGCCGCCATCTTCTAAACCTTGACGTGTATCGAGACCAAACTGGCAAAATACAACGAAACTCTGTTGGTAATTGCAGTTTGATGTTTGATCCCTATAAAAGGGGCGGTGCTTACTTGTAATTGCCAGCGGCCATAATTTCATCGGCACTCGTCTTGAGGGGAAACATGTCGGACAGCACCTTTGCCTCGCGCACACGACGGTCAATTACCTGCAACCAGATGAAACTTAGAATACAGAAGAATAAAGATAGTAACTTCGGAAAACACAACATCCTTCCAACATTTGGTCCTAGTCATACGCCGCCAAGGGGCCAAGGGCATACCCCAGTAAGTTCCGAATAAGAGACAAAAAGTAGTCCATTTTCAGATGTCAACACGGGAAAATGTATGATTTTTCATCAAAAGTAGACCTATTTTCTTTTTTTCCGCCAAAAAGTAGTCCGTTTTCCGATTTTTTCTGACTATTCGGACAACTTTACTGGTGTATGACCACCCTATTTGGCCTTTCCATATTGCGCTCCAAAGCCAGCGTTGAGGCTTCTCAGGCGACAGCATGTGCCGCCGGTACCGTCCCGGGACGGTACCGAAAATTACGGTAGAAATGGAGCATATTTGCATATAAAAGTCAGGATCGAGGAGAATTTTTGTCATCATTTATGCAAATCTGCTCCAGTTGTGCTATGCTTAAACACCAAACAAACTACAAATACCAAACATCCCATTTTGTCGTATTGCACACCACCCACGTATTGCAGTAATTTGCAATGCTCCCAGACCAGACCAAAGTATAAATACTAGGCTACAAACCTTGCCATACTGTGCCCCAAAGTCGAGAATTGCGATTCTTTCAGTGGTGGAATCCGCCAAATTACTCTTCGTTCCATTTTGCTGCTCGAGTCCCATGTTTTGCATCAGATTTGCTCCGATTTCGTCGTCCACCGAAACGAGGCGCTGCTTTGGCGGCGGAGATCGAGTCTGGAATAGGCGGAAACCATTATAATAATAATAATAATAAAATAACAACATTCAATAATAACCATACACAGAGTACGATGTATTGATCTATGAGAAAGATCGAGTCTGGAATGGGCAGAAACTATTATAATACTAACAATAATGAATTAACCATATAGCCATACACCAGTAATGACCAACTAACTACTCGACAGAAAAGAGTCAGTTTTTAGATTTAAGCACACGAAAACTAATGACTTTCTTTGCGCTCAGAATAAATAATTTTTTATCGTTTTCGGCGAAATAGTAGGCCATTCGGACAACTTTACTGAGATGATGGAGAAATATAACAATATACTTATAACATTAATAATATTGAATAAAAACGCGACGAAAAGACATACTTACCGTCTTCTAACCAAAAATTGAGAGAAATGAAACATTTTAAGCTAGAAAGCTAGTATACCTGTTTCCACCTTACCCTGCTAATGGTGAAAGACAGCTGGGACAATTTCGCCAAATCACCTAGAGAGAAACCCCACACCAGTAATGTGCGACTATTCTTGATTCTTGATAAAAACAGATAATTTCTCCCATATTAGCAAAAAAAGTAGTCTGTTTTGTAATTTTTGTGGCTACTCGGACAAATTTACCATGAGAAAAACACGCTTTAGAAAGCATTATGTTATATAATTGAAAAAATATATAATTATGTCGCTAACAAACGTAATTGAGAGTAGGTGGGGTGAAAAGGTCAAACTATTAAACTAGAAATGAATGCGTATAGCGTATTATTCAACAAAGAACCCGTTTCCCGATTAAACCAAGTTGAACTATTCTTTTCGTCTTTTTGATTGAAAAAAACATAAATCTTTAAAATTATAGGAAATTTAACGATTTTAGAAAAACTGAAACAATACACGGTAAAGTTGCCGCTTGTCGGAATAGCCACAAAACACACAAAAGGACTACTTTTTTCGTCAATATGGGGGATAAATTGCCTTTTTTTTAAATCAACTTTTTTTTTCATATAAAAGAATAAAATTCGCCCTTTCTGGTTTGTGATTGAAAAAAAAAGAACTTTCTACATAAATTTTGGTCGACGAAATGAAGATTTATGATAGCACAATCCTTAGACAATGCGTACCCGATTATTTATGTAAACATTACAGCAAAATGGCTGGGAAGCCAAAGATACAATCGGAATACCACAACATTCTTCTGGTTCACTTCACTCACATATATTCAGGTAAGCACTAGGGATTAATGTAAATTCCTTGACAACTTTGTTTTCGAAAAAATCTGCCAAGCTTTAATGAAGAATGATTAGAATTCGACGTATTTTTTCAGAGAAAAAAAACTAACATCAATCAACATCAACACTCCAACGCAATCGAAAGGGAAAGATCAAACACACCGCCTAATAACCACACAGCTGGCTATATGCCAGAAGCATACGAACAAAGAACGTAATGCAAAAGACACCCGTAGGTCGCTTTTGTTTGAAAAAGACCGTTTTCCGATTAGAATACTTCAAATGTATTAAACTTACATTACAAAATGTAGGAAAAAAAGTAGCGTTGTAACTAGAAAGTAGGAAAAAAAGACATTGCACTAGTTTTTTTTGAATCATATATCAATAGAGTGTGATAATTCTACGGAATGAATGAAGCACGTTTGCGTTTCTCAAGTAAGATGTGTGAGTTAAAGTGCGTTTTTAGAATTCTCATTAACAAACGTTTTAAAAATAACCATCAGTAAGTATTCAACACAAAGTAGACCGTTCAGATTTCAACACGTGAAACTTGAGTATTTTACAACAAAAGTAGACGAATACTTTCAGTTTGGCGAAAAGTAGACCGTTTTTCGAATTTTATGACTATCCGGACAACTTTACTAGAGTACGAAACAAACTAGAATCAGTGTGCGGGAATCGCAATCGATGTTTCTGTTGCACTTTTGACGAGATAACAGATGGTGAGACCAGCTTGCTCTGTCGCTCTCACACTTTAAAGGTACTTTTACTTTGAATTGACATAAACATACACCAGTAAGGTCTGACTAAGCGACAGAAAGTAAGCCGTTTTCAGATGTGAACACGTGAAAATTTATGATTTTTCCATCAAAAGTGTATGGTACTTTTACTTTGAATTGACATAAAATATAATTAGAAGTTATTTTTACTTAAAACCAAACTTCGCAAGTGTAAAGGTTACTTTTACTTTGACTTAGATTAGTTTGAATTAAATTCAAGGGTTTCCTTTTTGATGGACTCAAGGACAACATTTTCAATTCAGAACGAATTGCAACCCAGAACCAAAATTATAGATTGTGTCGAATTCTGATCGAAAAATATGCTTTTCCGTTCTGAAATACAATTATCAATCACCTCATTTTCACCAGTTTCCTAACGCAAAAGACAAAGTGAAAATTAGATGTTCCTGTTCGAATTATTATGGCCTTTCAGATAGGTTCGACAATGCACAAAGCACACTAAACTGTGACCATTCTATACGTGGAAATTTATCTTTTTTGCATCAAAAACAGCCAAATTCTCCCAAATAAGAAAAATAATTTTTGTCGAATAGTGGAACTTTACCGGTGTGTGAATATGAGCAACTTTATTGAAGTGGATGTGAATGTACTGAAATTAAATCATACAATACCAAGGTCTCTTATAAGATGGAGGGTAACGAACTAATTTTCGTGGAAAGTAGGGGTCACGAGTGGAAAAATAGCGAAATGCATTCAAAACTACTGAAAATTAAAACAAAAATTGATGAAAATCGCAGTTTTGGACCATTTTGGAGGGGTAACACCTCAAAAAAGAAGAGGATATATCGCGAGATTTCAGAAAAAATGAGAGACCCTTGGCGGTGTACGAAATGAATCAAAGTCTAGTAACAGAGTGAGTGAAACGCGAAACCCAATTGCGAGTGTCGCTGAACGCACTCAAAACGCCATTCTCCAGGGCAACCAGAAAAACTCATTCAGAAATGAAACTCATTAAAGTATATCTCATTAAAAAATAAATCTCATTAAGTACATGAACGTAGTGAAAAGCAAAAATCAACTTTCAAATTTTTTTTGGCATTTTTGAAATCCTGACTAAAAATAAGTTAATGAGTTTCCATTCTCAATGAGTTTTCCAGTAATGAGTTTTATTTTTGAATGAGTTTTACCTTGTGCCATTCTCCAGTAAAGTCTCGGAAAAGTCAGAAAACTTTAAAAAACTGACTACTTTTCGTTGAAACAGAAAGAATCTTGAAATTTCCCTTTATCAGACGGTTTTACGTATTGATATTGAGATGAAATATGGAAAAAACGAGCTCGGTTTCGTAAATAGTCAAAGTTTGCTGATGAACCTTCCCAAAAATCGGACCAACTAGCCTAATTAGATGCAAAACCATGAAATTTCACGATTTTCGTGCTCTCCTGTGAACACACATCAGTAATATTGTCCGAATAGTCAGAAAAATTCGAAAAACGCACTACTTTTCAGCCGAAAAGAAGAAAATCGGTCTACTTTTGATAAAAAAAATCCTAAACTTTCACGTAGTTACATCTGAAAACGGACTACTTTTGATCTCTTAGTTGGACCTTACTGGTGTATGCCTGTGAAGCGTCGCAAGCGAAAACTAAAATGATGAGTGAGGGTATCCAGCCTGAAACTAACCCGGCTCACGTAAGTGTAGGGGCAGCTGTCTATGCTTCTATGCAGTGCAAACAGAGAAAAGCAAAAGACAAAGAGAGAGAGGAAGAAAAAGTTATGCGGCAGCTGTTTAGTTCAGGTAAGCTTATTAGATCACAAGAGAACAATTATATAATAAGTTTCAGATCAGGTTGAGAAAAGTGAAGAGTGAAACTAAAAATACGAAAAGGTTCTACTTTCGTTATGGCTTGTGGCTTCTAAAAGTAAGTTGACCGAGTAAAAAAAAAACGCTCAGCTCAATATGTTTCAGAAGAGATTCAAATATGACCTTAGCAAATAGCAACCCTAATGAGAACTTCTGAACGTTGGTTCTATTGGTCGAGCTTTTAAACGAGTTGTAATAGCAGAAAACCGAACTTTTCTCCCAAATTTGGCGAAAAAGTACACCTACCTTTGAATTTTTGTGCCTACACGGACAACATTACCGGTGCATACCTACCTACTCGGAGAATCAAAAAATATAATACTAGAAACTAGAAACCGGTTATATAAAAAATAGAATTAACCATACAGCAGAAAGGTCCAACTATTATACATATTTCACAACAAAACAAGTAGTTTGTTTTTAGATTGAAACAAACTATTGATTTCGCATTGAAATAAGACAACTACCCTCGTTTTCGGCTGAAAGTAGCCGGTTTTTCGATATCATCAAGGTATTTGGACAACTTTACTAGGTATCAATAAATATGAACTATGTAAGTATGTATGTAAGTGTATGTATATGAGTATGTAAGTAAACGTGGCAGTTCACACACGCAACCAAAATGCAACCCGGTTGCATGTGTACAAAACTATAGGTTGTTTTCAAATGCAACCAAAATCACTTTCCTAACCAAAAACTCAAAATTGGTCGCATTTGGAAGCAACCAATAGTTTTGCACACATGTGTAACTGGCTAGTAAACGTACCCTATTAGTTCCATTCGTAGAGCTTGTAATAGTCGAATCGTAATAGTAGAAAATCGAATTTCTGCCAAATTCGGCAATATGACCTATGTATGTAAGTATGAGTTTATTATTCTCCTCTTCTTCACGTCGCCACTCAATAAACATCATACTACCTCGTGTTTTCGTTCAAATAAGAAACTCAACATATGTAAGTATGTAATATGTATGACAGTGTATGTATATGAGTATGTGAGTAAACGTACCCCATTGGTTCCATTGGTGGAACTCGTTTGCATTCGTGGCGAATTCGAATTCGTCTGCCCCACACAACCTCTCTTCATGTCACTTATTCGACTGACGGCTGCGATGCGGGAGCTTCGCTGAAAACGGAACTTTTAAAAACGAAGGAGTGACCACAAGTTGCACGCGTGCAACATTTTTAAAGGATACCGGAACACAAACACAACTTGAGCAGAGGTTCTGTTTTGGGCTGCTTTTAACTATATTGAGATCATACGTAAAATACCCCCTGGCCAGCCGAAAAAAAACGGCCGTCCGTATGGCCAGAAAATGGGCATATGTAGTATAAAAATACTGGGGGGCTGCCGCCCCCCAGACCCCCTGCCTGGGTACCGACATTTCTCGTCCTTCATTTTTGACATCCTTTGCTCTCCTATGCTTTTTTTCAGGTTCGTTACTTCGCTTGCCGCCTATCCCAATTTTCTACATTGTGAGCAATGTGTGCTTTTTTAGGACACTCAGCTCTGTTTCTAGTTTCTACGATCTACGAAGCTAGGATTACAGTTTAGATATTATGTCACAAAACTTATACATAGAGTGAGACTTTCCACGTTCTATTGCACGGATTTCACTTTTCGATTGGAAGATTAACGAAGTTACGAGGTTCATCATATTAGTACAAGCGACATTCGTTTTCGAGGTTTTGATATTTTCTTATTTATTGCTCAATTTAAAAACCGATATGAGAAAGTTTTATTGTATGGTGAGTATCGGAGGAGTTGTGAAAGGTATCATAAACATATTATATTTCCATTGGCATGATATGAAGAACTGAGTACGAAAATAGGTGAACCTGACCGATGGAGCTCATTCTTTACGGAGAATGCGAGGGCGGTACGTTTTCTTTTTTGCAGAATATCTGCGAAAAAAGGCTTATTACATCAAACTTACTGTTCTTATGCATCCAAACTAACAAGTGCTATGTATTTTCACTCTTAAGCTTTTCTATGGTCAGTAAACCATCCAATAACTACGCCTTACAGTAGCCAGTGAGGGAGTTTGCACTTTGGAGTGCGCCCGACGGTGCGGCTAGAGAGTGTGTGAATGGAAGAGAGCGCAGACGAGGCCAGCTGCAGAGCGATAGCCAGCTACATAAGGCCATGCGAACGAAACTCTACGGACAGCCATGAGGATGTTTACGAGAATAAAAACCATTAATAACTATCGAACACTGACTAATAAGGGTAGAAGAATGTGTGTTTAACTTTTATAGAAGATTATTAGTCAAAATGAGTGAAAAATGACGGATATTCGCCTGAATTCTAAGAAAACAGCCTATTTGCATCACAGTTATTAGAATCGTATTACAAAGATACTATTTCCACCTAGAATGATTCCTACTATTCTTGTGCTTCTAAAAATGTAACATTTGTCATGTTTTCTTTCTTAACTCCTTATTCGTAGTCTGGTCTATGGGTGTCCGTCCGGCATGGCTGTAGGTGGCTTAGCCAGACGACCACTTAGAGAGTGTGTGATCAGAGGAGAGTGCCAGACGGCGCGGCTAGAGAGTGTGTAAATGGAAGAGAGCGCAGACGAGGCCGGCTGCAGAGCGATAGCCAGGCATACATAGAGCCATGCAAACGAAACTCTACGGACAGCCATGAGGATGTTTCCGGGAATAAAAACCATCAATAACTATCGAAAACGAACTAATAAGGGTATAAGAATGTGTGGTTAACTTTTAGAGAAGATTAATAGTCAAAAAGAGTGAAAAATGACAGATATTTGCCTGAATTCTAAGAAAACAGCCTAGTGGCATCATAGTTCTTAGAATCGTATTACAAAGATACTATTTCCACCTAGAATGATTCCTACTATTCTTGTGCTTCTAAAAATGTAACATTTGTCATGTTTTCTTTCTTAACTCCTTATTCGTAGTCTGGTCTATGGGTGTCCGTCCGGCATGGCTGTAGGTGGCTTAGCCAGACGACCACTTAGAGAGTGTGTGATCAGAGGAGAGTGCCAGACGGCGCGGCTAGAGAGTGTGTAAATGGAAGAGAACGCAGACGAGGCCGGCTGCAGAGCGATAGCCAGGCATACATAGAGCCATGCGAACGAAACTGTACGGACAGCCATGAGGATGTTTCTGAGAATGAAAACAACTAGGAATTTCATGAAAACATTAACGGATGAATAGTTTTCGCCAGTTTCATTGTTGTTAGCTCTCGCTGGCCTTTTTCGAAAAATGAACATGTGTCACCAAAAAATGGGCGTATGTCATCCAAATTTGAAAATAAGGAGGGTCGGTCAACGCCAAAAAAACGGGGTATTTTACGTATGATTGAGATCCGAGAGCACAAATAACTCGTATATTAGTTTTATCAGTCCACGTGACATTCACATGACAATGCCGCGCGACACGCAACGCGTCCAATCAAAAGTAGGATACAGCAGCTTTACGAGAAGCCATGTTGCTCTCCGGTCTCCTTTGAGAGGAGGGAGGTCGTCAAAGCCAAAACAGGGCGGGAATTTTCAGAAATTATGGTGATTTTTGCCGATTTTCATGAAATTCTCGCAATTTTAAAAAATAATTTCGTATTTTTAAGAGGGATGGGTCTTACCGGCGGTAGGGTCGGTCAACTCCTGCAAATAAGTCAGGCATACATCAATAGGGTTCGACTATTCGAGGAAAACGAATAAATTTTTAGAAACCTGAGAAATACCAAATACGTGATTCGCTCGTTTTTCGTCATTTTCTGCTCATTTGAAATTTTAACAACTGTACTGGTATAGGAAATAAAGTTTAAAATAAGTCACGTCAACAGTAAAGGGAACGAGGGTCAATTTCATGTATATCACGTATGTAACCGTCGTCTAGAAGTCAATGCAGCCATGAAAAGTGAAACTATGGGGTCAAAGATTAAGGTCAGATTCGATTATTTGAACAAACTTGAATAGAGCTTCGTCGTAGCTGTTTTAGACGCTTGGTGATTACACTCGACGGTGTCTACATCGTGGTATTATGGTGAAGTCTATATCTAACCTGGTTTTTAGGTAATCTAACCCTTTGTTGGTAACCTATTTTTCAGGTCACCTCAGTAGGTAACCGGTTGGTAACCTAAAATGAAAACCAGTTACCTGTTTTTTTAACGCAAAATGTGGTTTTTACCGTTGGTTTGAACGGTAACCGGATTTTAGTTTCAGGTTACTTTCAGGTTACCTGTGAGGTAACCGGAAAAAAAGGTTAGGTTACCTAAAAACCCGGTTAGTTGTAGAATTGGCCTGGTATTATTTCATGCCGGTCACAAACATAAACAGCGTTCTCGACTACATCTTTAAAGAATGACGATTATGTGCTCCAATCGCAACGCTTCAGTCCTTTAAACTGCACATACATTTTTCAATTGCAGTTTAAAGGACTGACGCGCCGAGATTGGAGCTTGGAGCACATAATCGTCCTACTTTAACAAATAACGAACTGGCGTCCTCGCTTTTGAACGCTCCACGTATGATTCGCGTGAAAATAAGTGGGACACAGTGTCCCGCCGCGAAAACTTTGTGGCCGGTGCTCAATACAAGTTTAATCGCAAAACATACTGTGCATACTCCGAGTTAAGTTATCCTGATCAAAGAAAAAGTGGCAAGTTTCGACAAAGTTAAGTCGTTAGTCGTTAAAATAGCCTCACATGGGTGTTTTTCCTCCAAATTTTGTTGTTTTTATATGTGCTTTTCGAAGGCATGAAGTGTGATTATATAACAAATGTAACGGGATAGATAACCACCGAGATCCAATAAGTGGCTAATGTTGGCGATGGCGTTCCGGTAATCCTCTAGTCTGCGGCCCCTAGGATCGGCCTGCCTGCCCCTTCAGGCTGCCAGCACCAGGGGTAACATATTCAAACGCGAGCCACTATCATTAGCGCGAGATAGTGACCACCAAGATCCAATGAGTGGCTAATGTTGGCGTTCCAAAAATACATGCAAAGTACTTTTAGCGTCAACAAGGTAGCGGTAAACTGTATAATAGAAACCACACCAAAGTCAAAGAGTTAAAAAGCTTATTAAACGTAAAAATACTTGAATAATAGCATCAGATCGGGTTGATCAATACAAAGTTTTGGTGAAGTTTTTACCCGATAAAGAAAACAACCGTACACTCACCACTTGCTCAGTTCGAAGCGAATTGCGTTTACTTGAATGGCCTCCAATTTTGTCTACCAAGTGAGATCGTTGAGAATCGAGACGTCTGAAACAAAAATGAACAAAACATGTTAAAGAATCACAATTATTTTACACAGTAATGCCAATGTTTTGCTAAGGACACGCTAGGATCCCTAGGAACACAATCAATACAGCAAACAAGAGGTGAATTTAAGAAGAACAAGAGGAGAACAAAAAATAAGGAAAAACAGGCATAACAGAACTTAAATATGAACGTTTTATAAAGAAATGGAGAAGCTTGCATTTGACCTTATTCAAATGTTTGAAAAAATTCAAATTTCCGGTTAAAGGACTCGAGTTTGATGCACAATGTACCCTGCAACGAAGCGGCTACGGTAGCTACGATCATGTCAAATTCACCGCGCTGCGCGACAGTTTGCGCGACGTTGTAATGATTAATTTTCGCAGTGTTTTTGCTTGTAAATATATTTTCCGTTATTATCTTGACATTTTTATATGTACTTTCGTATACAGACGTATTGGGGTTCATATAATACATGTTTCCAGGTTTTTCGGCTTCGGTTGCTTGTGTGATTGAGAATGGTGAGTTTTTTGAACTTCGACTTTGATTGTGCTAGCTGGATTGATGTAGTTATCTTGTAGACGAAAGTATTATATTGAGTCTTTATTGAATAATTGGATTCAAAAGAGTGGTGAACGCAAAAAGTATATGGAAAACACATAAGAACACGAAGATGAATGCGAAAGATCTAAAGGGGGCGGGGGCCGATTGCTCACAATATTGATACGGGTGAACATACTCAAAAACACATATTTGTTTCAAATCCATCATCTATCCATAGACAGGTAACCTGACAAAAGGGTTACCGAAAACCGGGGCGAATTCACTAGAACAAAAACCGGGGCGAATTCACTAGAACAAAAACAGGGGCGAATACACTAGGTTTTCCCGAATCAAACCACGAACCGGTCACTAGAGAACCGAAACGACTGAACCGACTTCGGTTCGGAGCATTCACTTGAGAACCGGGCGGTTTCGTATAACGGTTTGATCGGTTCTCTAGTGAATGGTTCGAGAAGGACCCGTTTCTCCAGTAAATTGGTTAAAGACCGGTTAGATTTAGAATTCATCATAATTGCAGAGTGACCAACAATTGGACTGTGCCTTGGATTTGATGCGTCGCCTGCCACCTCAGAAATGCGAGAGCAACCTTCGCGATCTCATTCATCTCGTCCCCTCGCTCTGTGACGATTTGCTAGGTTCGTTAAAATTGTGAAAAATAAGGTTTCATGTATTTTCATCGGAAAGCAAGATTTCATAGGGTTTCATACTCAGTATCAAGTTTTCTTCAAAATTAGGCAAAGCTTGAAAGATTTTCTGGTATAAAAGAAACTGCGTGTAGAAATTGAGAGCACGATGCCAAGCTTTACGATTCTGTCCACGTGAGTTAGTAGAAATTGAGAGCACGATGCCAAGCTTTACGATTCTGTCCACGTGAGTGCTTCTGTGGACCCTTTAGTAAGGTCCAACTTCTACGGAAAAACGTAATCTGTAATAAGTTATGCGTGAACTTTTCAACCTAATTCGTTGTTTCAGGAACCGTTGACCAACCCCTGAAAGTGGCGAAGGATCGTGATTCGGGAAGAGAATATCTCATGTGCGACTACAATAGAGATGGCGATAGTTACCGGTAGGTATCTATTTTTCATGCATTCATGAATGAATTTATAGTTGAAGGTGGAGAAAACCCGCTGGTTCTGCTATTCTCGAACATACGTAAAGGTCTTTTACGTAAAGTACGTAAAGGTTAAGGTTAAGGTCGTAAAGGTAAAGGTAAACATACGTAAAGGTAAAGGTCGTAAAGGTCTTTAAAAACATACGTAAAGGTCTTTACCTTCACGTCAGGTCGAGTAAAGTGAGCGGGAGCACACCACAAAGTGAGTATGAATAACTGAAAAAGCCCTATTTATGTTACCACTCATAGTTTCCTAGATGTATGTGGCCCCAACGTGACCATGCGTCGATCGAAATCTGGCAAAAGTGAGCATCAGTCACATATGTGGGGCGACTTCGTTGTCAACAGAGATTTTTTGGAAATCAGGTGTTTTACCTGAGTGAATATACTATGAAAATGGGTGAAAAGTGAGATTTTCACCAGTAAAGGTGAAATTCTCTGAAACTGGGTCAGTTCAAACTCTCGATTTGGAAGAAAAACGGGTGATTCAGTGTTCAATCCAACAAAGTCGCCCTACGTTTGATCAGTCAGCATCGAAATTGGGGTGTATTTTACGTATATTCTCGAAGCTTGTAGCTTGCTCAGTTGTCTCAGATGAATTTTGTATCTGTTCTGTTTTTAGAGTGACCAAATTTTTGTGGAAGTGTCTAGTCTGGTCGCGAAATTCGCGAATCGCGATACACGCCATATAGTAACCAAACGTTCGTTGTAGTTCTAAACTGTGGGAAACGGGGTTTGATTCAGATCTATGTTTGCGAGTGTTTGAGCATTCGGCAACAAGCTAAAGAGTACAGACCACGACCCATTAATCGCTAAATTTGCTTAATTTTTGATGAGATTTTTTGGTAATACTTATTATAGTTCGTTTCATGCCCACTGAGACCAGACCCATTGGCATCGTGCCAAGATTTTCAGATGCCTATTTCTTTCAGAAAAAATGTGTATTCTGGAAACATTTATTGTTCACGTGTTCCTTTGAAACTGAACAACCGCTGATAGAGCTTGACAGTTGTTTGTTTGAAAAACTACAAAGTGGTGAAAAACAGCCTGGAATAATCATTGGCACGGGCCAATTCACTGGAGAACCGGGTCCTTCCCGAACCGAACCGGTCACTGGAGAACCGAACCGACCGAACCGGATCGTTTACAAGGTAAAACAAGGGGGAATCCACTAACTTTACCTTGTAAACGATTTGTTTATTCAAATCATGATTAATGTTGGTCGGGTTCAAACCTTTCACTAGAGAACCAGTCGATTTAGAATGTCGGTTCGGTCGGTTCACTCGGTTCGGTTCTCCAGTGACCGGTTCGCGGTTTGGTTTGGGAAGGACCCGATTCTCGAGTGAATTCGCCATTGGCACGCTGCCAAGTCTCAGTAGGACTGACCGGGACTATACAAAGTTTTATTGATTTGTAATTTCAGTTCTCCCTGGACCAACACCTACGACCCTCCCATTGAAGATGCACAGCTCCCTTCCGAGAAACTGAGGAAACTCGAAATTGAGGCCAACGCCGCGTTCGCCAGTTATAGAGACATGTGAGTATAAAATGAAATAGTTATTATACAAAAAGTTCAAGGAAACACCAATCAAAACGAAGCCGCGTTCGCCAGTTATACAAATATAGAGATAGGGAAGAGTTTAGAGATAGAGATATGTAAGTATATAATATCTGTTCAACGCATTCGTGTCTTTGACACATTTATCACATGGTCTTCTCTCGACTTTCCGCTTCGGAAGGCCGATTATGTGGTCCAATCGCAACGCTTTAGTCCTTTAAACTGCAATACATTTTTCAATTGCAGTTTAGAGGACCGTTGACACGGGATTGGTCCACATAATCGTCCTTCTTTAAAGGGACCGTTCCTCTTTAATTGGGAGGTTCGAGCTGATTAGTTGGTATTGTTCACATTAAAAAACCGAAATCATTCATGTAGATGTCAACTTCCTCTCTTGCTCCGTGTTCTCGAAAATGTGGCGCGACCACGCGCACGTACATACACCGCCGAGTTCACCTACGTACGAAGTTTTCAAAATGTCCATAAAATTACAAAACCACATTCAAAAGATGGCCAAATTTATCAATATGAAATCTGTGGAGAAAGATTTGTAAATATCATGATAACTACAAAGCAGTGGTAGATTAAAGATTGCTGCATTACAGTAACCCAAATCACGTTGGCTTCTGTTTTGCTCCGTAATAATGTGTCATCTCAAACAGAATAAATGACTTTCATCGCGAAACAGAATAAATGAAATTTTTCATATTTCAAAAATTACGTACATTGCACATTGTAGAGGTACGGTCCCTTTAAGTATGATTTGAACGGGGAACAGGGAAGGGCAGATATGGCTTGGTAAACCACAAAAGTCAAGGAGGGGGGGGGGTCGTTTTTGGTCTATTGGTGGTTGGAAATTGCACGCTTTTAGCAACCAGAACTCCAGAACGCAACTTCACTCGAAATTTTCGGTTTAGGTGTTGAAATTTCAATTTTTAAATGGGAGGGGGGTCGTAATGAACTCAACGTCAAGCCATTTTCTGTCTGCCCTCGACGGGGAACGGGGAAAGTACCTCTTCTTATATGTGAGTTCTGAGTTTCAATTACACTCTCACACCAGTAAGGTGCGACGAACCTTCGGAAAATTACCCGTTTTTCCTTGAAATTTCATGAGTTGGAGAGTTGGAGTGTTTCTTTAAAGTTAACATGTTTACAGTTCACCAAAAATTATCAAAGCTAAGTTGTTTCATGTTCGACAAGAAGCAGACTGGCTTTTTTGAGCTTTTTGCCAAGATCGGAAAATGTTTTGAAAAAAAAAAGTTTTTTTCAGGTACTTTGAGGGAGGAGTTTCTTCCGTCTATTTCTGGGACCTGGATCATGGCTTTGCCGGAGTTGTTCTCATTAAAAAGGTACGAATTAAAATTTCAGAAATCTGTATTCGAAAAACGTTCCAGATGTTATTTGTCGTGTAAAAACATGATTTGTTGTTCTCCTGTTACGTTACGCTTTTATAGCAAGCGTGAGAATGTGTACATTTAATTATTTATCTGACTTCAAATAATGTGTCACTCGCTTATCAGAGAAACCGAGAAAAAATAGATATAAAAATTTGATCCATAAAATTTTAAATGATTTCCACTCCACTGTTTGTACGACGTTTTATCGGAGATGGTGAAACATGTTTTTCGAACACATGTTATTCTCAATGATGATATAAAGCATCATCATCAGAACAGTGGCTCAGCTTCATAGGTGACGAAATATGTCAATGTCATTTTCCATGTAATTTGTCAGCTCGAAAGTTTGTGAGCATCGGTCAGGCACTCGTATGTTTCACCGATTTATTATAGGCGGTTGAGAAATATTCGATCAGTCGCCATGAGCCTTTTCGACTACTTAGTAAAGATTATAAAACGAGGAAAGGTTGCAGTTATCTGGGTAGATGTGTTGTAGATGAAACAAAATAATATTAAACTCGAACAGAAAACGATGTGTTTGATGTGGGTCACGAGTGATTTTTGAATAAACTACATTACCTTTCTTTTTCACCGAATGTTTCACCTCAAGTATATATTCGATTTGGTATTTTCCAGAATGGCGATGGAGCCAAGGCGATTCAAGGTTGCTGGGATTCGATTCACGTCATTGAAATCAATGAAAGAGTGGTGAGTTTCGATTTTGTTTTCATATTGTTCAAGTTGAGTGGGTTTTTATTTATTGTCGGTTTTCTCTATGTATCACAAATGCATTCGAAAAACCGACTACTTTTTAGCCAAAAAGATGAAAATCGGTCTACTTTTTTGGAAAAATCTTAAATTTCCACGTGTTAACATCTGAAAACGGATTACTTTTTGTCGCTCAGTCGAGCCTCACTGGTGTATGATAGTGAACTACATGTTTCTTTTTTTCTTGTTTATTCCCACATTTGCTAGTTTATACTTTCTGCAGCCCATAACTTTTCGGATATTTCAAAAACTGAACGTGCTACCACAGGATAAGCTCTTTACTGAGTATTGTACTTGCATGTTTGAATAGAGATACCTGATACTCGAGCAACCATAATGGGTTGTTTTTCACGATGTTAGAATCTTGGAATGTTACTTGCGTTTGAACAATTTTGCAATATGTTGTGTTTCGACATATTTGGGGCTACTTGGTTGACAGGTTGACACCAGAATTTTTTCGAAAATTGGGTGATTCAGCTGCGAGTTCAGGGGTGACCACTAAGTTGGCCGGCATTGCAGCCAGTACGACCCCTCCCCTCTAAAACATATAATTTTGCCGAAATTGCGTAAAAATTTCTGGAAATTGGACAGAAATCCACCGAAAAGGCCAAAAATCTCCCCAATTTCCATTTTGCGTGAAGCCTTTACGACCCCCCCTGCCTTAGAAAAGTTGCACGGGGTGCAACCTGTGGTCACCCCTGTGCGAGTTGAAAGAAGAAACCATCTAAAGTCGAGATAAAGTCGATATATTTTCCTTAGTTCTGGTCAATATTAAATCGGTCGGTCAAATCGTTGCAATTGGTGGTGGTTATGTAAAACGGTTGGGTGAAGTAAGAATTCAACGAGTTTTCAGGGAAATCGCCAGGCGCACTACAAGCTGACTAGTACCCTGATGTTGTGGCTACAAACTACGAAACCGGCCAGCGGAGTCATGAATCTCGGCGGATCTCTGACTAGACAGGTACGTTGTTGTTGTCAACCATACACCAGTAAAGTGGTCCAAATAGTCAGAAAAATTCGAAAAACGGACTATTTTTTTGCCGAAAAGAAGAAAATCGGTCTACTTTTGATGAAGAATTATAAATTTTCACGTGTTTACAACTGAAAACGAACTACTTTTTGTTACTCAGTCAGAGCTTACTGGTGTTTGTTGTCAACATCTTTTGTCATGTAGGAAAAAGGTGAAGAAACCTAAGGTACTAACCGTTTTCTGTTTCAAGTATACCACTTGGTTTCAAGTTTCGGTTTCAAGTATACCACGAAGTATACCACTATACAAAACTATAATTTTCAACCATTTCTACTCGTAGTTTACTGATTGTTAGTTGATTAGTTAGGAAATAGGGATATACCCGCTAACTTTTCACTGAACTGTAGTTGTTGTTACTATTATTATCCCCGAACTTTCTACGTGAAGGTTCGTTTGTCGTATCTTCTCGAAAAGAATAGCTTGACGGTGAAAACTCTCGCGCATACAACAGTAAGTACAGCCAAATGTTTCAACAGGTACAAAACATTTTGTTCGTTTTCAGAGCGAGCAAGATTGCCCGATCAATGATCAGAATCCCCATCTAGTCAACATTGGAAAGATGATTGAGGTAAGTACATATTTCAGGATGTTTTTATAAAATTTATTTATTAGGTATGATCCGAATGCTGTTTTACTAGTCAGCTTGATGTGAGTATGTTCGCATCTTAGGTTCACACAGTAAACTTTGTGGTCATAGATTTCCTTGTGTGTAATTGATTCAAGTTCCAAGTTTTCATCTATTTTTCAAGTTCGCTGTTCATCGTCAAATATTCACGTGTTTTACAGGATCAGGAGTCGAAAATGCGATCAACAATCAATGAAATTTATTTCGGGAAAACGAAGAAGGTTGGTGGCGCTTTGCATGTTTTCATAATAAGTATCTTCCTTTCCCTGAAGTTGATTCATATTCGTACTTCAATAAGTATCCTAACCGTGAGAAAATGTAACTAACGGTGTTGTTTTACTGCAATATCGGACTAGAATGCCTACTTTGACAACTTTACATATTATGGAAAACGGATTCCTTTTCACAGAGTTGCTCCGTAATGTGTGACAACTGAGTTGTCACACATTACGGAGTACGTTCGCTGAAACATTCCGAAATATTCTTCCTATTCTGCGTCTCTCGCCTTGCGCACTGTTTCGCGACACACTCTCAGACTCTGTGTCCTGGCGGGAAGTCAGAGCCGAGAAATAGTGTGTGTTTGAGGAGACGCAGTGATTAGAGGACCGGGATGTTCATCCGGTTGGTAACCTGAAATAAAAAATCGGTTACCTGTTTTTCTGACGCGAAATGTGGTTTTTACTGTTATTCTGTACGATAACCGGATTTTAGCTTTAGGTTGCCTACCGGTTACGTGTGAAGTAACCGGAAAAAAGGGTTACCAACCTGTTAGGTTACCAAGGAACCCGGTTACATATAGAATATGCCTTACGAATACGTCATTCCTTCCAGGTTCTCGGCGACCTTCGTTCCATGGAAACCTCGACTGACCGCGAGAAACAGGACGGAATTGTGCGTGAGATAGCGACAGCTGTCGCCGGACGCGGAGCCGCCGCCTGAGCTGAAACGTGGAGGTGCGTTAGAGGGAATGACCCCGAATATTCACATCGTACTTTCATCTCGATACGCTTACCAATAATGCTCGAACGGAATACAACTGCAAACAGAGCAGTATAAGGGAACTACGCCTGATTTAGAAAGTGGGAAGTACCTTATAGCAGGACGAATCGTCCTGGACGATTATGTGGACCAATCTCGTGTCAACGGTTCTTTAAACTGGAATTGAGAAATGTATTGCAGTTTAAAGGACTGGAGCGTTGCGATTGGACCACATAATCGTTCTTCTTTAATGGCGCTAGTAAACAAATTGTTGAATTGGGGACTCGTTGTTTTCCGTTTTGCGTTTTTAAAAACTTGAAATTCGGTTAATTACTCTATCTAGTTCGTAGCAAACTGTGTCTTATGTCTTGTCTCCACATATGCGGTTGTTTCGAATTGACCAACTCTAACTAAAAAGGTATCTCCCAATTTAAGCTACCGCCTATATGTAATGAGCGTGAAACATTTGTGTGATGTTAATAATCAGTCGATCCCCGTTCTTTCCAGGTACTTGGCCATGATTTCTAGTCGCATTCCACATGGCGACCTCATTTTCTGATAACTTATTCGAAGTCTACATTAGCCCATGTGCAGCTTGCTTCCCGATTGTGCATAACATTGTAATTATCTAATATTCGCCCTAATTGTGTATTTTTCTCTGATTTTTATTAAAGAATCCCTTGTGAATAATCTGCCAAGCGCAAACAGCTTCTCTCATGTGTGCTTTAGTCTATTTTTAAAGTTTATAGAGCAGCCAAGCAATGTTTATTATTTATAATCATAATTCGCGAACCTACATCTAGAACCTGTACTTTTGCTTGTATACATTTGCATCCATTTTCATAAATATTCATTTCAAATACGAGAATATAACATACACGGTGTTCCTAGTTGAGATCAATATATGAGATGGTGTGCGACGTACTACAGTAGGAAATTGGTTACTGTATGAGGAGACATCGTTGAGACAATGACTATGTTATTATGCCCTATAATAGGAACAGGAAATGGGTTACTGTGAGTTGGAAATAAAAACTACGGTACGAAGTTGGTTACTGTAGGCTGAGACATAGTAGAGACTGCGACTATGCCAAAAGAGAACGTAGGTTACGGTAGCATGTGACATCGTTGAGACTTGGACTATGTTCCTATCTTCTTCGTCGCCAGTTGTTCGAACCAACTCTGGCGTGAATCGAATGAAGAGCCCTGGCCATTCTATTGTAGGCAGCCTGGTCCACGGCGTCCAAATCAACATTTTCGGAAACGGCTCGACTGAAAAGAGACAAATATAAGTTGTATATTTATTATTATTATTATAATTATCAGTTTATATATCAGTTGTAGTATAATCACGACTGAAAAGAGATGAATATAAGTTATATATTAATTATTATTACTGTTATTATTATTTACTTTATTCAGCAGTCGTAATGGATAGTTCTAGAATGGAGTGTGGAAGAGTATGAATATATGCAGGGTTATAGTGATCGACAGAAGAACGGCAAGTGGGTTACGGTATACATTGATTCGGGATGTGTACTGTCAAATATTTGGGTTTCATGACTAAAACGGACTGTTATTGGGCAATTTTAAATTTTGATTTTTAATTTCGTTTTACAATTCCGAGGAAGGATCGAATTAGAAAAGTTACTTCGAATATAAACGTAGTGCGCTACACTTGACTGATTTAAGAATGGCAAGTGGGAGGAATACACTGCTTACGCCTCGAAAACAGAAATATGACAAATCGAAGGCTAAAATCTTGATCGCTGTTAGCTCTTTAGAAGTGATTGAAACTGTCATATCTTACTATCAGAGAGAAATATATACAAAATATGAAAATGGTTTTTTCTCGTTTGGAGTGAGGCTTTGTAACTTTTCGATCAATAATTTCACTGAACAACAAAGACATGAGGTATTTCGCTAACCAAAATATCATTTTTGAATGAATACGTTTTCTTACATCATTTTGCCAAATTTTGTCAAAAGTGCAGGGTTTTTCAATGCAGATTATGTTACGCGTTCGAAACTTTTGATGGTACTACGTGAATAATACAAAATGGTGCTGCGATATGTTTACAGTTCCAAAAGGATAGATTTTGCGTTTTGTCACGATTCGGTCTGCGTCTCTCTTATTGTACGCTCTCTACGTTTCGTCTGACGAAAGGTGCGCTATTGATACTTGTGTAATATGAACATCTAGACCATTCGCAAGGAAAAAGTCAGACGGAAACTGTGCTAACGTTTCCGGGTGATCTGTTCTCATTGAAGTACGGCAACCAGAATAAGTTATTCAAAATAAAAAGTCATCAAAGTAAAACTCATTTGAAAGTGAAAGTCATTAAGTACAGAAACAGTTGAGATCGAGAATCAGCAATAAAGTTTTCGAAAATTTTCGTATTTTTCAAATCCTGACTAAAAGTGAATTAATGACTTTTACTTTCAAATGACTTTTACTTTAATGACTTTTTATTTTGAATGACTTATTCCTGGTACCTTGAACTACACGAAAAAAGGGATGCGCACGGAGAATGCACGAAAAAAAATCATAGTCTTGCCCAATCCTACGTGCAGTTCTACAGTGTGAATTTTAGGTTTCGTCAAGCAAAAAGTTAAAGCATTCTAAAAAACCACAATATGCATAAATATTATATTTTAGCGCAACCAACGTTTTCCTCGTTTTCAACTCCAACTGTTACCGTGCTTCAATGTTTCAGCCCCGCCATAAATTACCAACCTGTCTGAATCATAGTCATCGCCGGCCTCTTCGGCTTGCTGCTGGAGTAATTTGTACGGAATCCATCGAGCCGTGACGGTGGAGACAATAAGTAGGAGGATTAGGGTACTGTATGTCATTTTAGGGTAGTTTAGAGTGAAAAAGAACCCAATTTGGTGAAAAGGAGGGGTGTCTCGGCTGTTTATATAGTAGAAAGATGGTCTCGCGACCAAGTTGGGCGGACCAAAAAGTGTGACGCAGCGAGCGCAGAGTGCGCCGCGATCAACCGTCGTACCGCAGACAGGTTAGGGATGCAGAGACATCTCTCTTTCTCTGATTCTCTCTCTTTCTCTCTCATCGAGAGATTAAGAGAGGGGGCGGAAGGTTATAAATGGATAGGTATCTCTATTTGTCGGTTTCTCTCTCCCTCTGTATATCTCTTATCGAGAGAGAGTAATAGAGAGGGAAGATAGGTTAGGAATGGATATGTATCTCTATTTCTCTGATTCTCGATTTATCTCTCTTATAGAGAGATTAAGAGAGAGGGGAGATAGGTTGGAATGGGATAGGTGTCCTTTTTTGTCCGCTTCTCTCTCTCTCTCTCTCAGAGGGAAGATAAGTTAGGAATGAATAGGTATCTCTGTTTCTCTGTTTCTCTCTTTCCCCCACTTTTATCTTCAAGAGATTAAGAGAGGCAAGGTTGTGGATGGAGAGTTAGCTCTAGTTCTGTATATGTCTGTCTCTCTCTTCCTCTCTCTTGTCCCTAATCGATATCTTGGAGAGGTGAAGAGAGGGAAGGGAATAGTTCAAGGGATTGAGAGTCATGACTGTTTTTCTCCCTGTGTTCTCTCTCTCTCTCTCTCTCTCCCTTTCTCTCTCTCTCTCTCTTGTCCTCTTTCTATTTATCCTTGTCTCTCACTATCTTTTCCTCTTTCTCTTTCTCATGAAAACATTTCATGCTTGTCAAACAGCGACATAGTACTATTGTTGACCTATATCATTTGACTGATAATAACCTGTTCTATAACACCTAGACTGCCATCTTTGTAATAATAAACACATCATATAATGTAAACGTTCTTTATACTAAAGTGCACTACGATATGTTACGTGACCTTAACAAATCACTTATAGTTACATGTATTTAGCGAAATGTTATATTAATATACGTTTTCCACTTTCAGGACCCTTTTATAATTGTTTAGTTTGCAACAGATACATCGAGAAAAGTATGATTACCGATCGTGTGTACTGAACGTATCGCACACAAAAAATAATCATACTTTGCTCTATGTATCTGCCCTCGACAAAAAGTATGAAGTCCCTATTAGTCATTCTCTACCGCGCTTCAATGTTTCAGCTCATATGGGGTCCGCGTGAAAAGCACGAGTCTGGTGAATTCAGCCGGCGTCTCTCTCTTTCGTCACGTGAATGTTTGGCGAATGAAACACGAAAAACAATTGAGTTGTTCTATAGTCTGTTTCACGTAACAATAGCCCCCTACAGTAAGATTGTAAATCTTTCAAGTAAATGTTTGATATCTTGTAGGTATGGTAAATAGTTTAAACTACGTAACTTCGTACTCCATAAAGGTCACTACAAACATAGAAAACAGTGAATCTTAAAGTATGTTTGTTGGCTAGATAAGTGCCCTTGAATATTCGAAAGATTACTGTAGAAAGTTATCGATTGGTGAAACGGAGTATATGTTCTACGCTGTACAGTATGGCTGTAATTGAAACCTAAAAGCCGTCTCGTAACAAGTAAGAATATTCGGCTCTCCATGTAACCAGTGGTCCAGGGCGCCCACTGGTTAGATGGAGAGATCAGTTGGTCCTTGTCGTGCGCAGTCACAACCGTTCAATGAGAAGTGGTCGTGTCCGTCCGCCCAATGTCCGAGGCGAAGAGATATTGAGAATGTGCAGAGATAAACATCTTTGGAAAGCGATAAAGGAACACCATATTGCAACAATATGACGTGAATGAATGAATCTTGAAATCTTGAAATCTTGAAATCTTCGGAAAGTTTTTTGTACAAACTGTATGTAGCGCTTTCTGAAAACTAATTTTGGCTCCTAGAGAACGCTATTCGAAAACTTTCACGCGTGCGCTAAATGGTTACTGATTGTGTCTTGTCCATGGATTTGGTAGCTAACAATAGTGGGTCACGTGTTGTTAACGTGTTTACGCTCACGTGTTTTACGTGATGGCGTAATCTGTAAACATAATTGAACTTCAAATTGATCAGGTCAGAGAACATCGAAAGATCGCAACAAAGACGAGACGCAGACACTCCTTGGCACGTGAAAGTCTGTTCTCAACTTGGTTACAACCGGTTCTTTTTCAATCATTTGTTATCATGAAATAAGTGACATCGTATGACAATCACAAAATGAACTCAATCTCTCTTTTATACTAGAAGTGAATCGAATAGTCACGTAAAGTTAGCATTCTAATGAGGAATCGTGTACTTTGTCTTTGCACGTTTCTGAGTTCTGCTGTGTGTAACATGTTTCACGTGACCATGCAATTGACTAAAAGTAAAGTTGAATGTAGCGATTTCCAAAAGTCTATGATATTTTATTTTCGTCGGCATTACAACTGTTTTTTACTGTCCATCCTCCAAGAATGACAATACAAAACCATTGTGTGTTTCTTGTTTGTTACAGTTCTTATTGTAGAGAATGTTTATGGTTGGAACAAACGAGAAGTTTCTACGAGAAAAGAAAATGTTGATCAAGAAAACATTGCGAGACAATGGTTGGTTAACAAAGAACAATTAGACAATTAACATGATGTGACGGTTTCAGCTCTTTTCATATTGAAAATGGAAATGAACATCCATTTTTAGAGAGAAAACACATATTATAGACAAAAAATTACGAATGTTCTGTTGAAACACAATAGTCAAAAAGTCTTTAGTCTAATGCGTTAGTCCCATTGATACACTCGCACAACACGTTTATCAAATGCGGTTAAATGTGGCACGCACTGTATTTAATGTGAACACAACCCTCTGTTCGATCGCTCTGTGGCTTCAATTCTCAACCAATTCTCTCTAATGATCTGTAAATAAAGTACAAATTTACGAACTTTCATGTTGGTATGCTATACCGAGCTGAATTCGACTATTTTCAAGTTTCGTTTCACCAATTTATCAGTGTCATCTGTCACACATTCAAGTTCCTTTTTTAATGAACAATTCATTATTTGTTCCATGCATACGGTCTCTGATTGAAATAAGATCATAGGACCGTCAAAAAACTACTAACCGTTTTTGGGCTAAATGGACATGGATTCAAATGATAGTAAAACATGGAATTGAATAGATTCAAACATGTATCTACGTTACTTTCAGGTTATCTACATAGTTAACTAGAAAAGTAACTGCCAAAAAAGGTTAAGTTACCTTGAAAAGTTAACTAGAGAAATGACTGCCAAAAAGCTTAGGTTACCTGAAAAAAGTTAACTAGAAAAATTACTGTCAAAAAGTTCAAGTTACCTAAAACATCCTGATAGAAGTAAAAGTTGTCGTAAGATGGGCCAAGTATTATTCGATTTCTGAATAACAACAGCTCACGATTATCGCAATTATACTTTTTACTTTTACTTTTTCTGGTTCCTACTGTTCTCATCATAGTTGTTTTCTACGTGTAACTGTTTATCAGAAAACAACAACATTGCTCAAAACTTTGTTTGCTTCTTGTCATTGTTCCTGATTGTGTAGATTGTTTACGGTTCGAACAAACGAGAAGTTTCCACGAGAAAAACAATGTTGATCAATAAAACATTGCGATACATTGGTTGGTTAACAAAGAATAATCAAACAATTAACATGATGTGACGGTTTCAGCTTTGTCAAATAACCATCGAAATGAACCTTCATTTTGGGGCAAAAACACGTATAATAGAAGTCAATCGAATAGTCATGTAAAGTTAGTATTCTTATGAGGAATCGTGCACTTTATCGATGCACGTTTCTGAGTTCTGCTGTGCTTCACATGTTTCACGTGACTGTGCAATCGACGAACGGTATACCCTACTATGACAGATCTCATGGAACTCAGCTGTGGAAAATCTGGTACCAGACGTTGCGGTAACAAACTCCGGACTAAGTACCCCTCTAAGTCCCATAGTCCAAAAACGAAATTTCTCCATCTTTCAACAAAAAATGAGGAAATATATGCATTTCGATCGAACTTTATCACTGATTTTCATTTTTTTCCATTCAAAATTTGATTTTATCAACATTAACCCGCAGTTTTGCCGCATTGAAGACTCAAAAACTGGCGCGTGGCATTGATTCATCGAGCCAGGACTGAGCAATAAGCCACGTCCCCTTATGTCCCCCTCTAACTACCCCAGGCTCTGTCTGAGTACCTCGCGTATTCTGTTGAAACATCAAGAGGTTGAGTGTTGTATAGTTCCGGTCATTCCAACTGAGACTTGGCAGCTTGCCAATGAATATTCCAGTCAATTTTCCACCACTGCAAATTTCAGTCAGCGATTCTTTCGTTTCATAAGAACACGTAAAAAACAAATAATGTGTTTATAATACTCATGGTTTCCCTAAGGAATAGGCAATCGGAAATCTTGGCACGATTCCAATAGGTCTCAGTGGGAACGAAACGAACAATATTGTTAAATCTAGCTTTCTCTCAGAGTTTTGAAATGATGTATTTTTATAATTCTCTGCTTCACAAATGTTTGCTACGTGTAACTGTACATCAGTATACAATGAAAGCACATAAACGTTGTGCTTCTGATATGTTTCCGTTGTGAAATTAATGGTTCAATGAAGAATTCCCGTCGCATAGAAAAAGTGATCTTGATGAATAGAACATTGAAAGACACTGGTGGATTGACAATTGAACAATCACTTAAAGAACATGATGTGACGGTTTCATGTTTTTCTACAATAAACTACCTAATTAATCAAAATGAATCCCCAATTGGGAAAACATACATCACTGATGAAACATCCTAACCGCTGAACAAAATATAATAATATAATACAAAAGAAGACTTCATGGTGGACTATCGAATGCTCATATGACATTGATCCAGTGACATGCGAGAAACTTCTTGGAGGGAGGGGGAAGATAACTGCTTGTGAAATATGCATTCCTGTTATATATATATATATACTAAAACAATGCAATTGTTCGAAGAGTATTTACTGATCGAAACTAAATCAGTGATGTATACATACAACTAGTGACACATTGAACCGCACTTGAACAAATTTGAACGTCAAACTGGAAACATGCAACTTGTGATTACTTCTTACTCCATTTCGTTGAACAAGGTTTGTTCGAACTACTATAGTGAATGTCAACATTATAAATTTCTGTCTCTCAGCGGGGTCGAACCTGCGAGCAAACTATTTGTAGCAGGGCGCCAACCATTGCGCTATTAGAGCACATAACTGCCAAGCTTCGGAATCAAAAACATGTTCGCTTACACAGCGGAAAGTAAGATATACAGTGCATTTCCACCTTTACGTTGGCGACGAATATCGAAGAACATTCTTGTAGAAAGCCTATTTCAACTCTGTTAGCCATGAATTGCATCATAATACAAATGAATTTGAATTTGATTATAAAGTTGTTTATGTGCTGTGTTTGTGCTTGGATACAACCTGTTTTTGAGAGCAATTAGATATCTTTTTGATACATTAGGTTCCAGTCCATTTTTGTTTTAACAATTTAGTACTTGTTCTTTCTTGCGTTTTTCGGAGTAGAACTGGTATAAGTAAAAAATTGGGTGACACAAACATTCTTCATTCAGCCAGTTAAATACGAAAACCAATACAAAATTCATTGAATAGAAATAGTGAGAAAAATAGGTGTACTGTATTTGTAGAAGTGACCCTTTAAAATTTGCTCCCTTCAAATAATGGGTGAGTAGGAAGGGTTTCGTTTTCCAACGGCGGTTGAATGTGACACGAACTGTATATAGAAAGAACACAATCGTTTTTATACAATGAATTGTCATTTCTGTCTCGTTCACGCTTGAGGTCAACAAAATGAAAAATGAAACATCATAATGGCTGAAATATAGAAGCCACAGTTCGTTTTCTTCTTTAAGTTTCGTTTAAATAAAACTACTCATGTTCAGTATACAATCAATTGAGACATACTGCAAGCGCGTTACATTAATAATAGTAGTATACAGCTTATTGAGCATAGAACAACAAAAAGTAGTGAGAATTATCTAATTTTGTTATTGAAAAATTCTATGGCAAAACGTGTACATTGTTTCACCTACTCCATTAAGGGGTGTTTTGTGCTCTCACAATCACCTGACTCAAATAATTGAGAAAACTTCGATGTGGACTTCACTCCTCACTGAAAAAATTATTCTTTGCAATCTGTTAAAATACATTATCCATTATTTATGATGTAAATAGTGGAAGAGAGACACACTCGCAATTGATAGCGACAAAGGTTAGAATGTAGTTGAATGTGGCACCCACTGTATTTAGTGTGATGTTGATAAATGTTAATCAGTAGGAATACCATTCCTTCTTGATAGAAACAATAACACAGTCTACATGATTTATGCTTCCCCGTAATTTTAGAATAGTTCAGAATTACTTGCAACTCAATATAGTGCATTTTAGAAGTACATATTTTCTGTCAATAAAACTTTATCGAATATGACTGCAACAGGTAAAAAGTTAAAGGCCAGCGCAACTGCTCATACATTTCTCCTAACCAAACATGACAATCCGAATGATCTCTTCAAAAAATGTCTTCTTTAATCATTTTTTCAAAGTAGCTACTATCTTTCCTACAAAAATCCAACAAACACAAACTATCTGGTACAATCATCGTCGTCCAGCACTGTTAAACCGCATGTAGTGCGTGTAACAGGGCAAAGGTACACTTTTTCTACTCAACTTTTCTCTCCATTCACTCATTTGGAGTGCCACATACTATGTGGAAGTCACGTGTTAAATCGCGAATAAAATTATATTCTATTATGTGGTATGACAATAGAAAAATGAACTCAAGCTCCTTTGTTGATGTTTTATCTGTCAAGTCTCGCACTCTGTCTAGCACACAGTATCACTTTGGTTATGTAGCTGTTTTATTCAGGATTCTGTGTTTCGAGAGAAGCTCTACTACTGTGTTCGATAGATTAGAGTCTAGCGCAAATCCTTTTTGAACTAGATTATTCTACGTCATGCTTCGTATCCAATTGTGCGGTTGGAAAAAGAGAATTGAAGTTGTTTGCCCTTTAAGCGCGGTTGAATGTGACACGAACTGCATATTAAACGCGCTTATCCATGTTTAGCAGATGATTTACGAAAAAAAACGAAAAATTCCAGAAAAGTGGTTCCCAAAAAAGGCGAGGCTACCTTAAAAACCCTGATAAAGGTAGAACTCGCCGTACATAGTTGGCTGAGCATGTTCCGTTTTTTGACGCAATTTGCTATACGAGAAAAGTATGATTACCGATCGTGTGTACTGTACGTATCGCACTCAAAAATAATCATACTTTGCTCTATGTATCTGCCCTCGACAAAAAGTATGAAGTCCCTATTAGTCATTCTCTACCGCGCTTCAATGTTTCAGCTCATATGGGGTCCGCGTGAAAAGCACGAGTTTGGTGAATTCAGCCGGCGTCTCTCTCTTTCGTCACGTGAATGTTTGGCGAATGAATCAGTCACAAATGAAAACTGACGTGAAACACGAAAAACAATTGAGTTGTTCTATGATCTACGCTGTACAGTATGGCTGTAATTGAAACCTAAAAGCCGTTCGTAATAAGTAAGAATATTCGGCTCTCCATGTAACCAGTGGTCCAGGGCGCCCACCGGTTAGATGGAGAGATCAGTTGGTCCTTGCCGTGCAAAGTCACAACCGTGCAATGAGAAGAGGTCGTGTCCGTCCGCCCAATGTCCGAGGCGAAGAGATATTGAGAATGTGCAGAGATAAAAATCTGTGGAAAGCGATAAAGGAATACCATATTGCAACAATATGGCGTGAATGAATAAATCTTGAAATCTTGAAATCTTGAAATCTTCGGAAAGTTTTTTGTACAAACTGTATGTAGCCTTTTCCGAAAACTTATTTTGGCTCCTAGAGAACGCTATTCGAAAACATTCACGCGTGCGCTGAACGGTTACTGATGAAAGAGTATTTTGTGTCTTGTCCATGGTTTTGGTAGCTTACAATAGTGGGTCACGTGTTGTTAACGTGTTTACGCTCACGTGTTTTACGTGATGGTGTAATCTGTAAACATAATTGAACTTCAAATTGATCGGGTCAGAGAACATCGAAAGATCGCAACAAAGAAGAGACGCACACTCCTTGGCACGTGAAAATAAATCTGTTCTCAATTTTGTTACAACCAGTTCTTTTTCAATCATTTGTTATCATGAAATAAGTGACATCGTATGACGATCACAAAATGAACTCAATCTCTCTTTTATACTAGAAGTAAATTGAATAGTCACGTAAAGTTAGCATTCTAATGAGGAATCGTGTACTTTGTCTTTGCACGTTTCTGAGTTCTGCTGTGTGTAACATGTTTCACGTGACCATGCAATTGACTAAAAGTAAAGTTGAATGTAGCGATTTCCAAAAGTCTATGATATTTTATTTTTGTCGGCATTACAACTGTTTTTTACCGTTCGTCATCCAACAATGACAATACAAAAACCATTGTGTGCTTCTTGTTTGTTACAGTTCTCATTGTAGAGAATGTTTATGGTTTAACAAACGAGAAGTTTCCACGAGAAAAGACAATGTTGATCAAGAAAACATTGCGAGACATTGCTTGGTTAACAAAGAACAATTGGACAATTAACATGATGTGACAGTTTCAGCTCTTTTCATAATGAAAATGGAAATGAACATCCATTTTTAGAGAGAAAACACATATTATAGACAAATAATTACGAATGTTCTGTTGAAACACAATAGTCAAAAAGTCTTTAGTCTAATGCGTTAGTCCCATTGATACACTCGCACAACACGTTTATCAAATGCGGTTAAATGTGGCACGCACTGTATTTAATGTGAACACAACCCTGTGTTCGTTCGCTCTGTGGCTTCAATTCTCAACCAATGCTCTCTGATGACTTGTGGAAAAAAAATTACAAATTCACTAACTTTCATGTTGGTTTGCTATGCCGAGCTAAATTCGACTATTTTCAAGTTTGGCTTTACCAGGCGATGTCTTCCTACAGTACAGTTTAATTCAGGACGTTTTTTTTATAATGAATAGTTCATTATTTGTTCCATGCATACGGTCTCTGATTGGAATAAAATCATAGGACCGTCAAAAATCAGACAAAAAAAACAAAAAAAAAACAAATAAAAAATGTTAAATATCCTAAAAAAAACTAATAGAGGTAAAATTTGTCGTACAGATCGTCGAAGTATGATTCGATTTCTGAATAAAACAGTTCCCGATCATTGCAATTTGCTATACTTTTTCTGGTCTACTGTTCTCAGTTGTTTTTTTACGTGTTACTGTTCATCAGAGAACAATAACATTGCTTAAACCTTTGTTTGCTTCTTGTTAGTTACACTTCTGATTATGTAGATTGTTTATGGTTTAGCAAACGAGACCCGTCTACGAAAAAAGTGATCGTGATCAATACAACACTGAAAGACATTGTTAGATGACAATTGAACAATCACTTAAAGAACCTGATGTGACGGTTTTGTGGTTTTTCTACAACGAACTACCTAATTGATCAAAATGAACCCCCGATTAGCAAAAAAACATACATCACTGATCAATCAAATTTATTTATTGAAATTCAATAGCCACAGTTTGTTTCATTATTGTTTTAATTCGTCTAAATGAAACTATTTATGCTATCAAAATGCAATCAATTGGGACATTATGCAAACGCGTTTGATTGTTTTACTGCGAGCTGACTCTCCGATTTCTCATTTTTAACTCGAATTATATACAAAATACATCTGTAAAGAGAAATAGTGGGAGAGAAGTTGAGTTACGGGCTTCAAACATGTATATTCTAACAAACCTACCTCACTAAGGATGCCTCAAGGGCAAAGTGTTTCGACTTGAAATAGAACGATTATGTTGACCAATCCCGACGCATCGGTTCTTTAAACTGCAATTGGAGAATGTATTGCAGTTTAAAGGACCGAAGCGTTGTGATTGGTCCACAAAATCGTCCTTTTTCAAGTTGTTGCGTAAAAATAACATTTTTTTAGAGCACTGTTTGTAAATGCCAACTTTTCCTCTCATTCCGCAAAATCTGATTTATCGAAATATTGCTCGCACTTGTGTTGTTAGAAGTACGCTCGCTTCAATCCAACAGACAGTTCAAAAACCTTTGCTCGCTTCTTGTTAGTCACAGTTTCACATTGTGGAGATTGTTCTTGGCTTACCAAACAAGACCCATCTACAAACGAACATTGGAATACACAGTTAGATTGACAATTGAACAATCACTTAAAGACATGATGTGACGGTTTTGTGGTTTTTCTACAACGAACTACCTAATTGATCAAAATGAATCCCCAGAACTCAATCTCTCTTTTATACTAGAAGTAAATTGAATAGTCACGTAAAGTTAGCATTCTAATGAGGAATCGTGTACTTTGTCTTTGCACGTTTCTGAGTTCTGCTGTGTGTAACATGTTTCACGTGACCATGCAATTGACTGAAAGTAAAGTTGAATGTAGCGATTTCCAAAAGTCTATGATATTTTATTATTGTCGGCATTACAACTGTTTTTAACTGTCATCGTTTGTCATCCAACAATGACAATACAAAATCATTGTGTGTTTCTTGTTTGTTACAGTTATCGTTGTAGAGAATGTTTATGTTTCGAACAAACCAGAACTTTCCACGAGAAAAGACAATGTTGATCAAGAAAACATTGCGAGACATTGGTTGGTTAACAAAGAACAATTAGATAATTAACATAATGTGACGGTTTCAGCTCTTTCCATAATGAAAATGGAAATGAACATCCAATTTTAGAGAGAAAACACATATTATAGACAAAAAAATTACGAATGTTCTGTTGAAACACAATAGTCAAAAAGTCTTTAGTCTAATGCGTTAGTCCCATTGATACACTCGCACAACACGTTTATCAAATGCGGTTAAATGTGGCACGCACTGTATTTAATGTGAACACAGCCCTGTGTTCGCTCGCTCTGTGGCTTCAATTCTCAACCAATGCTCTCTAATGATCTGTAAATAAAGTACAAATTTACGAACTTTCATGTTGGTATGCTATACCGAGCTGAATTCGACTATTTTCAAGTTTCGTTTCACCAATTTATCAGTGTCATCTGTCACACATTCAAGTTCCTTTTTTAATGAACAATTCATTATTTGTTCCATGCATACGGTCTCTGATTGAAATAAGACCATAGGACCGTCAAAAAACTACTAACCGTTTTTGGGCCAAATTGACATGCATTCAAATGATAGTAAAACATGGAATTGAATAGATTCAAACATGTATCTACGTTACTTTCAGGTTATCTACATAGTTAACTAGAAAAGTAACTGCCAAAAAAGGTTAAGTTACCTTGAAAAGTTAACTAGAGAAATGACTGCCAAAAAGCTTAGGTTACCTGAAAAAAGTTAACTAGAAAAATTACTGTCAAAAAGTTCAAGTTACCTAAAACATCCTGATAGAAGTAAAAGTTGTCGTAAGATGGGCCAAGTATTATTCGATTTCTGAATAACAACAGCTCACGATCATCGCAATGACACTTTTAACTTTTTCTTTTTCTGGTTACTACTGTTCTCATCATAGATGTTTTCTACGTGTTACTGTTTATCAGAAAACAACAACATTGTTTGGATCTTTGTTTGCTTCTTGTCATTGTTTCTGATTGTGTAGATTGTTTATGGTTGGAACAAACGAGAAGTTTCCACGAGAAAAGACAATGTTGATCAAGAAAACATTGCGAGACATTGGATGGTTAACAAAGAACAATTGGACAATTAACATGATGTGACGGTTTCAGCTTTGTCAAATAACCATCGAAATGAACCTTCATTTTGGGGCAAAAACACGTATAATAGAAGTCAATCGAATAGTCATGTAAAGTTAGTATTCTTATGAGGAATCGTGCACTTTATCGATGCACGTTTCTGAGTTCTGCTGTGTTTAAAGGGGGGCAGAATTGAAAGCTTAAATGAAGCGCCAGTTCAAGACAAACTGATCCATGCCCATATTGTTGTAATCCGAATCTCTTGAAACCCACATTTATTTTTTAAACTTTTTTTCATAGCATGTTAGACACGCAGAGGAAGTTGCTGGCATTGTGCCAGGTATGTGGCAGATGGGAACTACCAAATTTGAATGACAACTCTTGAACGAGAAAAAAAGCAACTTTTTTCGTTTCATAGATTGATATACCTGTTTGGACATGTATTTGCAACATTTCGGTTGAGGTGCACAACATATTTTCTGGTCGAACAAAATTTCTCACCACAAGCAAACTACTAATAACAGAACCGAAACGACTGTTTAGAATGTCCTAACCGGATTCTTTTCGTTCAACTGTGATATGAGATACATAAAAAACATACATGACTTATAACAAAAATGTTTATTAGTAAAAAAAAATTATCTGGTGAAGATAAGGGGAAGACGACTTTGACGGTGGTCCCTTCCCACGATGCACACATGGGCTAATCTGAAACATAGGAAATTAGCATAGTATAAACATACTTCAGAAATAAAAACTGAATACGGAATGGCGGACACCGCCCTCTAGACTCAGGATTACTGCTCATTCATACCGTCAAGTTGTTCGAAAAAAAAAACCGGCTCTACACCAGTGAAATCATGCATTCATATTCAAAAACGGGTTCCTTTCCATGAAATAGAAAAAACATACTTGTGTGTGACTTCATTATCTACTCTAAGAACACTATGACCAAATATATAGTTGATGGCAGCCACTAAGGTGTAACAATTCATTTTCATCTTATTTTCAGCTCGATTTTTCAGTCGTCCAGAAACGTCGCAGTCACAGGGGATCGTAGAACAGGGAATAAAATGTATATGAGACCTGAAAAATAATCTAATGATACTTTCCACTGTGCAACATAGACCGTATTTTTGCTGGACCGTTTCAAAAAGGAAATGCATACCAACATTTAGTTCAGGTTTCAGGACATTATAATAAAAAAAGGAGTTTAGATAGTATACCTGTTACAAATTTGGATTATTTCCATGTTTTCGTCTCAAATCAGGCAATTTTTCACCAAAAACGATTAGGAGACATCGAATAAATCGTTATCAAAATTGGCAAAACAGAACAGTTCTGTGGTCGTACTTCGTAAATTCAAATAGCAGGGTATTTGAGCAAAATTAAAAAAAGGGTTCTACGAACTAATCACTTTTTTCTATCTGAAACCTAAATAGCTTGTGCAAACTCGGACGACAAGCCTGCCCATTATTAGCTGAAGATAAAAGATGAAACAAAAAGTAACCTCAATTCCTCAATCATAAAGTATTCATTGAAATGTTGCACAATACACTTTTCTGTGCTTCTGCCAGTTACCGCTAATAAACCAACAAACGAGAGAATTGCTCGTTTTCCCATGCACAATTGTAATCAAAAAATGGGTTTCCCCTTGAAACAAGTAATACGGCAATTTCATTTTTATGAATGTTATACGAAAAATCATGCACAGCAATGGTGCGAAAACGTGTTTTACCAACCTGATTAGTCTAGATAAGAATAAAACATCGTCCGTTCATCCGGGTCTTTCCGATATCAGCAGGCAAGAAGTAGGCGTAGTTCGATAATTTTCAATATTCTTGAACAACGTCCTCGACACCGAAAAAGATAACCTGCAAACAAACTGAATAAACTGACGTCTAGTATCGTATAAATAAGTGGAGAAGAGGAATAGAGTAAAACCACCACCCATAATTATCAAGCTGGTTGGAGGATTCGCGTTTTGCTGGTTCGAGCAAACGATTGTTAGTAAATAAACATAAACTTATCAATACACTGTGGTTAGCAATACTCAAAAGCTAAGACAGAAGTGAGTTTGACGAAAACTAAAATTGGTTTAAAGTGGTTCACAACGCACGCATGTCATCGAGGTACACATGAAATACCCTACGGCAGTTTCTGAACTATTATGCGGGCTTCGTGAGCCATTGTGCAGCATTGGTATTGTTCTATTTTTGCAGAATACTACTGCTACAGTATCACAGAAGTGTGTATTGTTCACTTTTCGCTGATATAGAGGTCAAACCAAACACAACTCACACATTTGTTGGTTCCCCCACTTTCTACTAATTGTTCTCTTTTTGCTATTTGTACTCTCACAACTATCCATATGGCACAAGAAGAAGAATAATGGCGCTAATTGGCGCAAGCGACTAACGCCACTGATAAATTTGAAATTTTCGAGTGACTAACGTAGTTGTATTGTGATCATCATCCAAATGACAAAACTCCAAACATTATGTGGACGATTTTTCGTTCTTGCGTTCTGGCGCCATTTGGCGCCTGCGCTTGGCGCCAACGCGAAATGTTCAGTTTCTGACAGATCAATTTACTTAATCATGTGATTACTATTAACTGTATCAAATTTCAAACGATTCCGTTGACAATGACATGTCTTGGAGTTTTGGCGCCATTTGGCGCTTGGTCCGCGCGCTAGAGAATAAGTTTTAGTTCCGTATAAGAAAATAGACTTTTCACACCAAAGTGTTCAGGTTCTATCAGTTTGAGACATCTTAATTGCCTACAATTGATGTTTTGCCGTTTTTGGCGCCTATTGGCGCCCGCTCCCGGCGCCAATGAGGAGCTATACATCTAATAATCGGCGCGACGGGCTAACTTTGGCATTAGAACCCATGTTTTAAATTTCAGCTGAATCGGTTCAGTAGTTTTTCCAATTTTTTTTTGCCTGTAGTTGAACCGAAAACATCAAAATATATCAGAAAATAAGCAAATGACTGGTTTCTCACATTATTTTAATACTTTATATCATGTACACATCGTATAATTTGTATATAGTTTTTAATGTGGAAGATATGTCAACTGCAATCTTTTCTCAGTCTCTCAAAGAATTGATGTTGACTTTGTTAAAAAAGTAAGAACATGCCGATTCTCATAAATAAATCCAATTTTTGTAAACTTTATGTTTGAAACTATATATTTAACTACTAGTTTAAATGGTTTTCTATTCGGTTATAGTCGAGATCATTCCAACCAAGACTCCTATAGTACAAAATGAATTTTCCCGAAGATGTTTTCTAGTGCAAATATAAATGTTGTTAATATATTTTCGACCACCCTTTGTGATGAAAAAAAGCGAGAATCTTTTTTGTAAGCATCTTCTTGTAAGCATATGTGAATTGAGATTACATATCCAAGATTAAACAGCCATTCATCACAGCTAAGCTGGAAAACGGGAACCCAGTCACCTCTTGTAGATAACTTACTTCTTAAATACGGGATAATATTTATATATTAGAAATTGATCAACCTATGGAAAATAAATCTGAACAGTTTAAATAATACATAAATATACCGTCATTTTTCACATAAACTGTTCACACAGGTATTTGGAAATTTAATCAGAAGTCCAAATTGAATGTATTTTGGATCTGTTAAACAGTTGTTTGATTTGTGGGTTTCTTTAGGCTTATTAACATATCTGTACTGAAACCATCCCAATTACAACATCACAATTACTTTTAGGTTGAGAATTACTTCAAGTCACTTTCGTAATATTTTCAAGCACGGTTCAATGTAGTGCGGAGTACTCTTGTAGTAGGGCAGTAGAAGTGCCAAGTATTGACATCTCCTGTATAGCCTCATAACAAATAGTGCAGTGTAACAAGTTTTTGTGAATACTATTGTTTCCAACTATAAAAGCCTATTGCCAATACTTTCGATCACAGTTTATGTTAAGAGAGTAAAACACTATAGTGAGCAGTATTTCACGGAATGAAATGTATGCAAATAAATTAACTTAATGAAACGTTAAATTACCTTAATGAAACCTGTAAGTTTGAAACTTTGGTTATGAAAAAATGCCTACAAGAAGTTGAAAGTCAAATTTAAACACACTATACAACTATAAATACCGTTTGTTTTACCAGGAACAAAACTTTTCTACAGATTTGCTCTAATCAAAATCTATCCAAAAAACATCACAATCTTATGAAGCATTTTCACTACCGGGTTTTATTGTTCACATTTATTAGCGTAGCGCCTGCTGAGTTAACACGGTTCAATGTAGTGCGGATTGTATTTATATAGCAAAAGTGTTTTAGCATATTGCGATTTCATAATGGACACATAAAACAAGCTTTGTAGTTGGCACATTACCCAACAGGACTAAATGAAATTTCAAGGCGGTTTTTGAACATGTTGAAATTTTTCAAAACAATAGAAAATCATGTGCAGGGTTCTTCCCCTTCGTTATAATTTGTATTCGAGGAAACTTTCGGTGAAATTCATGTTTTCTCTAAATAACAGTCTTCCAAAGTTTTTGGAACGCTGCCATCTCCCTCATACATTTCGATACCCGATACTATTTTGAAGAATATCTCTCAAAGTATCTACTGTTGTACCAACTATTTGGTACAATAACCGTCGTTCATCACTGTCAAATTGCATGTTAAACTATGTGCGCGTAACAGGATAATTCAGTTTTTAGAGTTCCACCTCCAATCCACAATGTGAAAGTCACGTGTTCAATCGTGAATAAATTACCACATTCTATTCTATTTTGCCATCAAATCCATGTCACTTTGAGTGTCCCTTTGCTATATGGACAATCACACACCTAATGATGGAACGGAAATAATAACATACAGTGTTCTTTCTCTCATATTAATACAACAAACGCTACATTGAACTGTGCTTGATGCACGAATAGTGAAAACTTTCCTATAAACTCTAATCAAAACGGCTAGTTATGTTCGAGACTGAAACACTATAGCTGGAATGAAACCTATGCTTTCTAAAAATTTCGAACAAGAATGAAAATCAACAAATTTACGAATCTCTAATGGTTAGTAATTGAATTCACCACAATGTAAACAACATGGGATTTGTAAACTTTTTCAACTAGAGAAAACTACTTCTCATTCAAAAGAAAAGTGATGAAAAATTGTTTAAATATATGTTTTTGTTTTGACCTTCATAAGAACTGACGTCTTTCATGAATGATATTACCCAAAGACAAATACAACTACTGCCACATTGCTTAGAAGGTCCACCAAAGTGTAGTTTACATTTTTGTAAATTTTACATACTTATTCATTTAATCATTTCGTATACACTGTGTAGGTTATATGACAAGAATTCCTGAACGCTAATTTCGATTCAAGTGGAGAACAAGGAGCGAAATATAGGAGTCGAGCACAGAAAAGTTGGTTTAACGTAGATCATTCATTAAAACACTACGATTAAATATTTTATGAAAACGTTTTTTTTTAGGTTTTTTATATATTTTCAAATAGTGTGAATATGCGCGCTAGAGTGTTTCAAAGATAATACTTAAATTACGTTCATTAGTATTCTATAGTGGATTCGCGATTTAACAACCATGGCAATGTTTAAAAACTATCATGAATTGAAATGGGAACTTGAACTTTGGTCAAACAAAAGAGTGTATGAATGAACTTACAGACATGTAGTGAAGTTTTGCATCATCTGTGCAACATTGGAGCGCAGATCTTTATTTAGTTTGACCTACTTTCGATTCAGCCAAAAACAGAGGTTTTGTATCGGGCTGCTTTTAACTGTATTGAGATCAGAGAGCATAAATAACTCGTATATGTCCCTTTGCTATATGGCTATATGCATAAATAACTCGTATATGTCACTTCGTCCAAATCCCGTTTAGAAGACAGATTCATTTTACACCACTTCGTCCAAATTCCGTTTAGAAGACAGATTCATTTTACACCACTTCGTCCAAATTCCGTTTAGAAGACAGATTCATTTTACACCACTTCGTCCAAATTCCGTTGAGAAGACAGATTCATTTTACACCACTTCGTCCAAATCCCGTTTAGAAGACAGATTCATTTTACACCACTTCGTCCGAATTCCGTTTAGAAGACAAATTCATTTTACACCACTTTGTCCAAATTCCGTTTAGAAGACAGATTCATTTTACACCACTTCGTCCAAATCCCGTTTAGAAGACAGATTCATTTTACACCACTTCGTCCAAATCCCGTTTAGAAGACAGATTCATTTTACACCACTTCGTCCAAATCCCGTTTAGAAGACAGATTCATTTTACACCACTTCGTCCAAATTCCGTTGAGAAGACAGATTCATTTTACACCACTTCGTCCAAATTTCGTTTAGAAGACAAATTCATTTTACACCACTTCGTCCAAATTCCGTTTAGAAGACAGATTCATTTTACACCACTTCGTCCAAATTCCGTTTAGAAGACAGATTCATTTTACACCACTTCGTCCAAATTCCGTTGAGAAGACAGATTCATTTTACACCACTTCGTCCAAATCCCGTTTAGAAGACAGATTCATTTTACATTACTTCGTCCAAATCCCGTTGAGAAGACAGATTCATTTTACACCACTTCGTCCAAATTCCGTTTAGAAGACAGATTCATTTTACACCACTTCGTTCAAATCCCGTTTAGAAGACAGATTCATTTTACACCACTTCGTCCAAATTCCGTTGAGAAGACAGATTTATTTTACACCACTTCGTCCAAATTCCGTTTAGAAGACAGATTCATTTTACACCACTTCGTCCAAATTCCGTTGAGAAGACAGATTCATTTTACACCACTTCGTCCAAATCCCGTTGAGAAGACAGATTCATTTTACACCACTTCGTCCAAATTCCGTTGAGAAGACAGATTCATTTTACACCACTTCGTCCAAATTCCGTTTAGAAGACAGATTCATTTTACACCACTTCGTCCAAATTCCGTTGAGAAGACAGATTCATTTTACACCACTTCGTCCAAATCCCGTTTAGAAGACAGATTCATTTTACACCACTTCGTCCAAATCCCGTTTAGAAGACAGATTCATTTTACACCACTTCGTCCAAATTCCGTTGAGAAGACAGATTTATTTTACACCACTTCGTCCAAATTCCGTTTAGAAGACAGATTCATTTTACACCACTTCGTCCAAATTCCGTTGAGAAGACAGATTCATTTTACACCACTTCGTCCAAATCCCGTTGAGAAGACAGATTCATTTTACACCACTTCGTCCAAATTCCGTTGAGAAGACAGATTCATTTTACACCACTTCGTCCAAATTCCGTTTAGAAGACAGATTCATTTTACACCACTTCGTCCAAATTCCGTTGAGAAGACAGATTCATTTTACACCACTTCGTCCAAATCCCGTTTAGAAGACAAATTCATTTTACACCACTTCGTCCAAATTCCGTTTAGAAGACAGATTCATTTTACACCACTTCGTCCAAATTCCGTTGAGAAGACAGATTCATTTTACACCACTTCGTCCAAATCCCGTTGAGAAGACAGATTCATTTTACACCACTTCGTCCAAATTCCGTTTAGAAGACAGATTCATTTTACACCACTTCGTCCAAATTCCGTTTAGAAGACAGATTCATTTTACACCACTTCGTCCAAATTCCGTTGAGAAGACAGATTCATTTTACACCACTTTGTCCAAATTCCGTTGAGAAGACAGATTCATTTTACACCACTTCGTCCAAATTCCGTTTAGAAGACAGATTCATTTTACACCACTTCGTCCAAATTCCGTTGAGAAGACAGATTTATTTTACACCACTTCGTCCGAATTCCGTTTAGAAGACAGATTCATTTTACACCACTTCGTCCGACTTCCGTTGAGAAGACAGATTAATGTTACACCACTTCGTCCAAATTCCGTTCAGAAGACAGATTCATTTTACACCACTTCGTCCGACTTCCGTTGAGAAGACAGATTAATGTTACACCACTTCGTCCAAATTCCGTTTAGAAGACAGATTCATTTTACACCACTTCGTCCGACTTCCGTTGAGAAGACAGATTAATGTTACACCACTTCGTCCAAATTCCGTTTAGAAGACAGATTCATTTTACACCACTTCGTCCGACTTCCGTTGAGAAGACAGATTAATGTTACACCACTTCGTCCAAATTCCGTTTAGAAGACAGATTCATTTTACACCACTTCGTCCGACTTCCGTTGAGAAGACAGATTAATGTTACACCACTTCGTCCAAATTCCGTTCAGAAGACAGATTCATTTTACACCACTTCGTCCAAATTCCGTTTAGAAGACAGATTCATTTTACACCACTTCGTCCAAATCCCGTTTAGAAGACAGATTCATTTTACATTACTTCGTCCAAATTCCGTTTAGAAGACAGATTCATTTTACACCACTTCGTCCAAATTCCGTTGAGAAGACAGATTCATTTTACACCACTTCGTCCAAATTCCGTTGAGAAGACAGATTCATTTTACACCACTTCGTCCAAATTCCGTTGAGAAGACAGATTCATTTTACACCACTTCGTCCAAATTCCGTTTAGAAGACAGATTCATTTTACACCACTTCGTCCAAATTCCGTTGAGAAGACAGATTCATTTTACACCACTTCGTCCAAATCCCGTTTAGAAGACAGATTCATTTTACACCACTTCGTCCAAATTCCGTTGAGAAGACAGATTCATTTTACACCACTTCGTCCAAATTCCGTTTAGAAGACAGATTCATTTTACACCACTTCGTCCAAATCCCGTTTAGAAGACAGATTCATTTTACACCACTTCGTCCAAATTCCGTTTAGAAGACAGATTCATTTTACACCACTTCGTCCAAATTCCGTTTAGAAGACAGATTCATTTTACACCACTTCGTCCAAATCCCGTTTAGAAAACAGATTCATTTTACACCACTTCGTCCAAATTCCGTTGAGAAGACAGATTCATTTTACACCACTTCGTCCAAATTCCGTTGAGAAGACAGATTCATTTTACACCACTTCGTCCGACTTCCGTTGAGAAGACAGATTCATTTTACACCACTTCGTCCAAATTCCGTTTAGAAGACAGATTCATTTTACACCACTTCGTCCAAATTCCGTTTAGAAGACAGATTCATTTTACACCACTTCGTCCAAATTCCGTTTAGAAGACAGATTCATTTTACACCACTTCGTCCAAATTCCGTTTAGAAGACAGATTCATTTTACACCACTTCGTCCAAATTCCGTTGAGAAGACAGATTCATTTTACACCACTTCGTCCAAATTCCGTTGAGAAGACAGATTCATTTTACACCACTTCGTCCAAATCCCGTTTAGAAGACAGATTCATTTTACACCACTTCGTCCAAATTCCGTTGAGAAGACAGATTCATTTTACACCACTTCGTCCGACTTCCGTTGAGAAGACAGATTCATTTTACACCACTTCGTCCAAATTCCGTTTAGAAGACAGATTCATTTTACACCACTTCGTCCAAATTCCGTTTAGAAGACAGATTCATTTTACACCACTTCGTCCAAATTCCGTTTAGAAGACAGATTCATTTTACACCACTTCGTCCAAATCCCGTTTAGAAGACAGATTCATTTTACACCACTTCGTCCAAATTCCGTTTAGAAGACAGATTCATTTTACACCACTTCGTCCAAATTCCGTTTAGAAGACAGATTCATTTTACACCACTTCGTCCAAATTCCGTTGAGAAGACAGATTCATTTTACACCACTTCGTCCAAATTCCGTTGAGAAGACAGATTCATTTTACACCACTTCGTCCAAATTCCGTTGAGAAGACAGATTCATTTTACACCACTTCGTCCAAATTCCGTTGAGAAGACAGATTCATTTTACACCACTTCGTCCGACTTCCGTTCAGAAGACAGATTCATTTTACACCACTTCGTCCAAATTCCGTTGAGAAGACAGATTCATTTTACACCACTTCGTCCAAATTCCGTTGAGAAGACAGATTCATTTTACACCACTTCGTCCAAATTCCGTTTAGAAGACAGATTCATTTTACACCACTTCGTCCAAATTCCGTTGAGAAGACAGATTCATTTTACACCACTTCGTCCAAATTCCGTTGAGAAGACAGATTCATTTTACACCACTTCGTCCAAATTCCGTTGAGAAGACAGATTCATTTTACACCACTTCGTCCAAATTCCGTTGAGAAGACAGATTCATTTTACACCACTTCGTCCAAATCCCGTTTAGAAGACAGATTCATTTTACACCACTTCGTCCAAATTCCGTTGAGAAGACAGATTCATTTTACACCACTTCGTCCAAATTCCGTTGAGAAGACAGATTCATTTTACACCACTTCGTCCAAATCCCGTTTAGAAGACAGATTCATTTTACACCACTTCGTCCAAATTCCGTTGAGAAGACAGATTCATTTTACACCACTTCGTCCGACTTCCGTTGAGAAGACAGATTCATTTTACACCACTTCGTCCAAATTCCGTTTAGAAGACAGATTCATTTTACACCACTTCGTCCAAATTCCGTTTAGAAGACAGATTCATTTTACACCACTTCGTCCAAATTCCGTTTAGAAGACAGATTCATTTTACACCACTTCGTCCAAATCCCGTTTAGAAAACAGATTCATTTTACACCACTTCGTCCAAATTCCGTTGAGAAGACAGATTCATTTTACACCACTTCGTCCAAATTCCGTTGAGAAGACAGATTCATTTTACACCACTTCGTCCGACTTCCGTTGAGAAGACAGATTCATTTTACACCACTTCGTCCAAATTCCGTTTAGAAGACAGATTCATTTTACACCACTTCGTCCAAATTCCGTTTAGAAGACAGATTCATTTTACACCACTTCGTCCAAATTCCGTTTAGAAGACAGATTCATTTTACACCACTTCGTCCAAATTCCGTTGAGAAGACAGATTCATTTTACACCACTTCGTCCAAATTCCGTTGAGAAGACAGATTCATTTTACACCACTTCGTCCAAATTCCGTTGAGAAGACAGATTCATTTTACACCACTTCGTCCAAATTCCGTTGAGAAGACAGATTCATTTTACACCACTTCGTCCAAATTCCGTTGAGAAGACAGATTCATTTTACACCACTTCGTCCAAATTCCGTTCAGAAGACAGATTCATTTTACACCACTTCGTCCAAATTCCGTTTAGAAGACAGATTCATTTTACACCACTTCGTCCAAATTCCGTTTAGAAGACAGATTCATTTTACACCACTTCGTCCAAATTCCGTTTAGAAAACAGATTCATTTTACACCACTTCGTCCAAATTCCGTTCAGAAGACAGATTCATTTTACACCACTTCGTCCAAATTCCGTTGAGAAGACAGATTCATTTTACACCACTTCGTCCGACTTCCGTTGAGAAGACAGATTCATTTTACACCACTTCGTCCAAATTCCGTTTAGAAGACAGATTCATTTTACACCACTTCGTCCAAATTCCGTTTAGAAGACAGATTCATTTTACACCACTTCGTCCAAATTCCGTTTAGAAGACAGATTCATTTTACACCACTTCGTCCAAATTCCGTTGAGAAGACAGATTCATTTTACACCACTTCGTCCAAATTCCGTTGAGAAGACAGATTCATTTTACACCACTTCGTCCAAATTCCGTTGAGAAGACAGATTCATTTTACACCACTTCGTCCAAATTCCGTTGAGAAGACAGATTCATTTTACACCACTTCGTCCAAATTCCGTTGAGAAGACAGATTCATTTTACACCACTTCGTCCAAATTCCGTTCAGAAGACAGATTCATTTTACACCACTTCGTCCAAATTCCGTTTAGAAGACAGATTCATTTTACACCACTTCGTCCAAATTCCGTTTAGAAGACAGATTCATTTTACACCACTTCGTCCAAATTCCGTTGAGAAGACAGATTAATGTTACACCACTTCGTCCGAATTCCGTTTAGAAGACAGATTCATTTTACACCACTTCGTCCAAATTCCGTTTGGAAGACAGATTCATTTTACACCACTTTGTCCAAATTCCGTTGAGAAGACAGATTCATTTTACACCACTTCGTCCAAATTCCGTTTAGAAGACAGATTCATTTTACACCACTTTGTCCAAATTCCGTTGAGAAGACAGATTCATTTTACACCACTTCGTCCGAATTCCGTTGAGAAGACAGATTCATTTTACACCACTTCGTCCAAATCCCGTTGAGAAGACAGATTCATTTTACACCACTTCGTCCAAATTCCGTTTAGAAGACATATTCATTTTACACCACTTCGTCCAAATCCCGTTTAGAAGACAAATTCATTTTACACCACTTCGTCCAAATTCCGTTTAGAAGACAGATTCATTTTACACCACTTCGTCCAAATTCCGTTGAGAAGACAGATTCATTTTACACCACTTTGTCCAAATTCCGTTTAGAAGACAGATTCATTTTACACCACTTTGTCCAAATTCCGTTTAGAAGACAGATTCATTTTACACCACTTCGTCCAAATTCCGTTGAGAAGACAGATTCATTTTACACCACTTCGTCCAAATTCCGTTGAGAAGACAGATTCATTTTACACCACTTCGTCCAAATTCCGTTGAGAAGACAGATTCATTTTACACCACTTCGTCCAAATCCCGTTGAGAAGACAGATTCATTTTACACCACTTCGTCCAAATTCCGTTTAGAAGACAGATTCATTTTACACCACTTCGTCCAAATTCCGTTGAGAAGACAGATTCATTTTACACCACTTCGTCCAAATTCCGTTGAGAAGACAGATTCATTTTACACCACTTCGTCCAAATTCCGTTGAGAAGACAGATTTATTTTACACCACTTCGTCCAAATTCCGTTGAGAAGACAGATTCATTTTACACCACTTCGTCCAAATCCGTTGAGAAGACAGATTCATTTTACACCACTTCGTCCAAATTCCGTTTAGAAGACAGATTCATTTTACACCACTTCGTCCAAATTCCGTTTAGAAGACAGATTCATTTTACACCACTTCGTCCAAATTCCGTTGAGAAGACAGATTCATTTTACACCACTTCGTCCAAATTCCGTTGAGAAGACAGATTTATTTTACACCACTTCGTCCAAATTCCGTTGAGAAGACAGATTCATTTTACACCACTTCGTCCAAATCCCGTTGAGAAGACAGATTCATTTTACACCACTTCGTCCAAATCCCGTTTAGAAGACAGATTCATTTTACACCACTTCGTCCAAATCCCGTTTAGAAGACAGATTCATTTTACATTACTTCGTCCAAATTCCGTTGAGAAGACAGATTCATTTTACACCACTTCGTCCAAATTCCGTTGAGAAGACAGATTCATTTTACACCACTTCGTCCAAATTCCGTTGAGAAGACAGATTCATTTTACACCACTTCGTCCAAATTCCGTTGAGAAGACAGATTCATTTTACACCACTTCGTCCAAATTCCGTTTAGAAGACAGATTCATTTTACATTACTTCGTCTAAATCCCGTTTAGGAGACAGATTCATTTTACACCACTTCGTTCAAATTCCGTTGAGAAGACAGATTCATTTTACACCACTTCGTCCAAATTCCGTTGAGAAGACAGATTCATTTTACACCACTTCGTCCAAATTCCGTTGAGAAGACAGATTCATTTTACACCACTTCGTCCAAATTCCGTTGAGAAGACAGATTCATTTTACACCACTTCGTCCAAATTCCGTTGAGAAGACAGATTCATTTTACACCACTTCGTCCAAATTCCGTTGAGAAGACAGATTCATTTTACACCACTTCGTCCAAATCCCGTTTAGAAGACAGATTCATTCTACACCACTTCGTCCAAATCCCGTTTAGAAAACAGATTCATTTTACACCACTTCGTCCAAATTCCGTTTAGAAGACAGATTCATTTTACACCACTTCGTCCAAATTCCGTTTAGAAGACAGATTCATTTTACACCACTTCGTCCAAATTCCGTTTAGAAGACAGATTCATTTTACACCACTTCGTCCAAATTCCGTTTAGAAGACAGATTCATTTTACACCACTTCGTCCAAATTCCGTTTAGAAGACAGATTCATTTTACACCACTTCGTCCAAATTCCGTTGAGAAGACAGATTCATTTTACACCACTTCGTCCAAATTCCGTTGAAGAGACAGATTCATTTTACACCACTTCGTCCAAATTCCGTTGAGAAGACAGATTCATTTTACACCTTTTCGTCCAAATTCCGTTGAGAAGACAGATTCATTTTACACCACTTCGTCCACATTCCGTTGAGAAGACAGATTCATTTTACACCACTTCGTCCAAATTCCGTTGAGAAGACAGATTCATTTTACACCACTTCGTCCAAATTCCGTTGAGAAGACAGATTCATTTTACACCACTTCGTCCAAATTCCGTTGAGAAGACAGATTTATTTTACACCACTTCGTCCAAATTCCGTTGAGAAGACAGATTCATTTTACACCACTTCGTCCAAATCCCGTTGAGAAGACAGATTCATTTTACACCACTTCGTCCAAATCCCGTTTAGAAGACAGATTCATTTTACACCACTTCGTCCAAATCCCGTTTAGAAGACAGATTCATTTTACATTACTTCGTCCAAATTCCGTTGAGAAGACAGATTCATTTTACACCACTTCGTCCAAATTCCGTTGAGAAGACAGATTCATTTTACACCACTTCGTCCAAATTCCGTTGAGAAGACAGATTCATTTTACACCACTTCGTTCAAATTCCGTTGAGAAGACAGATTCATTTTACACCACTTCGTCCAAATTCCGTTTAGAAGACAGATTCATTTTACATTACTTCGTCTAAATCCCGTTTAGGAGACAGATTCATTTTACACCACTTCGTCCAAATTCCGTTGAGAAGACAGATTCATTTTACACCACTTCGTCCAAATTCCGTTGAGAAGACAGATTCATTTTACACCACTTCGTCCAAATTCCGTTGAGAAGACAGATTCATTTTACACCACTTCGTCCAAATTCCGTTGAGAAGACAGATTCATTTTACACCACTTCGTCCAAATTCCGTTGAGAAGACAGATTCATTTTACACCACTTCGTCCAAATTCCGTTGAAGAGACAGATTCATTTTACACCACTTCGTCCAAATTCCGTTGAGAAGACAGATTCATTTTACACCTTTTCGTCCAAATTCCGTTGAGAAGACAGATTCATTTTACACCACTTCGTCCACATTCCGTTGAGAAGACAGATTCATTTTACACCACTTCGTCCAAATTCCGTTGAGAAGACAGATTCATTTTACACCACTTCGTCCAAATTCCGTTGAGAAGACAGATTCATTTTACACCACTTCGTCCAAATTCCGTTGAGAAGACAGATTTATTTTACACCACTTCGTCCAAATTCCGTTGAGAAGACAGATTCATTTTACACCACTTCGTCCAAATCCCGTTGAGAAGACAGATTCATTTTACACCACTTCGTCCAAATCCCGTTTAGAAGACAGATTCATTTTACACCACTTCGTCCAAATCCCGTTTAGAAGACAGATTCATTTTACATTACTTCGTCCAAATTCCGTTGAGAAGACAGATTCATTTTACACCACTTCGTCCAAATTCCGTTGAGAAGACAGATTCATTTTACACCACTTCGTCCAAATTCCGTTGAGAAGACAGATTCATTTTACACCACTTCGTCCAAATTCCGTTGAGAAGACAGATTCATTTTACACCACTTCGTCCAAATTCCGTTTAGAAGACAGATTCATTTTACATTACTTCGTCTAAATCCCGTTTAGGAGACAGATTCATTTTACACCACTTCGTCCAAATTCCGTTGAGAAGACAGATTCATTTTACACCACTTCGTCCAAATTCCGTTGAGAAGACAGATTCATTTTACACCACTTCGTCCAAATTCCGTTGAGAAGACAGATTCATTTTACACCACTTCGTCCAAATTCCGTTGAGAAGACAGATTCATTTTACACCACTTCGTCCAAATTCCGTTGAGAAGACAGATTCATTTTACACCACTTCGTCCAAATTCCGTTGAGAAGACAGATTCATTTTACACCACTTCGTCCCAAATCCCGTTTAGAAGACAGATTCATTCTACACCACTTCGTCCAAATCCCGTTTAGAAGACAGATTCATTTTACACCACTTCGTCCAAATTCCGTTTAGAAGACAGATTCATTTTACACCACTTCGTCCAAATTCCGTTTTAGAAGACAGATTCATTTTACACCACTTCGTCCAAATTCCGTTTAGAAGACAGATTCATTTTACACCACTTCGTCCAAATTCCGTTTAGAAGACAGATTCATTTTACACCACTTCGTCCAAATTCCGTTTAGAAGACAGATTCATTTCACACCACTTCGTCCAAATTCCGTTTAGAAGACAGATTCATTTTACACCACTTCGTCCAAATCCCGTTTAGAAGACAGATTCATTTTACATTACTTCGTCCAAATTCCGTTGAGAAGACAGATTCATTTTACACCACTTCGTCCAAATTCCGTTGAGAAGACAGATTCATTTTACACCCACTTCGTCCAAATTCCGTTTAGAAGACAGATTCATTTTACACCACTTCGTCCAAATCCCGTTTAGAAGACAGATTCATTTTACACCACTTCGTCCAAATTCCGTTGAGAAGACAGATTCATTTTACACCACTTCGTCCAAATTCCGTTGAGAAGACAGATTCATTTTACACCACTTCGTCCAAATTCCGTTGAGAAGACAGATTTATTTTACACCACTTCGTCCAAATTCCGTTGAGAAGACAGATTCATTTTACACCACTTCGTCCAAATCCGTTGAGAAGACAGATTCATTTTACACCACTTCGTCCAAATCCCGTTTAGAAGACAGATTCATTTTACACCACTTCGTCCAAATTCCGTTTAGAAGACAGATTCATTTTACACCACTTCGTCCAAATTCCGTTTAGAAGACAGATTCATTTCACACCACTTCGTCCAAATTCCGTTTAGAAGACAGATTCATTTTACACCACTTCGTCCAAATCCCGTTTAGAAGACAGATTCATTTTACATTACTTCGTCCAAATTCCGTTGAGAAGACAGATTCATTTTACACCACTTCGTCCAAATTCCGTTGAGAAGACAGATTCATTTTACACCACTTCGTCCAAATTCCGTTTAGAAGACAGATTCATTTTACACCACTTCGTCCAAATCCCGTTTAGAAGACAGATTCATTTTACACCACTTCGTCCAAATTCCGTTGAGAAGACAGATTCATTTTACACCACTTCGTCCAAATTCCGTTGAGAAGACAGATTCATTTTACACCACTTCGTCCAAATTCCGTTGAGAAGACAGATTTATTTTACACCACTTCGTCCAAATTCCGTTGAGAAGACAGATTCATTTTACACCACTTCGTCCAAATCCCGTTGAGAAGACAGATTCATTTTACACCACTTCGTCCAAATCCCGTTTAGAAGACAGATTCATTTTACACCACTTCGTCCAAATTCCGTTTAGAAGACAGATTCATTTTACACCACTTCGTCCAAATTCCGTTTAGAAGACAGATTCATTTCACACCACTTCGTCCAAATTCCGTTTAGAAGACAGATTCATTTTACACCACTTCGTCCAAATCCCGTTTAGAAGACAGATTCATTTTACATTACTTCGTCCAAATTCCGTTGAGAAGACAGATTCATTTTACACCACTTCGTCCAAATTCCGTTGAGAAGACAGATTCATTTTACACCACTTCGTCCAAATTCCGTTTAGAAGACAGATTCATTTTACACCACTTCGTCCAAATCCCGTTTAGAAGACAGATTCATTTTACACCACTTCGTCCAAATTCCGTTGAGAAGACAGATTCATTTTACACCACTTCGTCCAAATTCCGTTGAGAAGACAGATTCATTTTACACCACTTCGTCCAAATTCCGTTGAGAAGACAGATTTATTTTACACCACTTCGTCCAAATTCCGTTGAGAAGACAGATTCATTTTACACCACTTCGTCCAAATCCCGTTGAGAAGACAGATTCATTTTACACCACTTCGTCCAAATCCCGTTTAGAAGACAGATTCATTTTACACCACTTCGTCCAAATCCCGTTTAGAAGACAGATTCATTTTACATTACTTCGTCCAAATTCCGTTGAGAAGACAGATTCATTTTACACCACTTCGTCCAAATTCCGTTGAGAAGACAGATTCATTTTACACCACTTCGTCCAAATTCCGTTGAGAAGACAGATTCATTTTACACCACTTCGTCCAAATTCCGTTGAGAAGACAGATTCATTTTACACCACTTCGTCCAAATTCCGTTTAGAAGACAGATTCATTTTACATTACTTCGTCTAAATCCCGTTTAGGAGACAGATTCATTTTACACCACTTCGTCCAAATTCCGTTGAGAAGACAGATTCATTTTACACCACTTCGTCCAAATTCCGTTGAGAAGACAGATTCATTTTACACCACTTCGTCCAAATTCCGTTGAGAAGACAGATTCATTTTACACCACTTCGTCCAAATTCCGTTGAGAAGACAGATTCATTTTACACCACTTCGTCCAAATTCCGTTGAGAAGACAGATTCATTTTACACCACTTCGTCCAAATTCCGTTGAGAAGACAGATTCATTTTACACCACTTCGTCCAAATCCCGTTTAGAAGACAGATTCATTCTACACCACTTCGTCCAAATCCCGTTTAGAAGACAGATTCATTTTACACCACTTCGTCCAAATTCCGTTTAGAAGACAGATTCATTTTACACCACTTCGTCCAAATTCCGTTTAGAAGACAGATTCATTTTACACCACTTCGTCCAAATTCCGTTTAGAAGACAGATTCATTTTACACCACTTCGTCCAAATTCCGTTTAGAAGACAGATTCATTTTACACCACTTCGTCCAAATTCCGTTTAGAAGACAGATTCATTTCACACCACTTCGTCCAAATTCCGTTTAGAAGACAGATTCATTTTACACCACTTCGTCCAAATCCCGTTTAGAAGACAGATTCATTTTACATTACTTCGTCCAAATTCCGTTGAGAAGACAGATTCATTTTACACCACTTCGTCCAAATTCCGTTGAGAAGACAGATTCATTTTACACCACTTCGTCCAAATTCCGTTTAGAAGACAGATTCATTTTACACCACTTCGTCCAAATCCCGTTTAGAAGACAGATTCATTTTACATTACTTCGTCCAAATTCCGTTGAGAAGACAGATTCATTTTACACCACTTCGTCCAAATTCCGTTGAGAAGACAGATTCATTTTACACCACTTCGTCCAAATTCCGTTGAGAAGACAGATTCATTTTACACCACTTCGTCCAAATTCCGTTGAGAAGACAGATTCATTTTACACCACTTCGTCCAAATTCCGTTGAGAAGACAGATTCATTTTACACCACTTCGTCCAAATTCCGTTTAGAAGACAGATTCATTTTACATTACTTCGTCTAAATCCCGTTTAGGAGACAGATTAATGTTACACCACTTCGTCCAAATTCCGTTTAGGAGACAGATTCATTTTACACCACTTCGTCCAAATTCCGTTGAGAAGACAGATTCATTTTACACCACTTCGTCCAAATTCCGTTGAGAAGACAGATTCATTTTACACCACTTCGTCCAAATTCCGTTTAGAAGACAGATTCATTTTACACCACTTCGTCCAAATTCCGTTGAGAAGACAGATTCATTTTACACCACTTCGTCCAAATTCCGTTTATAAGACAGATTCATTTTACACCACTTCGTCCAAATTCCGTTTAGAAGACAGATTCATTTTACACCACTTCGTCCAAATTCCGTTTAGAAGACAGATTCATTTTACACCACTTCGTCCAAATTCCGTTTAGAAGACAGATTCATTTTACACCACTTCGTCCAAATTCCGTTTAGAAGACAGATTCATTTTACACCACTTCGTCCAAATTCCGTTTAGAAGACAAATTCATTTTACACCACTTCGTCCAAATTCCGTTTAGAAGACAGATTCATTTTACACCACTTCGTCCAAATTCCGTTTAGAAGACAGATTCATTTTACACCACTTCGTCCAAATTCCGTTTAGAAGACAGATTCATTTTACACCACTTCGTCCAAATTCCGTTTAGAAGACAGATTCATTTTACACCACTTCGTCCAAATCCCGTTTAGAAGACAGATTCATTTTACACCACTTCGTCCAAATCCCGTTTAGAAGACAGATTCATTTTACACCACTTCGTCCAAATCCCGTTGAGAAGACAGATTCATTTTACACCACTTCGTCCAAATCCCGTTTAGAAGACAGATTCATTTTACACCACTTCGTCCAAATTCCGTTGAGAAGACAGATTCATTTTACACCACTTCGTCCAAATTCCGTTTAGAAGACAGATTCATTTTACACCACTTCGTCCAAATTCCGTTGAGAAGACAGATTCATTTTACACCACTTCGTCCAAATCCCGTTTAGAAGACAGATTCATTTTACACCACTTCGTCCAAATCCCGTTTAGAAGACAGATTCATTTTACACCACTTCGTCCAAATCCCGTTTAGAAGACAGATTCATTTTACACCACTTCGTCCAAATCCCGTTGAGAAGACAGATTCATTTTACACCACTTCGTCCAAATCCCGTTTAGAAGACAGATTCATTTTACACCACTTCGTCCAAATCCCGTTGAGAAGACAGATTCATTTTACACCACTTCGTCCAAATCCCGTTTAGAAGACAGATTCATTTTACACCACTTCGTCCAAATTCCGTTGAGAAGACAATTCATTTTACACCACTTCGTCCAAATTCCGTTTAGAAGACAAATTCATTTTACACCACTTCGTCCAAATTCCGTTGAGAAGACAGATTCATTTTACACCACTTCGTCCAAATCCCGTTGAGAAGACAGATTCATTTTACACCACTTCGTCCAAATTCCGTTTAGAAGACAGATTCATTTTACACCACTTCGTCCAAATTCCGTTTATAAGACAGATTCATTTTACACCACTTCGTCCAAATTCCGTTTATAAGACAGATTCATTTTACACCACTTCGTCCAAATTCCGTTTAGAAGACAGATTCATTTTACACCACTTCGTCCAAATCCCGTTGAGAAGACAGATTCATTTTACACCACTTCGTCCAAATCCCGTTTAGAAGACAGATTCATTTTACACCACTTCGTCCAAATCCCGTTGAGAAGACAGATTCATTTTACACCACTTCGTCCAAATTCCGTTTATAAGACAGATTCATTTTACACCACTTCGTCCAAATTCCGTTTAGAAGACAGATTCATTTTACACCACTTCGTCCAAATTCCGTTTAGAAGACAGATTCATTTTACACCACTTCGTCCAAATTCCGTTGAGAAGACAGATTCATTTTACACCACTTCGTCCAAATTCCGTTGAGAAGACAGATTCATTTTACACCACTTCGTCCAAATTCCGTTGAGAAGACAGATTCATTTTACACCACTTCGTCCAAATCCCGTTTAGAAGACAGATTCATTTTACACCACTTCGTCCAAATTCCGTTTAGAAGACAGATTCATTTTACACCACTTCGTCCAAATTCCGTTTAGAAGACAGATTCATTTTACACCACTTCGTCCAAATTCCGTTTAGAAGACAGATTCATTTTACACCACTTCGTCCAAATTCCGTTTAGAAGACAGATTCATTTTACACCACTTCGTCCAAATTCCGTTTAGAAGACAGATTCATTTTACACCACTTCGTCCAAATTCCGTTGAGAAGACAGATTCATTTTACACCACTTCTGTTCGGAGGCTAGTGGGATGCCGCCTATTACTCTACTGAAACTACTGCCACGCGGTTATTAATCTATTTAGGAATACTCTATTTACTCTTTACCAAGATAGTTCTAGGATGTACTGAGAAGGACTCACATGTTTGTAGGATCAACCGACAACAGAACAGTGTATAGATAATGAGTTCATATGTTATAAGTTATGCACAGACAATAAGGAGACCTCAGAAGGAGACCTAAGAGAGAACAACAATTCGCGAGTAGAACATAATGAGAAGTGAGCTCCGTAGTCTTCTTTCTGCCACGTTTCTTCCCAGTTGGCACGTAGACGATTACACGTGCACAGTCGTATGCAAATGTGATACAACTGTGCAATTAGCATATCACGTTCGTCAGAACATTCCCAACTTTTGCGGTAAGTTCACCGGGGGAGGAAACCTGGAGACTGAGAGCTGAAACAAGAAGATTATATTAGAAAATAGATTGAGTTCTGGATTGTCATGATTTTAGTGTATGATCAGTGGGTGGGGCTAAGTGGCATGCTGCTGGAATTTTGGTAGATATAGAGCTGGCATTTCTGGTTCTGGAAACGTGAATAAGGCACAGCGATTGTTAAATGATGAATCGATCCATAGAATCCAGAAAGATTCAAGAATATCCTCGATGATCCAAATATACCCACAGTATCCAGATGAATACTTTATCACGTGCTCGAACTGATTTTGGTTGGATGCGTATTTTGACAGAAAACTGTGACGAATATCAATGAATTGAATAAAACTTGACATGGATTGTAATCTTATAATCAATATTGTCTTGGATAATTGAAATCTTCGTTGACAAATACTATTATCAACGTTCACTGGATAAATAGGTTGCGGAAAATACATTACTTTCTCATATTGATATGGAATGTTTTTTCTTTTTGACTCAGTTCTTATAGCAATCTCTCTTGAAACACAGAGCTATATGGTGTCTGGTACTATGGCAGTATTTACAGGTAGCTTTGCAAGTACGACTAATGTGGTTTGAAGATAGACAACAGTAACAGAGACCATTTTCATTCGCATATTCTCGCCTTAGTTCGCACGATACAATTCTAGTACAATTTTCTGATCTATGACTAAAGCTGTGGCAAAACCGACATGAGTGTTTCTCTTCTCGCCTTCCTTTGTTGTTGAAATCTGAATTTGAACTTTTCTGATCGTTTTGAGAATGGAAGGTGGAATATTCCTGGTCATTAACCCTGTCATTGCTGAAATCGGTGTTGATCAGAGAAACTGCTTCTTCCTCAGCTATGAGGTTTTCTAAATGATGGTACAGCTGGTCCAAATTCCATATGAGACCTGACTGACGTTCTAGACGCACTAAGGATTGCTTGATGGGCAACGGGAGTTTGTCTTTTACGAGTTCAGTAGTCACACTAGACCTGGGTACGGTTGGATCCATAGTTTCTAATACCGCTAAGTGGCTACGTATGGTATCGAACGTTTTTCTAAGGCTATGTACGCTGTTTTGGGCAACAGGTAAAGATTTTATGGCCTGTAAGCCGGCCGATGCACCATGTTCGGAGGCTAGTGGGATGCCGCCTATTACTCTACTGAAACTACTGCCACGCGGTTATTAATCTATTTAGGAATACTCTATTTACTCTTTACCAAGATAGTTCTAGGATGTACTGAGAAGGACTCACATGTTTGTAGGATCAACCGACAACAGAACAGTGTATAGATAATGAGTTCATATGTTATAAGTTATGCACAGACAATAAGGAGACCTCAGAAGGAGACCTAAGAGAGAACAACAATTCGCGAGTAGAACATAATGAGAAGTGAGCTCCGTAGTCTTCTTTCTGCCACGTTTCTTCCCAGTTGGCACGTAGACGATTACACGTGCACAGTCGTATGCAAATGTGATACAACTGTGCAATTAGCATATCACGTTCGTCAGAACAACTTCGTCCAAATTCCGTTTAGAAGACAGATTCATTTTACATTACTTCGTCTAAATCCCGTTTAGGAGACAGATTCATTTTACACCACTTCGTCCAAATTCCGTTTAGAAGACAGATTCATTTTACACCACTTCGTCCAAATTCCGTTTAGAAGACAGATTAATTTTACATTACTTCGTCCAAATTCCGTTTAGAAGACAGATTAATTTTACATTACTTCGTCTAAATCCCGTTTAGGAGACAGATTAATGTTACACCACTTCGTCCAAATTCCGTTGAGAAGACAGATTCATTTTACACCACTTCGTCCAAATTCCGTTGAGAAGACAGATTCATTTTACACCACTTCGTCCAAATTCCGTTGAGAAGACAGATTCATTTTACACCACTTCGTCCAAATTCCGTTGAGAAGACAGATTCATTTTACACCACTTCGTCCAAATCCCGTTTAGAAGACAGATTCATTTTACACCACTTCGTCCAAATTCCGTTCAGAAGACAGATTCATTTTACACCACTTCGTCCAAATTCCGTTTAGAAGACAGATTCATTTTACACCACTTCGTCCAAATTCCGTTTAGAAGACAGATTCATTTTACACCACTTCGTCCAAATTCCGTTGAGAAGACAGATTCATTTTACACCACTTCGTCCAAATTCCGTTGAGAAGACAGATTCATTTCACACCACTTCGTCCAAATTCCGTTTAGAAGACAGATTCATTTTACACCACTTCGTCCAAATCCCGTTTAGAAGACAGATTCATTTTACACCACTTCGTCCAAATCCCGTTTAGAAGACAGATTCATTTTACATTACTTCGTCCAAATTCCGTTGAGAAGACAGATTCATTTTACACCACTTCGTCCAAATTCCGTTGAGAAGACAGATTCATTTTACACCACTTCGTCCAAATTCCGTTGAGAAGACAGATTCATTTTACACCACTTCGTCCAAATTCCGTTGAGAAGACAGATTCATTTTACACCACTTCGTCCAAATTCCGTTGAGAAGACAGATTCATTTTACACCACTTCGTCCAAATTCCGTTTAGAAGACAGATTCATTTTACATTACTTCGTCTAAATCCCGTTTAGGAGACAGATTAATGTTACACCACTTCGTCCAAATTCCGTTTAGAAGACAGATTCATTTTACACCACTTCGTCCAAATTCCGTTGAGAAGACAGATTCATTTTACACCACTTCGTCCAAATTCCGTTGAGAAGACAGATTCATTTTACACCACTTCGTCCAAATTCCGTTTAGAAGACAGATTCATTTTACACCACTTCGTCCAAATTCCGTTTAGAAGACAGATTCATTTTACACCACTTCGTCCAAATTCCGTTGAGAAGACAGATTCATTTTACACCACTTCGTCCAAATTCCGTTTATAAGACAGATTCATTTTACACCACTTCGTCCAAATTCCGTTTAGAAGACAGATTCATTTTACACCACTTCGTCCAAATTCCGTTTAGAAGACAGATTCATTCACCACTTCGTCCAAATTCCGTTTAGAAGACAGATTCATTTTACACCACTTCGTCCAAATTCCGTTTAGAAGACAGATTCATTTTACACCACTTCGTCCAAATTCCGTTTAGAAGACAGATTCATTTTACACCACTTCGTCCAAATTCCGTTTAGAAGACAGATTCATTTTACACCACTTCGTCCAAATTCCGTTTAGAAGACAGATTCATTTTACACCACTTCGTCCAAATTCCGTTTAGAAGACAGATTCATTTTACACCACTTCGTCCAAATCCCGTTTAGAAGACAGATTCATTTTACACCACTTCGTCCAAATCCCGTTTAGAAGACAGATTCATTTTACACCACTTCGTCCAAATCCCGTTTAGAAGACAGATTCATTTTACACCACTTCGTCCAAATCCCGTTGAGAAGACAGATTCATTTTACACCACTTCGTCCAAATTCCGTTGAGAAGACAGATTCATTTTACACCACTTCGTCCAAATTCCGTTTAGAAGACAGATTCATTTTACACCACTTCGTCCAAATTCCGTTGAGAAGACAGATTCATTTTACACCACTTCGTCCAAATTCCGTTGAGAAGACAGATTCATTTTACACCACTTCGTCCAAATTCCGTTTAGAAGACAGATTCATTTTACACCACTTCGTCCAAATTCCGTTTAGAAGACAGATTCATTTTACACCACTTCGTCCAAATTCCGTTGAGAAGACAGATTCATTTTACACCACTTCGTCCAAATTCCGTTGAGAAGACGGATTCATTTTACACCACTTCGTCCAAATTCCGTTGAGAAGACAGATTCATTTTACACCACTTCGTCCAAATCCCGTTTAGAAGACAGATTCATTTTACACCACTTCGTCCAAATTCCGTTTAGAAGACAGATTCATTTTACACCACTTCGTCCAAATTCCGTTTAGAAGACAGATTCATTTTACACCACTTCGTCCAAATCCCGTTTAGAAGACAGATTCATTTTACACCACTTCGTCCAAATCCCGTTGAGAAGACAGATTCATTTTACACCACTTCGTCCAAATTCCGTTGAGAAGACAGATTCATTTTACACCACTTCGTCCAAATTCCGTTTAGAAGACAGATTCATTTTACACCACTTCGTCCAAATTCCGTTGAGAAGACAGATTCATTTTACACCACTTCGTCCAAATTCCGTTGAGAAGACAGATTCATTTTACACCACTTCGTCCAAATTCCGTTTAGAAGACAGATTCATTTTACACCACTTCGTCCAAATTCCGTTTAGAAGACAGATTCATTTTACACCACTTCGTCCAAATTCCGTTGAGAAGACAGATTCATTTTACACCACTTCGTCCAAATTCCGTTGAGAAGACGGATTCATTTTACACCACTTCGTCCAAATTCCGTTGAGAAGACAGATTCATTTTACACCACTTCGTCCAAATCCCGTTTAGAAGACAGATTCATTTTACACCACTTCGTCCAAATTCCGTTTAGAAGACAGATTCATTTTACACCACTTCGTCCAAATTCCGTTTAGAAGACAGATTCATTTTACACCACTTCGTCCAAATTCCGTTTGGAAGACAGATTCATTTTACACCACTTCGTCCAAATTCCGTTTAGAAGACAGATTCATTTTACACCACTTCGTCCAAATTCCGTTTAGAAGACAGATTCATTTTACACCACTTCGTCCAAATCCCGTTTAGAAGACAGATTCATTTTACACCACTTCGTCCAAATCCCGTTGAGAAGACAGATTCATTTTACACCACTTCGTCCAAATCCCGTTGAGAAGACAGATTCATTTTACACCACTTCGTCCAAATTCCGTTGAGAAGACAGATTCATTTTACACCACTTCGTCCAAATTCCGTTTAGAAGACAGATTCATTTTACACCACTTCGTCCAAATTCCGTTGAGAAGACAGATTCATTTTACACCACTTCGTCCAAATTCCGTTTAGAAGACAGATTCATTTTACACCACTTCGTCCAAATTCCGTTTAGAAGACAGATTCATTTTACACCACTTCGTCCAAATTCCGTTTAGAAGACAGATTCATTTTACACCACTTCGTCCAAATCCCGTTTAGAAGACAGATTCATTTTACACCACTTCGTCCAAATCCCGTTTAGAAGACAGATTCATTTTACACCACTTCGTCCAAATCCCGTTTAGAAGACAGATTCATTTTACACCACTTCGTCCAAATCCCGTTGAGAAGACAGATTCATTTTACACCACTTCGTCCAAATTCCGTTGAGAAGACAGATTCATTTTACACCACTTCGTCCAAATTCCGTTTAGAAGACAGATTCATTTTACACCACTTCGTCCAAATTCCGTTGAGAAGACAGATTCATTTTACACCACTTCGTCCAAATTCCGTTGAGAAGACAGATTCATTTTACACCACTTCGTCCAAATTCCGTTTAGAAGACAGATTCATTTTACACCACTTCGTCCAAATTCCGTTTAGAAGACAGATTCATTTTACACCACTTCGTCCAAATTCCGTTGAGAAGACAGATTCATTTTACACCACTTCGTCCAAATTCCGTTGAGAAGACGGATTCATTTTACACCACTTCGTCCAAATTCCGTTGAGAAGACAGATTCATTTTACACCACTTCGTCCAAATCCCGTTTAGAAGACAGATTCATTTTACACCACTTCGTCCAAATTCCGTTTAGAAGACAGATTCATTTTACACCACTTCGTCCAAATTCCGTTTAGAAGACAGATTCATTTTACACCACTTCGTCCAAATCCCGTTTAGAAGACAGATTCATTTTACACCACTTCGTCCAAATCCCGTTGAGAAGACAGATTCATTTTACACCACTTCGTCCAAATTCCGTTGAGAAGACAGATTCATTTTACACCACTTCGTCCAAATTCCGTTTAGAAGACAGATTCATTTTACACCACTTCGTCCAAATTCCGTTGAGAAGACAGATTCATTTTACACCACTTCGTCCAAATTCCGTTGAGAAGACAGATTCATTTTACACCACTTCGTCCAAATTCCGTTTAGAAGACAGATTCATTTTACACCACTTCGTCCAAATTCCGTTTAGAAGACAGATTCATTTTACACCACTTCGTCCAAATTCCGTTGAGAAGACAGATTCATTTTACACCACTTCGTCCAAATTCCGTTGAGAAGACGGATTCATTTTACACCACTTCGTCCAAATTCCGTTGAGAAGACAGATTCATTTTACACCACTTCGTCCAAATCCCGTTTAGAAGACAGATTCATTTTACACCACTTCGTCCAAATTCCGTTTAGAAGACAGATTCATTTTACACCACTTCGTCCAAATTCCGTTTAGAAGACAGATTCATTTTACACCACTTCGTCCAAATTCCGTTTGGAAGACAGATTCATT